>VZRL01006198.1:245967-392312 GCA_013397895.1 Origma solitaria | reverse complement strand
GGGCGGCCTGGGGCGGGGGGCGCGGACCCCGCGGAGCCGCCTGGTCCCGGCCCCGCAGGATCCAGGTAGATCCGTCCGGCTTTTACCTTTCTCCTTCGGCTTCCCTGCGCGTAGGGCTGGTAGCGGGGCTGTTTCCTGGTCTCGCAGAAAGAGGCAGTGCTGAGTTAGGAAGACAAAAATAGACCTTTACAGAGAAATATAGGGATTGTGTGCGCGGTGGGGAGGGAGAGCGGAGAGCGGCACCCGGCTGGTTTCCAGGAGGAGCCTTTTTCTCCCTCTCGTTGCATGTTAGGCATTTTTGCACAGCTTTCTCCCCCCACCACCTCCCCGCCGGGGCAGGGTTACCTCTGCCGCCTGCTCTCCGCATCTCTGGTGGGGAGCGAAGCAGCCAACTCCGCTGCGATCGGAAAGCGGCCAGAGACCATTTTATGTGAGCGAGCCGGGTGGGGAGAAGCGGAGAGAAGCCGTCGCAGGGACACACACGGATATAAAGACTTGTCTTCTGCCTCCCCCCCCACTCCCTCCCCCTTGTAAATACTAAATCTGTGAAGGCAGCGATTTGACATCCACCCTGAGCAGCGGCTATGGGGTGTTTGGGCAACAGCAAAACGGAGGATCAACGTATCGATGAGAAAGCGCAGCGAGAAGCCAACAAAAAGATAGAGAAGCAGTTGCAGAAAGAGAGGCTGGCTTATAAAGCGACACACCGCTTGCTGCTGCTGGGTAAGGAGGAAGGGGCAGAGGTGGGGGCCGGGGCGAGCAGGGCGAGGAGGGGGCAGCAGCCCCAGCCTGCCGCGGCGGCGGGCGCTGCCGAGAGGGGAGATGCGGCGTGCGCCTTAGCTATGGAAAATGTAGGCTGCTGTATTGAGCAATAAGCCAGGCGAGCACAGATCGGGCTCAGCGCCTGAGCCACATGGATGCACACATACAGAAATGCTGCCGAGGTGGGAGATGCTGTCGCGTCCAAAAACAAAAAAATACGCTCCGACCCCCCCAGCCTGAACCGTGTGTCACAATGTTCTCCCTTTCCTTCTTTCTCTTTTAGGGGCTGGTGAGTCAGGAAAAAGCACTATTGTGAAACAAATGCGAATCCTACATGTCAATGGATTTAATTCAGAGTAAGAATTATTGTCACTTTGTGACTTATTTTTCCTTAAATGTTGGAAACAGGTTAACATACAGTACAGTGGGGAATTTCTCCGCTAAGCCCCTGTGTTTTGGTGGCTTGACACTGTGTTTTGAGGGAGGGAGGGGAGTGAGAATAAGGAAATTGCTGCTATTGTATGTTTGCATTTTCTCCTTCTGGCCCCTTTACTGTATTTTACACTGTTGCTACTGCAGCGCTTGACAGGCCCCTGTGTAGCAACAACATGGCGACTACTTTTTACATAGAAGCAAATAACCAAATATTGCATCTGTCTGTAATATAAAAATACATGTCAAGTCATAATCAGGATGACACTGTGTGCTGTTTTTCCGGTGCTGGGGTTAGCGTAAAACTGAAACTAATTTTGCCTACTTGTTAGAAATCATCCTGTTTTGTGAGGCTACATCATTTTATCTCTGAAGAACTCTTTCCCAGAAATCATTATTAATCCACAGCATAATTTTAGATATTTGTTGGCCTTCAACTACGTGTTGTTAGTTTAGAGCATGTTTACAGCATGCTTGTAGAAATGAAAGAATGACTTCCAGTTCCATCAGGGGAGGCTTTGCAGATGTGGCTATGATTGTCTGATTTAAAAAATTATATTAGGGATGAATGTGCATTGCTCTTCACACTATGCAAGAAAATGGATAAGGGGAAAATGTATTTGTCTTAGTTTTTTTTTTTTCTGTTAGCATGTTTTAATGATTGAAGAGCAGATAAACAAGCGATCAGTGAAAAAAAATTAAATGCAAGTGACTGAGCTGCTTTGGAAGAAAAAACCAAAGTGTTAATATTTCTGTTTTAATGCAGAGAAAAGAAACAGAAAATACTGGATATTCGGAAAAATGTTAAAGATGCGATTGTGGTAAGAACACACTTTATATTGTTCTTAAATGCTTGGTTGTACTGGAAATTATAAGGATTATGCTCTCCAAGATTGTGATGAGAGAAATCCCATTTTGCTGATCAGATTGGATTATCTTCTATTGATCCTGTATCCTAGATTAATCCAGATTAATGTGTTTGTTTTTTTGTTTTATCCAATTGTAGACTATAGTTTCAGCTATGAGCACTTTAATACCCCCAGTTCCATTGGCCAACCCAGAAAACCAATTTCGAATGGACTACATCAAGAGTATAGCTCCTCTTTCTGACTTTGACTATACACAGGTAAGAATAGAAACCACTGATTTATTCTGCTTCAAGGGACAACGTGTTGCTTCACTTTGATTTACTGAAACATTGGGGTTTTTACTTTTTGGAAGATAGTCATGGGAAGATCTTATGCCAGCATCACCTCTGGTTAACTTTCTTACAAGGCTGTGGTGGTTGCACCTGTTTTAGTGGTGCAGGGTTTCATTGTTACGGATTTATTTGCTGCTGGTTGTAAATGCTGTTTCTGCATTTAGTTCTCTTCAAATTTTCTGATGCAATCATACATATTGACACATCAAATAAGACTTTGTTGAAAGCTGATTTCCTATGTGGAATTAGATGCAGGATGTTAGTCTGAGGAGTTACAGTCTACCTGCAGAAAAGGATATAAAAGGAAGTAAAAGGCTAGAGTGGCCTCAGTGTTGTTTCCCATACTTACTGCACTTCAGAGTGGAAACCTGCGTAATCAGTGATCAAGTAAGGTGCTTTGCTTCCTCATGTATGGTAGTTGGCATGAGGAGTGGTTTGCTTGTATGTAAATGTTGCTTTAATTTGATATGGGATCAATGTGGGATTTCTGCATGGAGGCCAATCTTTTGTAGACAAATGAGAGATACTTTTCAAATTAACTTGCATAGGCATCTTACATTATTTTTATTTTCTAATGTTATTATTTATAGGTACATGCATAGAATGTTTCATAATTTATGCATGACATGAAAACAAGTGCATAGACATTCTGAATTTTATTTTTGCAGTAGCACAGTGTTTAACTTGCCTTAAAATGGTACTGAAAGCAATTTGTTATGGATACAGTGAGGACTTAAAAATATCTTCATTTGTTGGCTAAATGATTGCAAGTTGTACATGCTATCAATACTGCCAAAAAAGCCATTTTCAATAGAGTGTCTTTAGGTTATTATAGCTTCAGGGTGGAAGGGGGAGAAGGGGAAGAGTCGTTTCTTTATTATATGACTCATATTCTCTGATGTGTGGTTTTGCCTCTGGTAAACCTACCACTTTGAAGGTTCAAGATAAAGAAAAATTATCAGACATCTTGTACAGTTAGAATTTAACACAGAATGCAGATGTTAAAAAAACGACTGCAAGGTACACCCACATATTGCATAATTGCTCAATTGGTGGATGTAAGTTAGTGAAAAAGAGAAACTCTTTTAGAAATGGAATGTGTGCTTGACATGAAATATTTGTCTTATGCGGCTATTACAGTTCTGAGGCATTTGTTGCTCATTTTATGTGGATTTTTATTATTTTGCTTCAATTTTGATCCTTCGATGTTTGAGTAAAAAAAAAATGGTGATACATATACTTTGCAGTTCTCTATAGTGCATCTGTTCATTTGAGTTTCTGGGATAAAAGAAGGCTAAACTGGACTTTCCATAGGGCTGGAGATATTTTCTATTTTTCCTGCTTTCAAATTTTTCCTATTTTCACAGAAGCTGGCTATATCTAGTCAAATTTGACTCATGGCTTGGTGTTTTATATAGAGGAAAATTTAGCCTTCTTGGAGGGGAAAAGAATAGGACCCAGTGGACTTTGAAACAATTAATAACTCATTTGAAATCTCAATTCAAAGTCCATTTTGGTTTAAAATAAAAATATTAATAAGTGTTTTTTAATTAAGTAGGTTTTCTGAAAATACCATCATGTTATTTGAAATAGTGTCAATTACTAATCCTAATTTTTTAAAAAATATTTAAAAGTTGTTACAAGTTTAAAAGAAGAAGACGAATCTAATTCTGGTTTAGAAGTAAATATATTTCTGTGTTGCTTTCATATTTTCCCTTCTGTTTTTTTCTCAGTTCAATTCATAGGTTTAATATTTGTAAAATGCGAAGTATGCCTAGATTTTTTGGGGCTTTTAAGTTTTTCTTGGTTTAGAATGTTGTTTATCTCCAGGAAGATTTGTGAGCAAGGAAGATTGGGGAAAAAAAAAAGCTATTGTGCTTCAGGGCTTGATTTGTCTCCAGTTTAAGTCAATGATAAAGTAAAATTAGGTTTCCAGCTGAAATAACTTTTGACCTATTTAGTATTTTTGGGTAAGGACAGATATAAAAATAAATACTTGGATAGTAATCAGTCAGGCATCCTCTGCTAAGCATTACTGATTCTTTAATTAATAGCTGATATATGGAATAAGGCCTTCTGAGCCCAAACCAATACAATATTTAGCAGTAGACATTGAAGACTTTAGGTCTAATCATCCTTACTTCAAAATAGTTGTAAAGGAAAAAATGCTGACTTAGGTAGCTCTGGGGCAAATTTTGGCACATTCTATAAAGTGACAAAGGTTACCCTTCTTTGAAAAAGGGAAGAGGCAATTTTAGGGTCTGTAACAGTATGAATAGTAATGAGTTGTTAAAGACCCCTAGTGTTGCAATTTGAATTACAGATGTGTCATTTTTTGGATGACACTAACCAAATGTAATCTTTGTCATAAAATCGATGTGTGTTAGTTGAAGATGGATTTCAGATACATTGCATGCCAAATGGGGGAAAATGACTGTACCTTATCATGATTCTTTAAAGAGAGATCCCTGATGAAATGCAGACATTTCACTGATTGCACAATATGACCAACACTCCTGGGGTGCTGATTTAAATATATTTGTGACATATTGGGTGTGCTTGGACAGACATTCTTAAACTGCATACAAATTAACTAATGCACATTCAATTGTGAAAATTATTCTTAAAATATGTGCATATGAAAATACTGATTTTCTGTGGGTGAAATCATATGTGTAATTGCAATTTATGACTGAAATTCCAAGAACTTGAGTAAAAATGGGGACTTCATATTTAGACTCTAAGGTATTTTCAGGCTTTTTTTGTCTGTTTTTTTAATTACATACCTCTCTACAAAATGTAAGCAGGACATTTTATTTAATAGTGATACAAATTTTGAAAGGCTTTCTCTTTACAGCCTTTTAACATTATTTTAAGAGTCTGTGGAGTGCCCCCCACAATAGTTTTACTTACTTTTAAAAAATTACTATTTAATGTGGTTTGTTCATGCTACCTTGATGATTCATTTAGTTGATATTAAAAAAAATTAAAGCTTTCTCGATTTCTTTCATAATTTTTACATAGTCTTTCATTACTTTTATAAAAGACTTTACAATTTTTACAGAGTATTTCCTGGCTGACTGATGAGGTGTAATTCTATAAATCTTAAGAAATAGAGCTAGAGTTTTTACAAAATTAATAAATAGAAATATGTCAAGTGTCCACTGTATTTTCTTCCTTGAAGTTGTGACAGGAATCAAGATAAATTTTCGTCTGACTAGATTAGGCATTATCTTTACTCAAAGGTGGAATCAGCAGAAGCGCTTTAACCCTGGAATTGTAGCATGCATGCCCTATCAGAAAGGATTTTTTAATTATTTTTGGCAAAATGTTCATTGATATTTGCTAAAGTTAACAGGAATTAACCTGCTGCAATTATAATCCTTTATTGATGGGGATTTATTTTGTCCTTTGTGAATCAGAGTGAACATATTAAGGCCATATTATGCTGATAGCTGTGGTGTATTATGTAAGTGTGTGTTTACTCAAGTTCAGTTTCTTTATTAAAGTTTTTGAATTTTGTGGGCTCTACAAAGCTGCTCTGTGCATAATTCCTTTGCCCTCTGTCTTCTGCCAAAATGCGGCCAAATTAAGTTGCTTTGTATAAAATACGTCTTGGCTGAAGCTCATCTGATCAGTTACTTGTGGGTTTATAGCAGGTAATGGTTACCTCCCTCTGGGCTGCATAGTCAAGTGTTTGGCCATTCGAACCAGTTACCAGTGAATGTGAATCATCTGCTTAGTAGAGAACATGTAAACACTTTATGGGTTTTAGGGAGCAGGGAGAGTTTTCAAAAGGTTCGTCTTCCTTTGCAAAGAATGTTTTGGGGAGGCAAAGTGCTTTTTGGGAACTTCATAAGTAGTGAATTGTGTGGATGCAGTCCCTTTTGCTTATTTTAGTATGTGAGTTTTAAATATCTTTTTTACAGCTATTTTTTTAGTCAGACAAGGTCTTTAATTTAGCTCTTAAGAATGAAATGTTACTGTGGGCATTGACAGGCAAAGTACTTTAGATTAATCAGGTCTGCGGTTTGCTTTACATTTTTGGATATTGCAATTTGAGTTCTATCTGATAACTTTAATTTTCCATAAGGTTTTCTAATCAGGACTTCGTATTCATAATATAAAGACACAATAAAGAAAGATAAATACTTTTGCTCAGAATTTGAAGTTGCAGAGACTTTTGTTAGGCATTTCAAATTTTTATGATACCTGGTATTCAAATTCAAACTTGTATTGATGCCTGGTGATGGCTGCTTTTCACAGTGTGCGTCTCAGTGTTTGCAGCTGCTGAAAATCTTGCTCAGGTGAAGTGTAGTGTTGGGCTGTAGAAAATCTTTATCCTGCATTAAAAAAAAACTTGATAAGTGTGGTTCATATGGTTGAACTTGCTCGGGTTGTACTGTTAATGCTGTGACTTTATTTGACCTCAGATTGTTTAAGTTTCCCTTCAGTGTTATTGATGTAGCCCAAAGGAGTTACAAAATAGCATCATCTGAAATTGTTTTGATTTTCAGATAACTCACAATGTTTCCTTCTTTTTGGTGAGTGTGATAATATACAATGTTTTACATGAAAATAACATTAAACAGAGAATGCAGTGAATATTGCCACTGAAATAGCTTCACTTGATTTTTCTTTCTATCCCAATTTTTACTTTAGGGCTTTGTTTACCATTTTGTGTAGAATGAACACAAGTTTTTAACTACTTGTGATAGGGATACTTAACATTACTGTGGTCAATATTAACTTTTTTTAATCAGTTAGACTTTTTAAAATTAAGTCATTTGTGTTGTTTTGTGGTCTAAGATGCATATTGGTAGTTTTTAATATTTACACAAATGCATATTTTCCTATTTAAACAAACAAAGAAAGTATCGGAAAGGCCAGATAATGATAAAGCTGTGTAGGTCTGACAACATTATTACTGCCCTGAATTAATAACACCTGAAGAATTAATGAAGAAGGCTGTCAGAGAAGGACAGCTGAAAACACGTATGCAGTTAGAGCTGTTGACAGCTCCGTAGTCTTCATACAAAGGTTAAAATTGTCAGGAGAACTGATGCTGGAAAGTAGTGGATATTGGGGAGAAGAAGTGATCAGGTAACCCATGAAGTGTCTTTGTTGTGGTAGTAGTTGTTTTCATGCTGTGCACTATGAATTAACAGCAGATACTGAGTTTGAGCTCTTTTCATGTTAAGAGCAGATTCTGCTAAAGCCCAGCAATATCTTCCCTTCCGTATGAAATACCTGTTCACATGCACATGTGCCTGCTTTTCATCAAATCAGCAAACTGAGTCCTAAATGTTCCAGTTAGTGTTAAAAGCATTTCATACATGAGATCAGAAAAATTGTTCTTTGTTGCTTGTTATTTTGTTCTTACTCTCTTTAAGCATTAAGTTTGTTTTTGATGGATCAGTCAATCCAATAGTGCTTTCAGAAATAATCAGTCATTATTTTAACTGTGTAGTTTCAAAAATACAAGACTGGAACTGGGATCATACTATGAACAAGTATAAGACAATTGGCAAGCGGGGGGGAAGGAAAGAAAAACAACAAACCCCAAAACATCTAAACATCTCAAATTTATAATATATACTGGAACTGTAAAATTTAAAAATTGAACAATTATTTTCTTTAATTCCTTTATTTTATCTCCTTAATAAATACCCTGACTTTAGTGAAAGCAACTGGAGCTTGAAATTGGAGTGGTTTGTGTAAAGTACAGCTCTTCTGTGAAGCTCAGGATTTCTTGCTTAAGATACACAGTTTGTACTTGGGATGGTGCTTGCTTTAAATAAAAGAATTCATGGTGTTCAAGCATAAAATAAGTCTTTTGCTATAGTAGAACAACATTCTGTAATAAAAGTGTAACATATGTCTTACTCCCCTTGTTCCTAACAGACCGACTCACAACGGTTTATACCAATGATAAGTAAAAAATTAAATTTCTATCCCAGGAAAGGAGCTCAGGAATCTACTTAGGCCCCCAACAATTAACAGTAGAAATACTGGGGTTGGGAGCCGTAGGAAGTCCTGTACAGGATCACAAATAATCCGAAGTTAATAAATAGAAGTTGTATTCAGAAAAAAAATTAAAATAAGCAGATATTAAATTTGGATTTTTTTCTAAGCCTTCCTATTTCAATGTTTTTAAGAACAGATTCAACTTTGAAATATCTGGAGAAGGTTCACCTTTTTCATGAGTACTTTGCATTTTTTAGAGTATATTTTTTCATAGCTTAAATGGTAAAATAATTAATTTCATTCTGAAAAGGCAGTTATTTGAGAAAGTCTTACGAACAATGCTGCCTGTGAATCAAGTTCAATGTTACATTAAATATTACATCATCATAGTAACACCAAATTAAATGTTTGTTATCTTATATTGTGAGTCCGATTTCCCAGATGGTGAGGTGGTATTCACACTTTATCCAGCCTGCCTTATTTATTATATCACACAACACAGAGACTTTCATTGTGAAACTGAAAAGATATTCTCATTTATTATTATTATTGCTGCTAAGTAAAACTTAAGTTATTTCCATGGTCTCCAAAACTGTTGATATTTTCTGGTATTACTCCCAAGTTTTGGACCTATTAATACAAATTAATTAGAGGGTTTTTGACAGTCAGTCCAGCATCCAGTCAACTACTGCAAATTATTAACAATAAATGTCACATTCTGCCTTTTTTTTGCTACAATTTGAGCTGAAAAGTTCATATACTTATATTGCATTTTACTAGGATAAAAATATTTTTACATCTAAATTTGGATATTAGATTTGATGGCAAGAGGAAGACTAATAGCTTGAATTATCATTTTAAGTAGGAGTGACTGATTCTCCTCACAGAACCAAAAATGTATTAGAGGATCATTTCCGAGCATTAGAATGTTTTTGTTCATCGAGTATTTTTCAGTGTACACCCTAATTTTGAATTTAAGAAAGGCAGAATCAATAGGTTAAAGCCTGTGTTATCATTGTATTTGTACTGGCCACAGGTCTGTGAAGGACACAGATTAATTGTAAACTGTGGTTGCTTTGGGGGTCTGCTGTTTTGAATTCCTTCACAACTGTGGCTGCTGCCAGGGTGTTTCCTGAAAGCGATCCTGTGATGCAGAGGTGGCAGCAGTCCTGTGCCATCCTAGGAGGTAAGGCTTGGGAAGACAGCTGATGGACTAGCATTGATCCCTAGGTTGGGGCTTGACAGGGGTGTAGTAGCCTGACCAGAATCCCAAACTGATCCTGATTCCCAGTCTTTCTTCAGGAAAGAAACAAAAGAAATTATTTTAATTTTTACCAATGCTGTTGAGTTGCACGGTAATTTCTGTAGAAAATTACTTTAATTACTTAGTGCTTTCTATATTAAGATTTGACATGAAGTTCAAATGATTGCAAGAAATTCCCTTGCTTTTCCCCTTATGTGTAAATCAAACTGAATTATAATGAAGTAAATGTAAATAAGTGCAAGAAGTAGCCACACTGTTAATGAAGACACACTGTCCATTTAATCCAAAGATAATGATATTTCAGACTTTCACAAGTGGCAGTTATCAGAAGAAGGGTATTGAAATTTTTAATGAGTTGCCATTATTTATAAACTACATTAAAACAGATTTTCCATCACAACCGAAGAAAAGGTAGACATAGCAGAGCATGTTGCAGAAATGTTTTTATAGTTAATTCTTTTCATATCTAAGCCAAAAATAACAGGTTGACTTGCTGGTTTTGCCATTTTGAGTGCTCTGTAAGAGTAATATATTTACTAGTCAGGGTGAATCTTTGTTTTTTACTTCAGTGGCCATGATAAAACTGTACAGATCTGGGATAAATCATCACATGTATGCACTTTGTCACTGAAGCCAGTGGAGGGCTATGGAACAGAGACTATAACCTACTCAAATAATATTAGTGTCATTCTTTAGAGTTCCAAAGAAATGAGTGTTCATATGCATAGCAGTGAAGAGCTGCATTCCCCTTTCTTCAGCACCTGATGAGATCACAGCTTCTCTTTCTGCAACAGTGTTAAGCATTGCCAGCTTAGACCTTTGCTTGTTTTTTTTCATCACCTCCATAGCTTCATCCATGGCTTGTACTTATTGTCAACGGCAGATTATCTTTTTTAATGTCAACAGAGACTGCATACACAGACAGGGTATTTTGTTTGCAGAAGGTAGCAACCTGAGCTGAGGAACAGAGAACAAGCTAAACGGTGTGAACAGAAGACTCTATGTATATCTTGCATATACTGAAGTGAACAGGTTGAAAACCAAAAATTATTACAAACAATTGTTTTCCCCTGAGGACCTAAGAAGCTCTTTATAATAAATACAAATAGGACTCCTAAAAAGCAGATAAAAGGCAAGAAAAATGCACATTTGCAGTTAACTGCTAAAAGTTTCCATAAAATGTTTATGGTTTTGTTCTGTCATCCATGTCACATAATTTGTTTTTCTGTAGTTAAAGAGATTCAATTCAAGTTTCAGAGCCTTCTCTTTAAAAGGAGTCAGGAGAAGAATGTAACTTGTACACCACAGTTTCAAGTTCATATTGCCTTTTGCTTTGGAAACTTGCAATAATTTCTTGGAACAGAGCTACCTCTAGTTGTAAGCATGCCAGCTATCACATGAAGCATGCAGATTATGGTTTCTTGCTTTAAATCAGTAGATTAATTTTGGTTGGTTTAAAGTGTACTCTTGTAATTAATCTACTAGTATTTGTTTTAAAAACCTATGCTGGATGTTTTGAAAGGATATTTATCCTTAAGCAAGAAGAATATTGGAATTTTTTCTGTTATGTCAATGTTAGAGATGAACTTTGCCTTTTAAATCTTTTAAAAGTAAACATTTTCTGACATTTCTGTCAGTTCATTACATTTGAGTTTTCTTGCTGCTGTCAGTAGGACTTAAACATATTTTAATGCAAATAGTTATCCCACTGTTTTGTACTGAAATTGTTTAGCAAGATAAAATAGGCTAAAGATATGCAAGCCCTCTTATCTCTGTTAATTTGGTGAATGCTTTTTGATCACGTCCACCCTCACTTCCATAGGATGTTAACTGACAGAGCTGTGCAGATCATTCTTTTCTTAACATACACCCACATACTTTCTTTCATAGGAGCTAAATAATACCAAATTTAAGAACTGTCAGGTAGGAAAACAAGGAAAGGCAAAGAATGGTTAACTAAAATAGGGGAAAGTGTGTCCTCACTGCCGTCTATGCAGACAATGAACTGCCCCTTGCCTGTTAACCTACAGCTGACCACAAACTGCAGCAGGACCTGGTTGTCATTCAGCTCCAGCGTGCCTTTGGTGCAGGCTGTGTGCCTTGAGGAATTACCAACTCTCAGCAAAACCAACCAAAAAGAAAAAAAAAGGTGGAGAAAAAATGTGAATGAAAAAACTATGGCACAAATACATGGTCACTAGAGGAAAAGGTCAGGTGTCACCACTTGCTACTGAAAATGGGTCATTAATTATTAGATTTCCAGGAGATATCACAGCAGAGTGAGGCTTCATGGTAGGATTTGTAGCTTTTAAAATTTGAGTGAGAATACTCTTTCTGGCAGGCAGGTGACCTCTAACTTTAGCTTCTCTTTCCATCTCAGGATGTCAGTACTGTCCATTCATTTTGGGAAGAGAAGACTCGCTTATTTAGGATAGCATACTTTAGTTGAACAATAGAGCTTTTCTTTTCCCACCCCTAGAATTAGCATTTCCAATCACTGTTGTTATCTGCTGAATTTCTCCCTAGATTTTAACAGCAGCAAACAACATGCTAACCAACAGCAGAGTGTGGGTATATCATGGACCAAAAGATTAATTAGGGAATGTGTGAGAGATCATAATTAAAAAATAATTTTAAGGACTAAAAATCATGTCAGTAGAGGAAGATGGCTGTTGACATTTCTGAGAACCAGCCATTCAAACTACAGAGGACTTTGACTGGATTTTGAAGAAGTAAAGGATTAAATTTCGTCCTTGGCTTTCAGTTTGCAGAGCAGGTTTTGATTCTTCTCACTGATGAATGAAAGGCTGGCAAGAACTATTATATTCCATAAATACAGAAGCCATCCTAAGCAGTGATATTCCCAAGGGTCTAATCTTGCAAAGGCTTAAACATTTGGATATATATGGACCTAAATGCACAGCTACTACTGCCAGCACAGCATTCGTGCAGCAGAGCTTCCGGTTTTGCAGTGATATTAATATAAAAATCACAAATACTTCCAATTGAAAAACAAAACAAGCAAATAATTTTTCCCAGTTAATTTTATATTTGGGAGGTCGATGAGCACTTTTATGGATTTTCTTGGGGGTGGGTAAAGTTGTGTAGGTTAGAGATTGGCACAGAACTTGAAATAAGCAAAATCTTTTTCATAAGTGACAGTTCTCTGGATGCTATTAAGCTGTGAACAGTAGGTCTTTTCAATCACTGTGATTCATTTTCATATTGTGGGGTTTTTTTAATAATAATATCTTTAAAAGGCTTGCTGAACAGTAGGCTGCAGCAGCATGACTTTCTGTGCAGAAGGGAAGGTTTTATGCACAGTGTCTTAGATAATTTACCTTAAATTGATTTGCACAGCTCAATAAAACCATAAGAACATTGTACCAGCTCAGATCACGGGTTCATTTAGCACCAGATCTCATCTCTGACCGTGACTGATAGTGAAATAGGAAAAGGAGTTTAAGAAGAAACATAGTAATGTGTCCCACATTGGTTGTCCTAGTCTCTGCAGATTTGTGGCTGAGGTATTTTTTGACTGGGAGTGGTATTTCTGGATTTAATAATTTCGGTAGATTTTTCTTCCAGGATTTTTTTTTTTTTTGCCCTTCCAACCTGTGTGAGCTTTCAGTTATGGCAGTGAGTTCTGCAGTTTAAGTATGTGTTGTATGAGGAAGTGCCACTTGATTGATTTGAAGGTTTTTGTTTGTTCTGTTTTGTTGGGTTTTTTTCCCCTCCACGCCTGCTGCCATTAATTTTCTCTGGTTTCTCTGTTAGAAATATTTCATCTTTTCTACACTACCCCTCTCACTTCAAATACACCTTCACCTACACCTTCAAATATTTGTCTTTCCACTTAAAGAGTCTCCTTAACTGGTTGTCTCACAGGGCTTGTTCTATGTCTCTGCTCATTCTTGTTGCGCTTCCATGTATCTTCTAGTTTTGCTGGACCCTGTTGGCAATGAGAAACCAGAACTACAAACAGTGTTCAAGGTGTTATGTTCTTTTTCATTATCGAGTCTTTTCTATTACGGGGTGGGTTTTTTTGTTGTTGCTTTGCAGGTGGTGGGGTTTGGGGAGTTTTTGACACTGAGTTGGCATCTTTGTATAATTACAGTAGATCATTTTATAATTCCAGGAGAACTTGAGCACAGTTGCAGGTAAGGAATATGCATGAAGGCCTCTGTACCAACATCAGCAGAGCCCAAAGAGTACTCGTAATGATAATTATCCTTATCTTGGGTATTTTCAGATCTGTCATACATTTTTTGCTCATCTGTTCAAAAAATCCATTGCCTTCAATTTTTCATTCTTTCATGTGTAATGACATGTCTTCTCATTTGCTATACTGCCATGTATGACTTATGAAGACGCATTTTTAAAATTATCTACCATGACTAATATTTTCTTCCGTACAGACGGAGAACACACTTTATTTTTGTTCTTAAAATGGAAAATAAATTGCTCTTCAGCCTGATTTTGGAGATGCAATGTTTACAGTACCGCAAAGGACATTTGTGCTTTCAAATCTGCTCATAGTTCCTTAATCGTTCATTACGGTTTGCCTGATTTAGCAGAAAAGAACACCATTGTTTGGAACCTTTCTCATTAGAAAAATAAAATGTTTAAAAATACAAAATGCCACTTTTTTTCTTTGCAGTTCCTAATGCTATGTGTCACTAAGAGAAAATGGTCTGAACTTTTTGATCTCCCATGAGGAAACACTGCAAGTAGCAGAATTTTGTTATTTTTATGTCAATTTAGGTCTTACATGATTCAGCACTTGTGGTTTGTGGGAAAAAGCATTGTAGATTGTGATTACAGAAGCAAAAATAGTAAGGAGTGGCTACCAGAGAAGGCATCTTTTTATTGCTAAAATACCTTTTTTGATTCACTTTCTTTATTTTTAAACCTGTACCTCCGTTCATCATATTTTCTCTATCAGTTGTGACTAGTACATTTCAAAGAAAATAGTTCCATTCTGTTTCACCTTCCAGGGTTTTTTTTAGCAGTACAAGGAATTAAGAACAAGTTGTTATAGGATCTTGGTAATACTAAATCTGTACATTAAAGTCTGTCAAACATGGTTGTCTCCAGCAGGTCAACCAGTCATCCCCTTCTTGTAGCCTCTCAGGAATAAACAGAAAGTCTCTAGGGAAGGGAATGGAAGAGGATACAGGATGCAAAGAAACTGCTTGTAGTGCAGGAAAAATTCTTTGTTGTAGTAATAGACCACAAACAATACGTTAACTCATTCTGGGATGCATTAACAAGGATGTTATACAAAAAAGCATGAAGTAATTATGCCATTCTCTTTGGCAATGCTGAGTCTTCAGTTAGGGTATTGTGTCTAATTTTGGGAACTGTGCTTAAAAAGAAGTGCACAAATGGACTCCAGAGGACAGCATCAAGAGTAAGAGGAGACAAAGTAAACTGGCTATGTTTACTCTTGGAAAGAGAACACTCCAAAGTTGAAGGGGAAAGAGAGCCAAATACAATTTCTAGTATTGAAAAAGCTGTAATTGCATATTCTTGTCCCTGTCTTTTCGGAGGGAGGAAATTAAACTGAGGAGAGGAGAAATTCCTCTTTTCCGTGGTGTATGGTAGTCCACATGTTTGGAATATTCTGCAGCAGTGAATTTAATGATGACAATCTCACAAATACACTGAGATGTGACTGCCCAGTTTCAGGCACTTATGTCTGTATTCTCAGTGACATGAATCACCTCATGCTCAAGAAGTTAAAAATTTCTGAAAAACTGGGAAACTTTGGAAGACACAAGGTCATGTCAGTTGGTCTTTCACATTTGCAACTTTCTGTTCACAGAGCTTCTATGGGCATGTTAGTTGAAAGCCCCTGGGACTTCTTTTCCAAAACTAAATCTTCTGTAATCATGTCTTGAATTAATCTAGGACTTCATTAGTTATCTAACTAATTTTGTCATGGCCATGTTGTATAAACAGACAGTGATAATTTCTCTTTAGTAGTGCATATTCTTCCAGGATGCTATTTCAGACAATGTAGTGGACTATAACATAGCATTGGCAAAACTCCCTTGTGCTTCCGCACGTTGATTGTTTTAAAACTAATTCCTGACAAGATGCACGTGATTCACTTCTTCTTGTGGAGAGTTACACACATTTCCTAATTGGACAGGGCCTTATATTTTCCTCCCTAAAAGCAGAAAAAAGTGGCTGAGGGAAGTAATGCAGTCAGGAGTGTTATCTCTAAAGGCGCAGAAGAGCAAAGAGCATGCATTCAGATATTTTCAATTAAAATCAGCAAGCAGGAGTTTTTGTTTTCATGCATGTGTGCACTGGCATACATATGTGCATTTAAGTATAAGTCTTTTCCTACTTCTGTACAATCTTCCTAATCTACTCAAGAACTAGGACATCTGGTGGCTAACAGTGGGGTGAAAAATCCAGTTCAGAGGCTGTTAGCTGTAGCCCCTCTAGCATGTGGAGATAAAAACAGAATTTGAAGAATAAAACACATTTGTCTCAAGTCTATGGAATCAGTGAGAAAGTTCTCCAGGTGGAGGGCGGCAGGTGAGTAGCTTTGAAGTGTTGGTGACAGCTCCCAACTGTTGCTGCAAGGAAGTAAACTCATGAGTCCTGTGGCAAGTGCCATCCTTGGTAGTCTGCAGACTTTTTGGAGATATGTGTTTTGCATTTGTCTTCAGAAGAGGGATTTGGGAGCAGAGTTAAGACAAAGCTGTTGATTTTGCTAGGGAGAGGTTTAAAGAACTACAGACATAGATCACAGTATATCAGGTTTTATTAATTCTCCTGCTTGTGATAGCAAAATCTGTAGAAAAAAGACACAACTTCCATTTAATAATCTCACTAGCAGTAGTTCCTACTTTCCTGATGGAGTGAACTTAGAGGGAAAAAATGCTGGCATGCATCTTGCAATGTTGTAGACTCAAAGGATTGTCACATTGAAAGGTGTGTCTTTTTTTGGTTCTGTAATTGTTAGGAGTGGTGGGCTTGTTATAAGCACAGCCACATGTCATGCTAATACCATTGCTGATCCATGCTTACATGATAGATGTGAACATACTTAAACTTTAGGAGTTGGAATCCTGGGGGAAACACAGACATAAAAAGCATGTATAAATCAAAGTTTTCTTTTCTTTTGCTTTTTCCCTTTCCAAAACAGAAACAACAAAATGTCTTTGCAAATAGGATAATGAGGTGGGTTTGATTTCAGGGTTTTTTGTAAAAACATATTGTTTTGCATGCTTCCAGACCCCTAGAGAGTAAAATAAAATGTTTAAGCACTGTGTGGAGGGTTGCCCTATGGATGTGAGGATGTAGTAGGGAGAAAATTCTGACTAAGTCAGCTTGACTTGGGGGAATTCCAGGCATTTGCTCCTAGCAAGAGAGCACAGTTTGCTCTGAGCACTCTTTGTTTCCTGTAGGTAAAGGCTGGCTGAGTTGTGTCAGTACATATTCTTTCTGGGCAGGTTTTTCCAGTGTGGAAAGGTTGGGTTCTTGTTGGGACCTGATGTTTCAAAACTGGAGGGTATATCACTGGCCAAGTGACTTTGGAATTCACTTACTTATTTGAGATGCTTATGCTCGTGTGATACCCTTTTCATGTCTCTACATCAATTATTTTTCTCCTCAGGTTTTATATTTTAAGCAAGTCATCAGTCTTTGAATCACGTTGCTGCTCTGAGAGTGCAGGCTAAGGAGTGCTTACTGTTCAGTTTTCATGTGCATTTGTTCCCACAATGCTGCCAGGCTAAGCCATTGTCCTCCTTCCTCCAACCCTCCCCCATCACTATGCACTCCACTTTCCCATTTTTATGCCTGCACTGTGCCCTCAGCTGTGTCCTGGTAAAGCTGTTTGTTTGGCTTGACCAAACGAGGTGGAGGGAGAGGTTATTTTTAGTGCAGATCATTTCCGTGGTTGTAACTGAGGGTGGGTGGCACAAAATGGAGAAGAAAGCGGAGATGGGAACAAGCAGTAGGATGTAATGGGGAGGTGATGGATATCTAAACAAGCAGGCTTACTTCCTCCACCTCTATCTACAGGCAGAGATTAGAGTCAGGCCAAAAGCCACTGGGAATCTGTGTGTCAGAAGAACCCAGTGCAGTGTGTTGGTTCTGCTTCTTCTGATGTGAAGACTGGCATTCCTTGCAGAGGTTAGGTGGCATAAAAACAGGTCTGTCTTGCTCACCCTTGCCCTTTGGATAAGTAAACACAGCTACATTCACTGCAGTTATTTCTAAACTTAACTTTGTGGACTGGAGCTTTAAGGCTTAGTCTGATGCCTTTCAAAAGCAATCAACTCACGTGAACTTGAGTGTGCAAAAGACTTACATAGCTGTTTGAGCCTTACATCACAAGAACTCTTTTTTCTTGGCTTTGTTGTGTAACTGCAAGCCACTTCCACTCTACTACTCTATTAATTTTTGCTGAAATACGCTAGATAGGTATGCAGAAATCCCATGAGTGGTCATTTGACCACAAAAGACATGGCAGGGGAGGGTACCTATAGATATATACATTTAACTTCTGTTTACATTTTCCCATGGTATTGGATCAGCCAGCATAAGTGTTCCTGTGGTTGTAAAGTAAGAATGGAGCATTGTTCCAGTGCACGCCATGTCAGCGATAGCGTGTAGAATCAGAGCTATTTTATGAAGTTTCCATGGCCTTTGGAGGAGATGGGATGAGTTCAGAGTTCACAAAACAGAAATCGGCTGAGGGCTCCTGAGTATGTAGAAAGCCTGTTTGGCTCAGGTTCTTGAGAAGTCTTGGTAGACTGTTATTATTTATCCTTGCTCTGACCTTGCCCATCCCTTTTCGGGCATCCAGTGTTGGAAAAAGGATAGTGGGCTAGGAAGAAGTCTGGTGTGACCCTGCAGAAGCCTTCTTGGTTTAAGATTTGAAAAGTCATTTCCAGAAGAGATTACTTTTCAATATATCCCATATCAGCACTATGCTGATTCATTTTTAAATAGGTTAACTAAAAGAACAAATGAATCATAGCTGTTGATCAGGTGAAAAGTTTTGCCTTATATGCCAGTGAGATTCCCCTATTAACCCTTATTTAATTTTTCCTGTTGTACCATAGCAAATGTGAGCGATCACATTGCCTTTCTTGCCAGAATGCATGATGGTTTACTTTCTGTAAGCTGGGAGAGGCTTCTACAAGAAAATCATCAAATCATTTCTACCAGCTTGTCCTTGTAAAAGGTGTTATCTGATAATGTGAGAGAGCCTGTGGCTATCCAGAAGGGAAACTGCTCTCAACAGGAGCAGGGAGGCTCCTGAAGTTTCACAATGTATACTCTTAAAATGCCTGAGGGTCAATTCAGATTTTAGCTAAGCTAAATTGTGTTGTTTAGGAGATAAATGGAGAGCAAATATGATACGATCTAATGTTTTGTCTTCATAAAGTCCAGTGAAGTTTTTCAGTTGAACTTTTCAACTCCTGCTAAAAATGTTAAATACGACCTCTAGTATCTGTGCCTGTATTAACTCAAGCATTAAAGTATTTCATCTCTTTTCTTATGGAGGAAAAAACAGGGAAAATTAAACCTCCTTTGCATTTCAATCTGGATTTATGTAACCATAAAAAATGGAAAGAGAATATAGCAGTCTTTGCAAAAATACAGGGATCATCTTAGCTGAATACTTAATATATTATTATTAATTATTATAAGCTGAATACTTAATAACAAGTACTGTGTGGAGGCAAGCTGAAGGCTTCTCAGCATCTAGCAGTATTTGTAATTTGTTTTAAATTCTATTACTGCCATCCTTTAGCTTTGTTTCCACATTCAGTTCTCCAAAATCTTAGTCCTCTCTTATCACAAGGAAAACGTACCAGTGATGTTTCCTGAGCACATAAAGAAACACTTGGAAAGGAAGTTCACTTTTTATTACGTGAAGTAAAATATTGGCATGAATATGTTTGTCACCAAGTTTGTTAAAAAAAAAATCAAACCACTTCAGACTAGAATAAAATCACTCTCCATCTGTGACTAAATTATCTAAACTATAAATATATGTGTTCAAAGCTAGTACAGTGTTACATCAATAGAAGAAAATATTGTTACTTTATTCTTCAAACTAAATGCAAAACAAGAATAATGACATTTTACTCAGAGGTTTAATTTAAGCAGGTTATGTTGTTATTTTTTTAAGAGCAGAATAAGTTTTCCAGAAAGTTTACGAAGTGGTAGATAGAAAATGTGATTGAACGCCAGCCAACCTAGAATTAACCTCTGCAGCCAACTAGAACTGAAAATTAGCAGTGAGGAAGAGAAATAAGTAGCTTGTTTTCCCATTTACATGAATAGGTGTCAAAAATATATGAAAAACAAACAGAATAAAACTTGGAACTGAATCATTAGTACCATTTTTAAAAATACTTGAAACTTGCGACTCTTCACTTTACAAGTAGCGAATGTTCAAGGAATGCAATACAATTTGCTTAAAGCAGTTGCCAAAAAAAAAGCAATAGTATTTGGGGCTTAATGGATTTATTCTGATTTTCCAAGACCTTTATACCGTGAATGCATTAAAGTGTTTACTGTAAAAATAGTATTTGACCATTATAGTAAATGTAGGCACCTGAGTATTGCACCAGTTTTTGAGATGTTGTTTATTATACTGTTTATTTTATTTACAGTGTTACTATTTTGTCTTTCTCACAGTAATCTGAAAGGAGTGGTAAAAATTTCAGTATTTGTTTAACAACAAGAATTATGTAGGTTTTTTTCCTTTTTGTATGGATGCACATAATGAACCCTGCATACTTGGGTAATACGTATTAGTGCATTTCACAGCATCAGAAAGGTTTTCCTGCTCTGCTTTCCCAGCTTGCCATGAGCATGCTAGATACTCCCTTCTCCTATCCAGGGACATCTGTTCTGGGATGGTTAAGATGAAGGAAAGAGGATGCTGAAGAAGGCACCCCAATATCTTCCCTGGAAAAATCCTTGACTTGACCTTTCCTTCCCCAGTGGGAGCTGGGCAGTAGACTCCCCCAAAGATATCTCCTCAGCAGAAAGCCTCTCAGGAATGGCTTGACTGTTTCTGCTTTGTGCCACCTGGGGAGACATCACGAGAGGCCAAGTTATATTTTTACCTGACACGAGCTCTCTGACGTGAAAAATGAACTTTTGCCCTACATGTATGTGATACTGTCCTGTTGAATTGTTTTCCATCTAAAGTACATATTTCTCCGTGTGAAACACTTTCAGCTAATCAAAAAGCACTGGGTAAATACACTTGGATAAAAGGAGGCATGTTGGTTATACAAACCATATACCAGTAACATCTGTATTTTAAACCTAGTTGAACAAAGTAAGAACAAATAACTGCTGGTATTTATGAAAACCTTTTTTACAGATTACATAAAAGCAAACATCTTAGAAAACATAGTCACTAAAAAAATAGATTTTTATATAGTCTTTAAACCATTTGAATGTGGCTTTAAAATCATATGCACAATCTGGGCTGCTAAGCTTTTACGGTCTTCCTTTAAGGTTGAGATTTAATTAAAGGTCAGTGTCACACATTTCCACAATGCACAGTAAAACCCTGGAATGAAATAAACCTAGCTTGAACATTTGATTAGACAAGATAATGTATTTCCCCCTGGAGTAGTTTGTTATTCAAAACAAGCTCTTTAGGGAAGGAAGTTCACATCAGTTGGTAACTGTTCCTGTGGATACCAAAGAACTTTGTACAGTACACACTACAGTAAATTGCACTGAAGGTCATTTAGGAGCTGGAAGTATGTCCCGTGTCTGAAAGTATCAAAATGTATTTTAAAAAAAAACAAAACCACTTGATAGGAAACAAACAGCAGGCTGTGATACTAGAAAAAAAAGTAGCACCTACATTTACAATCATGCTTTTATGTAGTAAAGAAATTCCATTTTTCTAGTAGATGAATTTTAGAAATGCTGGTTTATACCTTGCCAAAAAGAAGACAGTTTAAAAAATTTACTGTAAACTGATGCCCTTAGATGTAATATGCAACTGAATAACTTCCGGCTTTAATTTTCCTGTAAACATAGCTGTAGTCTTCAAAATTATTAGCTGTTCTGGTGTGTAGATGACATATTTTTTTTCTGTCATTGATATATTTGGACCCTTTTTGTCTTCACTCACTACGTATCTTGAAAGTTCAGTAGTGGCAGCAAACTGTGTTCATTAGGACTCAACTAAATTTTAACTTCTGACTATTTCTGATTATCCATATTAATTGACTTTAGATATTAAGCACTACTGTCACAAAATTAATGTTGTGGTTTGGACTCTTGAACGCTCTCTAAAACAAAGACTTGTTTTTGTGGGATGGGAACGTTTCATCCAGTTAATAAATGTTTGCTGCTGGAAAAGCAGTTTTCAAACATTTTGCATTGTAGCAATAAGTCTACTGTATCTCTGGTGGGTACTTTAGTTTTGACATCCAATTTAAATCTAATTTTGACTTTATCTTGGACTGCCATGTTGTTTGTGTCTTTGATTACGGAAGTTTCTGTTAAATAGCCAGCCCAAAGAGCTATTGCGTTGTGAAGTTACTGAAGCTGCTAAAAAAGCTGTGGTTTGTATCTTACATTTGTTTTATGGAATTATGATGATTATGATGCTCATCATAAAACTTTCTTAGATTTGGGGGAAAGGTTCTGCAAGTTTTATGTAGTATATATTATATAATATCATTATAATATATAGTATTAAAAAGTGACTCAATGTAGCTATATGTGAATGTAACATAAATGAGCTAACATATTTTTATATTTCCACCCTTGGTACATAGTACTAGCATTTGAACTACAATTTGAGTCAATAGATAGTCCCTTATGGGAAAAATAGGCATATTCTGCCAGTCAGTTCAGTTCTCTTGAACAGTTCCAGCACATAACTTAAATCTGATTTCTTCCATTCCTTCTCCTGCCTGTCTTGCTAGCCCGAACAGAATCTGGTATGTGCTTGGCATAATCTGCTTTTGATCTTTACCAGGAGCTCTAAGTGGTTTCTTTTCAGCCCTGTAGAGTGTAATTTGTTCTGTAAGTAATGGAGCTAATAAATTCTAGTTGTCTGTGGATGTTGTATATGCCCAGCCTACTTCTCCAGTGACAATAAATAGCCCATTTCTCCTTCAGGTCTATTGATTGATTATCCTCAGAGCGCTCCCAGCCCCCTTCCAAGTGGACAAGAGGCAGTGCATGTCAGGGCCCTTTTTGGTGAATAAGTGCTCTCTGGCTGGTCAGACCATGTGTGTCCATCAGCAGCTGATTCAGCACAAAGAGGTAACTTGTTAGGATCATGCTTAAAACTTCCCTTCAGTGAGGAGGTGTTGAACCAACCCCTTCCCCCAGCCAAGGGCAGTCTTCTTAGACTTGGAGTTGTTCTTTGAGTCCTCTGCCTTTTTGTGGCATTTGTTTGGAACTGGCCAGTGGATTGCAGTTAGGTGAAAGGCATGGTGGATTGTCAGACAGATGATCCAACAGTGTAGGTCTCCATTCCTTAGGAAACAAAGCTAAGGAGGCAGCATACCTTGGCAGTAGGGCTGAAGCAGATTGGTAAGTTTGGCTACAATTGAACTTACTTACGATTGGTAAGTTTGGCTACAATTTACAAATGTAAATTTTATGCTTATGATCATGTTTTATGCTTATGGCTGCCAATAAACTTTCTCCTTCAAGACTGTATATTTTTTAAGAATTGTGGAGTGGTGCATAATACTTTTCATTCTCAAGGAGAATGGAAGATTTTCTGCTCATAAGTTCAAATAAATGAATTGTAATGAACAGATGGGTGGAGTGATGGACCCAGGTGCAGAATGTTGAGTGCAACATTGCCCCAGTGTTTTCCTACAAGTCCATCTTCCTAGATGTACAGAGTCTTCTGAATAACGTTCTATATAAAAGTGGATCTTGTGTCATCTTCATTAATGTGTCTTTTTGCTCTTTTCAACAAGTTGTAAAATATTGGTATTGTCTACCTTAGCTTTCATTTCAGTCCTTCCATTTTTTTTGTATGGACTTTTCTGCTGGCCTGCTTCAGTCAAGCATAACACATCTCAATTTCTGTCCTTCTAGCTGTGCACAAAGCACAAGACTGATTTTCAGAAGTATATGCACATTCAAATTGTACTCAGCTAATTTTAGAGGGAATAGTTTTTAACTATAAAAACAGTTTTTAAGTATATTTTATATGAGAAAATTAATTTCCCTGAGCATGCTGTGGAAGAAGATGTTTTATGTCCTGTACTTCGTCAAAAGCTCCTGTCTTGCAGCTGCAGTATCATCATCATAAAGACTATGATTTGCTAGAGAACAGCATAGGATTTGTGGTTGATATCTATCATCACCAGTGCCAGTGATATTTGTAGTGACTGCCTCATTTTTAAGGTCTCATCTCTTCGAAACCAAGTTTAAAATACAGTCACTACAGACAGTAAGAGCTTTTCAAATAGAAAAATGACAGATTTTAAACTAGTTTTATAAATTTATGAATTCCCACATTTTAATTAGTGTCCCTTTTATTGTCATATCATTAAGTCTACAATAAGATAGTTCTTGACATAAGCATCCCCAAAAAAAAAGTTCAGTTGAAGTGTGTGCTGCTAGCTAGAAATGTTCAATGTAGCTTTTTCTTGTGGTTCTTAAAATGAATGTAACAGGGAAAGAGGATAGCTGTTGTGAAAAGCTGTTACTACAAAATACAGAAAACATGAGATCTAATGGTGTGTTAAAACATTCAATAGCTCTTCTAAATTAAGCAGAGCTTAATGGCTAAACAGACACGCTTCAAGTTTTTATTTCCAAAATTATTCAGCTGAGGTGCAGTTCAACCACATCTTTTAGTTGAAAGGCTTTGACAACGCCTTCCAGTGACAAAACTGCCAGTGGCATCAGGAGCCAATCAATGTACTTGCAGCATACCCAAGCTCTATTTTCATCCAAGAAAAGATACACTGTCATAGATCTGTTTCATGTAGCGTGAATTCATCATTGCCTTGGGCTGGCCAAAGTGATTGTGGATGTTACAGAATACAGGGTTGTGTAGCCATCATTTTCATGCCGTGTTATTCAAAGTAGGGGAAAGTTGTTGTTGCTGCAGGGAAATTTAGAGTTCCTGACAACGCTCTAATACTTCTGTCCTGCGTGGTACTGATGGTTTGATACTTTAAGTACATTGAACAGTGTTTTAAAATTTGGTTTGATGCCTGAAATACTACATTAATACTACATTATTTTTTCTTTTTATTTTGTAATTTAAGGTCGCTTTTTTATATGTGAAGGCAAAAAGCCATTTTACAAATACAAGTGTAATATGATATTGCTCTGTTTCAGTGAATTACAACAGAGCTCTGCTTTTCCTTACTGCAGATAAGACACGAGCAGTGTAGTGCTTTTCAGATTATTGAGCACTTAATGAATTCCAAGATGAGATTATTCAGTTCATAGCTAGGTAGTTTGAAGGTATGCTTTCTTCAAACATGATAGCTCTTCATTAAATGTTGCAGGTATGATTTCAATTTTCATTTCATAGTCTTAAATTTCTTATGGGCAAACCTTATTCTGAAAACGTTCAGTGTAGCCAGAAAAGTGAAAATATTGATTGAAAATGTGAGAAAATGGCAATAACAGTTGAGGGTGTTTATTCAATACTGTAACTAACTTAACCAAAATCCCATTAATATTTGAATAGTGTTTATTCAATACTATAACTAACTTAACCAAAATCCCATTAGTATTTTGAGTGATTTACTTTTTCAAAGTGGACAGTGGAGTTTCAACTAAGAGATGAAAAAAGGAAAAGTATGGGGTTTATATGTTTGAGCCCTTTATCGAGTGAATAATTATTTGTAGCATTATTTTTTTGCAGTACAGAATCAGTTCACAAAATATGGAGATAGATTTACACGTACACAAAAATCTATTGCACTAATCTTAGTTTAGCAGAGTTGAAAGTAAATACATTGAAAGACTGTCACCTTTCTTAATACATTACAGTAATGTATACAAAATATTAGTATAAACAGACTTTTAATGTGTGAATTTGAGAAGTCTTTTAGAGAAAGAATACAAGCAAGCAGATAGTTAAAAATTTTTTGCGTGTCCCTAGTAACCTCTTAATGACATTCCATGTCACACAGTCCTTTTTTCAGTCCAGTGAGTGAATAATAAAGTGATTTCCCTCTTCCTATTACCCTATCAGCAGGGTTGGTTGAATTGCAAAGCTGCCTAAATAGTTTGTAAGTATATCCTGCTATACATTATTACTCTCTACATAAGATTGCAGAGATGCAAACATTGTAAAATACGTAGTATCATGCAGGCTCAGGCAGTTCTATGATTGCAATACAAGAAAAGAGATTCAATTTCATGAGTTTGTATTATTCTCCCATTGAAATCCTTTCCAAGCAGTATTCATTATTTTTATTTTGGAAGTCTAGTGCTGACTTTCCAGGACTTGGTTTAGTTGCTACAGCCTCTGGCTATTTTTATTCTACTTCCTAAGAAACATGGATCTCGACACAAGCCTTTTTCCAATCCACACATTGTCTGGAAAATCTTACATACTACATAAAAGTTAATCTACTTACCTGAAGACTCAACTTCTTCCTGAAATATCTTGGATCTCTTCCAGCATCAGCAAAGAAAGGTCGCAGTTTGGAGCTATCATATACAAAACCATTGTTGAAAAAATAACTTGGTGTTTAAATTTAAACTTCATTGTTACGTGTTTAGTTATTGACCTGTGTATCTGTGAAAAGAAGTGCTTTTCTTCCTTCCTCTCTCTCTCTGTTCCTCTCCCTCCCACCAAGGGAGGTCAGGTCCTCCTGCTACCTTTCTGCCTTTGTCCCCCATTAAAAATAGAGCTCCTCCACTTCATTATGATTTTCCTGAGCAGCTCAGCCCCAGTGCAGTTGGTCATAAGATTCCCTTTCCACTCTTGCCAGCATCCCTACAGACTTCTTTGTCCTAGATAGAACTTCCCCAGTGAGACACCAGATGACTTAAGGAGATTAGGCAAGGCTGACCAGTTCTGTGGGAAGAAAGTAGGAGGTTTCTGGGTTCTGTTGGCGTGGGAATCCTCCTAGTAGGCAGAAACTGTCTCCTTCCACTGTGTTATTGCCTATGGAAGAATCCAACAAAACACTTTCAATGGGGATACCAGGTTTTTGCTTGCAGCAGAAATTTTCTTTTTTATTTGAATCAGGGTCTGGATTAGTGCTGGATTTTAGTCACCTGGAGATTTTCTCAAAGAGCTACTGTTCATTTCTTCCTTGGTGGGATTTTTTTTTTCTTTTTTTGTTTTTCCCCAAAGGGTTGATTTTGCATTACCTCTATGGTAAATTGTCAGTGGAGTTTGGAGAAAAGGAAGCAAATCTAGCAATATATCTAATAAAGCCCACCTACTGCTATCAATCTGAAAGTCCGTGGGACTCTGAACAGAGTAGATTGGTGGTGAGGGGAATCAGCATGTCATGTGGATATTGGTCTGGTTACTCAATTGCCTTTGTTCTCTACAGATGATTAGTTAAAGGTTTAGCAAAATGTTAAGAAATTCAGAAGTCTGGAGTATTTCAGATTACCCTTTTTTCCAGCTCAGTTATGGTAGTGAGCATTAGGTTGTGTGGGGGGAAGTCCAGTAAAATGTATAGATCTTTCCTTCATGTGATTGATGTGCATTTTCTTCTGAAGAAAAAAAAGACATGTTAATTTTAGAAATGTCTTAATTAAGAAAACTGTCCAGATTGTTTTGAAATTCTTTTGGTTTAACTTCACATTATGTACTACCTCTGTTGAGGTTGGTGTAATCTTTTTGTTAATACAGGGGGAAAACTCAGATTCAAAAAATATTCCAAAAATTAACTCTGAAGTGATTATTGATAGTGTAAATAAATAATCATACTACTGAAATAGTAGTAAGTGTGAATTCTTACTGAAGTATCAAAATTTCCTAGAGATGAGAGTAGATTTTTTTTTTTTTTTGTATATGGGCAAACTAAGCCACCAGAGGTCACAGAGAATAGTTGGCAGAGCCAGAAATAGAGCTCAGGCTTTTCTACTTTCAGCTTAATGTTCTTGTCACTGGATACCACCAGATGGTCTCCAGATTATTCAGTAAATAAGCCTCTGCATCCTCCATAAATACTCCACCAAAGCCAACTGGCTGTGTCTCTCGCTTGCTAGTTCCCAGTCTGTGAGAGTGGCTGACTTGGCAGGTAATGCTGTAGCTGGCCCCATTGAGCAATCCTCTACTCTGCAGGTTTTCTGATTTTACCAGGCAGAACAATCTCTTCTCTGCCACTGCTTTTAGTAATTCTTCTCTTCATCTGAAGGAACTTTTTATTCTTTAGTGTAAGACTTTTCTGTGTATGCTTGAGGCAAACAATCTGATTTAAAGAAAAAAAACAAACTGAGAACTGCCTGCAGATGTCTGAAAAGCGTCTAAGGAAGTATTTTATCTGCTTTTAAAATCTGGGTGACTTAATTGTTTCTGTGTGCCTTGAAATTCAGAGGGTAGAAATATATATGCATGCACTTGTGGCTCTGTGTGTCTGTGTGTGTAGCATAAATACCAGATGGGAGAGGAGGTTCATGACTACAAAACAAACTGTTTTCTAGTCTCTCTTAAATCTCTTCTTCACTTCCGAGTTTGTAGGCCTTTTTTTCCTATCTGTTCTGTTGAGGGTTTTCATGACTCTTCAGTTCTTCACAATTTTGCATATACAGTGATACGTGTCTCATATAGAAGTGTTTGAACTCACCTTTATGTGCCACTGTTCTTCTATTGGCGAGTTTAGTAGCAGAAATCTAAATGCTGACCAACAGCAACTTTCTTTAATTCACAGTGCTGCCATCGTTGTGCTGCCAATATTTTGAAAAAAAAAGTTTTTTCCAAACTAGACAGCTGCAGGAGCAAATTCACTGCAGGAGCTGCAGGGCGGATGAGCTAGCTGACTGCAGTGGACCTTTGACTGGTGTTCCCCAAAAGTGGGTAAAGCAAACGACTGGCTGGAGGCAGGGCTGCCATTCACAAGGACTCTGGTGTACACTCTGCAGGGCTGGGCTGCCAGAAACCTCCAAGAGTTCAGCAACAAGAAGTGCTGTGTCAGGCACCTGGGACAAAAAAACCCTTGAGGATCAGTGTGGACAGACCAGCTGGCCAAGTAGCATCTCCACTGAAAGTTACCTTGGAGGTCTGAAAGAGACAGTGAGCATCGAGTCAGCAGTCTTGTGCATACTGAGTTGCACTAGAAGAGTCTCAGCCCGTCAGGAGAAGGGATTATACCTCTCTACACAACACTCACGAGACCTTGGCTAGGGGTTGTGTCCAATTCTGCACTCACCCCAAAGTGTCAGAAAGCTGCAGCAAGTCCAGTGGAAGAACCACAAACAGAGTTAGTGAGGAAAATGATTGAGCCTGGAAAGAGAAGGCTAAGGCAGGATTTCATGACAATCGGCCTCCATTTAAAAGAGACGGGAAGTTACAGAAACAGAGCCAGACCCCTCTCAGAGGTGCACAGGGGTAAAACAAAAGATAACAGACTCACATGGAACAAGGGAAGGTCATATTAGGAAAAAAAAAATCCCTATGGCCAGACAAAAGCAGGTGGCCTGGAAAGGCTGGACATCCCCAACATGGAGACTTTTCAAGACTCAGCTGTGAATGTGATATGGGTCCTGCTTTGAGCAGGATGTTGGACTGGGTGATCCAGAAGCCACTTCCAATATAAATTTCTCTGTGATTCTGTGCCTATACCTGGTTCATGCCAGAGACGTGTTCTTGTGTGGTGACAGACTTTGAAGCACCTGTATCCAGTGGGATTGATCTACAAAGAAAATACAGCTATATAGAATGCACGTCACACAATCAAGAAGTCTAAAGCAGTAAGCGGCTTGCATATATTTTCTTTTGTTTTCACCCAAACTTTGAGCTTGAATAATGTGAAGATGGAGCTTGTACTCTTGGTTTATAAATTTTCCTGATCTTGGCAAAAGAGAAAGAACACTTGTGAAACACCATTCAAGTTACATGGATAGAATCACCAACAAATAGCATGTAGATTAGCATGAAATGAAATGTTGTAACTCAGCTGTGTAGATCCCCGTTGTTCGAGAGCCAAGTACACCTGTGAAGAAGTGGCTGGGGGGTGATGGTATAAGGTAACAGAAGGAGAGGCATTAACTGGTGTCAGACTTGCTCGCTGTTTTATGTGCTCTGGTTGAAACTGTTTCCCACTGCAAGCACATTTCTTGTATCATCCCTCCTGTTGTGGAGGTGTTGGCCACCATCCTTATCAAGCTGAAGACAGCTCACCTAGAAGTAAGATGCGCCGTTTTACAGGGCCAGAAAAATATAGTATACCCTAGATAATACCCCAGAAATTACAGGTCCCTCTTCAAGGGACAGTGTGTTTTAAAATGCAGCATGTAAAGGTAAGAGTGAGAGTTGAGTATTAAACTGGCTGCTTTAAAAATTTCCACATTAGCAAGATCTCCCCAGTGATCTGTTACTTCTCCTGCAGCTTTTCCATGAATTCTTGGTCTTGTATGTTGGCTGCTGTTGTCCTCAACTACTGTTTTTGTTTCTCTACAGTAAAGGAGCTAGGCTACTCTTCTATGAGTTCTTCCATCTCCACGGGCTTTAATTGAAAATTGGAAGATAGGGTGCTTTATCTGCCTTTGTCTGTCAGCTTCAGAGTTCATTTGGTTTAAAAATTAGTCATGAGATAGACGTCAGCTGCCTTTTCATGCAAATCAATGTCATGGTTTCAACTTAATAATTTTGGTACTGTGCAAATTGTTGCTCATTTGTTGCAGTCTGTTCTCAAGTTTCTCTGCCTGACCTCTAGATGCCCCAAAAAGTATATGCAAACTAAAGGGAGAAGGAGGAGAAAGGAGAGAGATGTTTATTGAAAACTCTACTTTTTTCAAATTTTACCAGTGTTGGTTATACAATTTTAATGATTCAGTTTTAAAAATCCGCAGTAACTGAGTCCACTTAAAATGTGAGGACTGCAAGGAATTCTATGAAACCAAATCAATTGTTTCTTGCAGTGTGTTTCTTTGTAGGTACAGACATGTATTATTATGTGATAATTTTATATATGAAACCCATAGGAACAAGAGGTAGGGATTTCCTATCACTATTACCAAAACTGACTTTGGAATCTGCCAGTGTGTTGACATTGGAAAATGTAGGATGAAGAGAACAGGGATAATGTGTTTGTGGAATGCTGTCAAGTTTGCTAGCCGTAAAAGGAGACGTTTTGATACATGATACACACACCCACCTGACAAATTATATTGTCCCCCTGATATTTTAGTTGTTTTCTAATGGCAGAACTGAAGTGCAATTTACAAGTTATTTGGAACTTCTGGAGAAGAGGATTATTCTACATGAAGGGAGAAAGATACAATCCTCATCTACTTAGAAGAATGTGGCAGAGAAAAGTGTTTACACAGGCTTATGTCACGCTCAGCTGTACACTGAAACAGCTGCTTGCTCTAATTTAAGACTAAGAGCATTGACAGTGTCCACTAAAAACACTGGACCTATTGTATTAACAGTGCAGATAACCAAGAGTTGGCATCTAGGCTACTATTTCCTTTCTTTTACGTTTTTATTTTCTTTTTATTTTTTTTTATTTTTGCTGGTCCTCTCCATGATCCTAGTTGCAGAGCCTTTCAAAAGCATTTTTCATTTCCTTAGTTTTACACAAATATGCACATGCATGCCCTGTTTCACTGTTCCCAAACATTTTTAATCTGAGTCCATAAAGAAAGATAAGAACATAACCTCAGTGATACCTTCCTACAACATCTCGTGGATTAAAAAAAAAAAAAACCCTAAGGATTCTAAATTGTAACCTTTACTTTCAAGTATTCTTTGCTTTAAGCACAGATTTTTGGTTTCAGTGATTTACCAGTTAGCGTGAGGTTTTATTTCTATAGAAATGTTAGGAGCATAGTTTCAGGTATTTTCTTCAGCTACTGAAATACTATGCCTGATTTTATGGGGTCAAGAGCTACTCACTCCCCGTTTTAAAATGCCTGGTTCTGTTTGGCAGCTGAGGCCTTTGCAAAGTACACAGTCTGGCTTGAAGGGGAACTCTTTGTTGAAAATGCTGAGCTCACGAAACTCCTGAGCAGAGGGCACAAAGCTCAAAGTGTAGTTTGTGAAAGAGGTTTTGACAGCAAGGTCTCCTGAATCTGCTTCTTTACTTAGGTCTGCCACATTCATAAATATTTTGCTTCTTTTTCTTGAAGATAATAGGGGTAATCCAGTTTTTTGCATGATTTCTTCTTTATTATTGATCTCCTAAGATCTCCAAGATCTCCTATCTGAAAGGATTCTTGCACACTGCATGTGAAAACAAAAATCTGAAGGATTCCACTGACCAGGCTTCAACAAATGACGATGCTCCATCCAAAACTATTAACTCATCATAAGATTCTGCGCTCTCATCAGACTGAAAAAACAAACCAATTTCCACATCTTTCTCATTTAAAATAATATTTTTAAAAACCTTCTTAGAAGTACTTTCTCTGTGGGAAGGCAGCAATGGTGTACTACCAAAGGTCACCCTAACTTAAAGGACCAGACAGCCAAAGAAAAAGAAGTCTCACTTCCCTAATCCCTTTGAAGGACCTCCCATGCTTTATAGGTTAAATGGAATGAAAATCAGATGTAGTCAGGGTTCTATCTCCAAGGTTTGCCCATCCTGGCATCTCATTCCAACACTGACAGCACATTTTTATTTCTGGAGAAACGCAAGAAATAAGGGAAACCAATCTTTTTTACTCCTGCACATGTAGAAAAAGTAATCAGGAACACAGATAAATGACACCAAATATAATATATTCATTTTCAGTTCCCTCAAATGGTGTGACCCTGGTTGACGTGTGTGACTCTTCAGAGTGGGAGGTGAGCAACTGGAGTTTAGACTGTTGTGTACAGAAATCTATGGACAAGAAGATACTTTACTAACAGTATTGATCAGAAGCAGATGAAATCTTTTAAGTTGTATTATACTTTATGTTGTCCTCAAGGGAAAAAAAAAAGGTGATGCAAAACTCCCAATAGAACAGAGCAAAAGAAATTTAGCTCGTGCTTTCATTTTTTCTTAGTGGACTTGTTGCACAAGATGCACTCAAAGTGTTTCAAGGTTTTCTGATTCTCGCATGGTTTTTACAGTGTAAGTGGTGGGTTTGAGGATTTTTTCCTGTTAGATAGCACTTTTTGCGAAGTTCTTTTACTTTGCAGAACCTAACTTAGCTGTAAGAACCTGCAGTTGATGGAGATGATCTGAACAGCAAATGCAAAGAAAATCATTAGGAAAAAATGAAAACCTATAAGATATTATCAAAAATATCTAAAGAAAACAATTGTAAATAACAAGTTCAGCAATACTTAGCCAAACAGGGTTGCAGCAGTGATCAAAAGGGTCTCTCTGCAGAGCTGCTCCAGCCAGAGTGAACACTGGTGCACAGCTTAAATGTGATGTTGGCCTGAAGCTGGAAAGCAAACTCTGAGTTCATCTCAACGTGTTCAGGATGCCTCCTGCTGTTGGGGGGTAATCTGAACTGGGTGGTGAGGGAATGCAAAAAAAAAAAATTATCTAGGAGAGGAAGCTCCTATTCTAAAATCAAAAGTGTTAGACAGCTGGACCATCTAGAGACTCTATCCAGTGAAACCGTAGGTGCCCATGAAGACAGAAAATCAGTCTCCAGATGCTTTCTGAAGGCATAGGAAACTGTCAGTGAAATCTAGAATAAAGTTCTCGAAAAAAATTTTCCACTACTTTCAGGTCATACGTGCTCCTCATGACACTCTGTTGCTTTGAAAAAACTTAAAAGAACTTGAGATCACCTACAACTGAATATAAAGGAGAGAAGTTGAATAATCTAAGACCAGTATTATTTTAGTAACTGTGAAAAAGAAAAGGAATTTCTTGCCCAGATCATAAAGAAAGATACAAAGATCAGAGACAATACTTACTTGGAATGTTTTGGTTTATTTACTTCTGCATGGATGTGTTTCATTTTACGTTTATAGGATCTTACTATTTAAAGTCCAGAAACAGTAATCAGACTATCAATATGAACTGTTGGGGAAAGAAACTCCACCTCTAATACAAGTATTTTTTTAAAATCACTTCCTTCCATATAGGAAATAAGTGCAAGGTAAAATGTATTGGTGATCATTTAAAGAAAAATATTGACTGTAGTACTTTATTATGTTTATCCTTACAATAAATTTCCATTTACTGTGGAGGATGAACATAGATGTGTTTTTTAACTCTTTTAGGCACTATGAAAAATGAAGAGGTATAATGATGTAAAGATGCATGAGGTAAAAAACATTGCAGCTCCAGGGCAGTACATTTGTACATAGTAGCACAATAAAAACATGTTTATCCTGTAAAGTTTCCCCTTATTTCTGTGAGATGATTACTAAGTATCACCAATTTAAAAAAAAAAAAAAAACAAAAAAACCAAACCAAAACAAAAAAACCCCAAACAAACAAACAAAAAAGAGTTTTCAGCTTTAAATCTCAAAGGTCCAGAATCCAGTGAGGCAGGATTCAGTGGATTGGAATGGATCAGACAGTATCCATGGAAAGTGCAGAGAGACCTAAACCTGCAAAATGCTCAGGGATCTTCCAAACAAAGGAGACCAACTGGTTCTTTAAGGGAAAGGCCCTTCCAGATTGAACCATTTGCTGTTACTCACTGGTGCTGGCACCCAGACAGAGTATCCCTCCCTCATACATTCCTTTCTCACTAGATATATAATTATTCCTTTACATGTTGTCATAGTTTTAAGCTCCTGGCTCAGATTTCTTAAATACCATCTAAGACAACTGTGTATTCCCTTCTCAGACACAAGAGTTAGGCATAGCCTGAAAGGAGACCCAGTTGCCCTCCTCTCTTAACTTCTTTTTCCCCATGGCTTTCTTCTCCGTGCACAAGTAGACTATTCTCTTCAAGAGGATGTTTTTTAAGGATTTCTTAATTATACAGATTTCTGATAATAAGAAGTTCCTTCTTTTGGACTTCAGTGGCACTTTGCATCTGTGGAGTCAGATGGTTACTTCCTTTGAGCCTGGATGACACAGTTGGTTCCCAGCTGCGTTGTAAGTGTTACTTCATTCATGTCTCCTGCTGCAGCACTTCCAGGCTTGGCAGGACTTGAGAGAAAGCTGTTGCCAAGTCAAACCTTTTTACCTCATCTCCACCATTGCAGAGTCTGGACTGCTGCAGGCAACTCCAGGATAGCAGTACATGATGGAAGTGGTTAGGGAGGAGGACACACTCCTTAAGGGATGGAATCTACATCTTGTGAACCGAGTATGCAGGGAATCGTAAGATGCCCATATCAATAACAGACACTGCCGGTGTTGCTGTGTTGTCTGACACACACCTCTGAACACATGAAAGTGCAAATTCTCTCAGTTTTTACTCAGGCTGGAAAGAGTTTCTCTAATTCTTTGGAATTCCTTACAGAATATGGGCAAAGTATTTTACATGCCTCTTACTGCCTTTCTTTTTTATCCATCAGATATCACTCTTTCAAGTGATTTTTCTATACTTAAGTCTGTTCCTCTGTATGAAAGAGAAACTGGACTTGCTGAGCTTTCTTACAAAGGTTTTTGTGAATTAGTGGATTTTAGTTAGGAATTCATTAGAAATCTGTAAGAAGAGTTTTGCTTATTTTGAAAGACGGTTTATAGTTGTTCTGTATTAATGCTAACATTTTGAAAGGGGCATCTGCTTCCTCATTGTTGTTTTCTTATTTTCATTGACTTACGCTCTTTTTCAAAGCTAGGATTATGAGTGGGATGGAACAAACAGTATATCTAAATAGATTAATTATTTCAGAAGCTGTTATGACATGAGAAATTTCAGGTTTATTCTGAAAGGCACAGTCCCGTGGAATGGCGCAGCCAGTAAAAATCTGCATCAATTTTTTTGAGTTTATATTCTTTTCCCTGATCTTCTATAGACCCTTCTTATTAAGAAGAAGAAAACACTGACTGTGATTCCATGTCTGTGACATGTGCATGCTAAAAGGATTACAGCTGTGGCAAAAAATATTTTAGTCAAGTCTTCAAGTAGGAATCAGGCAAGATTGAGTTGGGGCCATGAATACTGGGGAGTGTGCAGTCACCTCACTGTTTTGAGCAGAGTTTTTGGTAGCATTTCTCATCAGGAGGTCAGTGATCTTTTGCTGGAGCCCATGGACACTGAGCTGCTTCTGCTGCTTCCAGGTTCAAGAGTTCACCCCTGGCATTCACAGTGAGAGGCAAATGGAGTCTCTGTACTCAGCATTGGTCTAGAAGCTGGCTAGCCAGTTTTGTCATCTGACTTCAAAAGCACCACACTGTGCTTGGTTTGGGAAGGTTGCTTCCTTTGTTTTTCCCTCAAATAAAGGTAGACTTCTTTTGAAATTGTTACAGATTAGGTTTCAAGAGTGTTATGCAGTTTTTCGTTTTGCTTTCCATTTTTCCTGGGCAGAACCTTTTCTTTTAGGCTTTGAAAATTAATAGCTGAGAATTTCAGTTGTTTGTGTACACCTGAAATAATCTTATTTCAACTGTTTTATGATCCCAAATAAGAGTAAGTCTTCAGCTTTCATTTTGATTGTGAAAAGGTTTGCTTTGGTGGTCTGTGTGGGTATAGTAATTTTTAGTGATCATTTAATGTTCCAGCACAATGTAAATCTTCCATTTTTTCAATTTTTTAAGATGTGCTTAGGTTTAATTAAGTAGAGCAAAATTTTATATTCATTTGGTTTAAAATGGAAATTTAAATCTCTTAGGTTGCTTTCTGTTAGTTGTGACATTATTGGCCAAGTACAGAGATGGTGTGATCAACTATGAACCTATTTCAGGAACTAAGACTGAGGAAAATTAATCTGTGGCAGTTTGCAAAAGAAAAGATTAAGATTTGAGCAAAAATTTTTGTAAGTTTAACTTCCCTGGGAGGTGCAAAACAGGAAAATCACATTGCTTGCTTCAAATATCTCTTCTCCACAGAAATCCATGGAGTACTGAAGTATTCTGTGGGATCATTTGAAAATCAGGTGATGTATTCATGTTGATTAAGGGAATCTGTGTTAGGAATCTAAGGAAAATGTAGGATTAGGAATTTAAATAATTGCTTCAGTCTGACAACTGAAGTTAGATCAGTGAGAGCAATACCTTACATGTGCTTTTTTTTCTGCTGCATCCATCAGAACAGAGAGGAGTTGGATAGGAAGGAGTTTTTAGGAATACTCTTGAGTGTTTCTGAAATAAACCAAGTCTTTTATTTGTGTGTGTGTGTGTGTGTGAAAAATTACAGGACTTTGTCATGGTACTTTTCTAAGTGACTTTTCAGTGTTTTCTTAATATAACATGTAAGCTGGTATGTTCTGTGTGGGTACTGGGCATTTCTTCTAGACTTGAATGTCACTTAGACTTATGTGCCACACTTGTGCTTTGCAGACAGTGCATGCTCTGAGAATACTTCATAAAAAACAGCATGTACCACTGCAGTTGAAGAAGGGCACTTGAAACCTGGACATGATTTTTCTGCATGAAACTATTTTAGTAGTAAGGAAACCTTTGTAAGAAACTGTGTCTTTATGTACCTACATTTGCTTTCAGAAATTCAGTGGTTGGAGAAACATTGTGCTGTCTTGAGAGGGCAGTTGTATGGGAAAGTGCAAGAGTGTATTTATGTGCCCTGACACAATATTAATTTTTTTTTCTTTCCTCTTAAGTGAAGTGTAAGAATAAATATTTGTACTTAGAAGGATTTTTTCCATAGAAATGTGTTGCACAGATTTTGGTTTTGTAGTAGTGTATTCCATGTTTCTGAATACTCTTGACTTAATATATAATTGAAAAACATATTTAAAAGTTACATAATAACAGATGTTTCAGAGACACAGGCTACACTTAGCTACTATAACCCGATTTAACTTTGTTTAAAAGGATTGCTGCTGCTTAAGGAATTGGTTTCCTATGGTAACATCAGAATGCCTGTGTTGCATGCAATTACAGCTTGCCACGGATTGTGCTTATCCATGTCCATCTTAGCAATAATGGAAGAGTAATACTGTAGTGACTTACTGTGTTCTTCACGTAAAGTACCGACCAATTTCCAGGTAATTACTGTGTGTTCGGTGTGGATGGGACTGTATCGAAAGGTATTATCTATATGCCAGTCATCACTAATTTTGAAGTAGTATTTTGAAATTATCAATTTTTTTTCCTTGAATTAGTCCTGGCACAAGTAATAGATTCCATGTGCTTCAGGTGTGGAGAGGTGGGTTTGTTTAATGTTTGGGGGTGTCTATTCTTGCCTGCCACTTACATTACCAGTGCATTGCCCTCTTGCCACAGCGAGCAGGAGCATTTGCCTGGATCTTCAAAGCAGCAGAAGGATGAATGCGTTAACACGGTCTCAGTGGGTCTTCTGACAGTCCACAAATGGCCTTCTGAAGCCCACAAAAAATTATATTCAGGTTTTAGTCTTCAATATTTACATAGGCCTTTAGGCATGATCAGAAAATACTGCTAACCATATCCAGAATAAACATTTAATACTGTCTAGTGAGAAAACTATGAGTAAGCGTTCTTCTGTGGATCTCGATTTACAACAACAAGTATATATACTTTTAATGAAGCATTCTAATAATGTAAGTCCCTTACAGTTTATCTGTATTTAAACATTACAAAATTAAAGAGTACAGTTTGGTCATTCTAAATATACCTTGACTGTTTACTGCAGTGGGGTATCTTCTTCTGTGAGGTTCCTTATTTTGCAGCCATAAGGAAACTACTGATTTCGTATTGAAGTTGTAGTTCTCCCCTTTTTCCATAAGGACAGAAATACATAAACACCATAAGAATACACATTCTTGAAAGAACAGTTTATTTGAACCAGTAAAACCATAAAGCTCTTAATAACTTACTGGTTTAAGTTCTAAGTGTGTTTGGAGGGGAGGGCATGTTCTAGCCATCAAGTTAGCTAAGACACATCTAACTTCAGTCAGAACTACAAAACTGATAAATATAATTCCAGTGGTTATTATAAATACAGCTGGTCATTAATTTTTCAGTGCAGCAGCCTTTCATCTGGAAATGCTGACTCATTGAAACCAAAAGTTTGTAAGAATCCAAGAAAACTTGGAAGAGTGTTTCCTAACAAAACTGTCTTCTAAATGTGCAGCCAGGGAGAGCTTCCAAGGCAGACAGTCAGAGCAGTCATCTGGGAAATTCAGATTTGTGCTCTGCCTGGCTCTCAGTGAGAGGGCAGAATGAGATATCTCTTTTCCCAGAGGATTGACAGGACCACCAACTCGCTGGATTTGCAGGAATTCTCTTTGTTTTGGATAGTAAGTGTAGGCTTAACTGATGTGTGTTAAGACATACATACTGTATCTTAACAAACTTAGCCCCTGGAAAAATGAACAAACAACAGCAGTTCACAGTGTTGGCGTTTTACTGTCCAAACAGAAAACAAAGGTTGCTCTATAAGGAAAAGTTACCTAAATACATTAAAAAGCAGACAGTCTCGACTCACTTGAGCTGATGTTGCTAAAATGCCTATTTCCTCTGCACAAAGAGCAATAACCAGGAAATAACAAGGTCAGCTGTCCCACTCTTCGTCCCTTTCACTTGCTGGGAAACACTTTCACCCTCAGCTACTTTCCTCCCAGAATCACAGCCGGCACACCAGGGCCGTGGTTGGAAAAGGGTGGGGTCTTGGCTCCTGTGCTGCATGGCTGGATGCTGATGTGTTGTGCTGATTTGTAATCATTTACGTATTGCATACTTCCATATGTGATGCCATAGTCTGAAGTATTACTCTATTAAAGTACTGTAACAACTTGCAAAGGGCGAGGTGAAAAACAACTCTCCTGGACTTCATTCTTACAGCGAAGTTAGAAAATTAAAAGAGCATCTAAGGAGGGATGTAGAATAGTCATGGTACTACTTTCAGGATGAGGCTATGAGTGTTGGATCTAGGGTATGCTGGGAGGATAATGTGAAAAAATGTAAGAACATTCCTGTTTCTAAATCTCAAGAAAAACATAGCCTTAAATAAAACTACCACATAAATAAAGTCTCAAGTCTTGTATGAGAAACTGAATAAAAATAAATAAGTAATGTTCATATAAAGAATAGTTTAAAAATTCCTTGACTGTAGAAAATATTAATTCTTATAAACGGAGTATCTCTTAGGAATTTTGTTGAAATAAATAGATGCCTAAAATGGGGATTCATTACTTTATTTGACAATTGTACCAGCTCCTCATCAATCCTTTAGGGCAAAGCCAGAATCAAGTTATAAAAATCGACCTTCTATTTATCTCTGCAGTTTAATCATTTGCAAATTATCATTCTTACTGATAGCATTCATAATAATCTACTTGTGTAAGCATGTGTACATTCCGCTGAGTGCATTTTTGCAGTTCGTTTAGGATGATTAGAAATTGCTGGGTTGAGTATTCTGTGAAAGTTTTACAAAATGTTTGCCTTGTCTTTATGCAAGCATATATAGAAATCAAGGTACTGCTTACTTCTCATGCAGTGGTGTTGCTAAATTGAGAAAAATGTCACTTTTAGCTGCAGTTGAATTTTGATTTATTTTGTATTGAATAATTCTAACTTTTGAAATGGCAAGTCAGAAGGGGAGAACTAGTTCAATGTTAAATAATTAAGGAATATTTTTAAATTAGTATTTCAGGAGTGAGATAAAATTTGGCAGTAGAAATAAAACATAATAGGTACATTTTGGCTTTTAGGATTAGTAACACAGACTATTGTGTAAAGTCATTCTCTGTTATCTCTATTGTTACAAAATCAAGGATAATTTTTTAATTTGACTAATGATGATGCAAGTTAGAAAGCCTAAAAATACCTTAAAGCCCAATTGACAAAATGGAGATACATTAAAATATGTGAACTAAGGTGAAATAAAGCTTCTTTAGATAACCCACAGCATAGGGAGAGCAGGACACTATAGGTACAAATGTTTGGGCTTGTTGGGTTTCTTTACAGAGACCAGGGTTAAAAGTCATAAGCAGGAATGAAAGTAGATATTTTAGTCCCTCTCAACTAGAGTGCTTTCATTAATAACACTTTTTTTTTCCTTTACAGTAGAAGAACTAGAAAGACAGGTAGCTTCAGTGCTAAATCTCTAAGATCCAACACCATTCTTCCTATTACCAGCCATGCTGATTCCAGTGGACCAATGGGTCCTATGAGTATTTTTCCCGTAGTTACTATAAGGGTGATGTATATGGTAGGTGCTGAGGCTGATTTACAGAGCAGACATTTACTTCCATGATAAATGTTGGAAATCACAGAATGTTTACAATTTTTTTTATTTTCTCTATTTTAACTACTGCAAATGTTCTCCTTTTTTATCGGCAAGGAAACAGAGTTATGACATTCTCTACCAGATTAATGGGATGGCCAATTGGAAATTGTGAAGAAAGAGGAAAACAAATTTTCGGTGACTACATTCACTCCTGACATTTTCTGAGAAGTTTTTGCTTGTCTTTTACTGTTCGTTTGTTTTCTCCTCAATACTTTACATTGTTAAAATCTGAAGATAAACCATCATAACCAAATTTACGTATTTGTTGCCCTGCCCTTTAAAATAATTGGAATGTCTGCTGCAGATTTTAAGTGAGTTACACACACTGATGGGGCTCAAGTGAAATACTTTCCACATTAAACTCTTTGTTTAATGAGTTGTCTTTAGGATATCAGAAATCAAAAGAAGAAAGTAAAGGTTTTAGACTGCCAGAGAAAAATAATTAAAAATCACTCTTTTATGTTATAGTTTTTTGCAAAATACTGTTGAAGTCACAAGACAAGCATCAGTCAGGGCATTTTTATAATTGCTGGAGGGTTAGCTGTGATAGTTGTGAATACTTGTCAAGTGAAGAAATTAGTCATTAAAATTGACCTTTTTTCCTTAAAGTTTCTAAGGTTCCTCTCAAGAATGCCTAATTTCCTGTTAGGGGGTTTTTTTTTCTCCTATTCAGATTATTTGGAATGCTTTATTTCTCTCCAGACTCTTCCTTCTCCTCCCAGCTGTGTAGTGGAATAGATAACCAATTTAGACTAAAAAAATAACCTCCCATCTACTCCTCATGTTAGAGTGAGCTGGTTTTTAACAGTACACCAAGTAAAATCATGTTGAAAACATGTATCTTGCTTGAGAGCTAGCATGATAAGGAGAGGGAGTTCCTCACCTGACAAGACTTCCAGTGCTTTTTATTTTTTTTCTACAGTGTGCCTGGAAGGTCAGAGTCTCTTTTTTCAGAAATATACACCTGCTTCTCCCCAGATCCTCTCTGTCATGATGTACCACAGCCTTCCCATGCAGAGCTGAAGGAGTTGTTACCCTGAGTTTGCCTTGTTCTCCATACCCTGTGGTAGCACCATTGATTAGTCCATTAAGGATTTAGCTGTGCTCCCTGCATGGAGAGCACATGGGTCAGCTTCTTGCCTCTGCCTGGTGCATCATCTTTTGGGCACCATGCAGACTGTGTCAGCATCCCTATTTCCTGAGATGGGCCTGTGAACCTACAGCAGTTCATGCTAGGTGTGGACCTACTTACTAGCTGGTACCAAAGATCTGTTAAAGAACCAGTCATAGGCTAGATCTCATCCATATCATAGGAGCTTTACAAATAGGAGAGAAATTAAATGTTTTAGAAGGTGAAATATGCCTCTGATTCAAAAATTCTGTGCCACTTGAGTGTGGAACCTAAGCGTATTCTTGAGGAGTGTTTCAAAAATGTCTTTTTCTCTAAATGGGGGAATGTTACATCCGATATGAATTGAAGTACTGCCATGTTCTTCAGGCAGTTTCTCAAAGAAGGTGCATATGTAGATCTATGAAGATTTTTCCCCACAACCTATACTTTTAGCATAAAGAAAGAAAGGAAAGAAGCCAGCCCTGGACCAAAACAGTCATTGTAGTGAACACATTCCCATCACATGTTCTTATCTGTTCTGGAGGATTTGCTCAGCTGGAGGCAGATGCTTGTAAGGTTGTTGCTTCTCCTTCTCCTGTCCTTGTTGGTGACTTATCCTTCAGAAAGGAAGGAATCATTCCCCCACAGTGCCTGCCTTGTTTGCTGTTTCTCTTTCTCAGCTATGCTACCCACCCTCTTCCTGAAGAAGCCGGTGAGAAACTTCTATTTACAATTTCTACCCCTTTTGTCAGGCAAAATCCGCAGTTAGGCAATCTTCCGCTCCCCGGGATGTTGGGATTAGAAAAGCTGATTTATCTTTGGCAATAGCTATTTGTTTTTGTCCTAGTACACCACAGTCCTAAGTGTTATGATTCCCTTTCATTAGCCTGTTGCCCATAGTTTCAGTGGTTTGGGGAATCTGGCTCAAATATATACAGTTTAATACAAAAGAAGCTTCATAAACAGAACTTGTTTTCCAGATCATCTCCAAAACCATTATTGCTACATTTGAAACATTTATAGGTACTTTGTTAGGATCATTGGATGGGAATTTGCAGGCAAACTCACATTCATAATGTATTTCATCTTTTTTTCATCACTGATATGTCTATAATTGCTTTTTTGTATTTGTATGTTTGTATGGGAGAAATATTCTCAGTTCATATTTCTACTGTTCTTGAACTGCAAAAAATAACGTAACATGTAGCCATACACTTGACTTAACTCATGTTGAATGTGCCAACAGGGACTTGTATAATTTCTGTCCAAAGCATTACCCAGTTGTTCAGTCCAAATCACCTCCATGAACAGGTATTTCCAATAGTGTACGGTACTTCTGGCAGCATAACTGGCTTATTACAGTTTTATTTATGTTAAATACTGAAATAGGAGTGTTATAAAAAAAAAAATTTAAAAAATCATAACAGTAGTATCGCAAATTCATAGACTGCATTGTTCAAACTGTTCAGAAAAAGTAAGATGTAGCTCTGGAACTGGTTGCCTTGATAGAATATTTAATAGTTTCCAGCCAACATAGAGTAGTTAATAAAATGGATAGGAAAGGTTTTCCCTCTTTTTATAATTCTGCAGTGATCCAAGTAAGACTGATACCGTATTTTTTTAAAATAATGTTTAAACAAAAGTCTCAAAGAGAAAATTAAACTCATGAAGAAAAGGCAGAGGCATGCTGTGTTTCTTTCAGCAAATAATTGAGTTATATGCTGGAAAATATGCGTGTGGACTCTCTTATATGTTTGCCCTGGCTCTCTGAGTGATGTAAACAAGATATATAATCCCAGATAAATTTAACTATCTGAAAAGTGAGTGTAATGATTCAGTATAGAGCTATGACATGCTTCAGTTGCAGCTGAAGTACTTTCTGACCTGTGCTTGAGTCATTTTTTAAGAGCACATGAGTTTTTCTTACTGTTTATACTTAGATATATGGAAAACACTTCTTTTCCATGAGATATCAGTGTAGAACTTTAATAACTTACTAAAAATAGGTTATTTTTTTTCGTACATCATAAGGATTCTGAGTGGTTTTGTAAAGCCGAAGAGAATGGGATTTCTTGTCCTGTTATTTAGAGATGTGTTTGATTTATCTCTGTTAAAGGTTTTAACTCTAAGTCAATTAAAGTGCAATTGGTGCACATGCTTGAGCTGGTATTTCCCTTGGGCACTGTCAGTGCCCAGGGAAAGCTTGGACACCCCGTCCCTGTGGTGTCTCCATCGCTCTCCTGCTTCTTACGCTGCCCCCAGCTGGGCTCCCACCCCAAGGCTGAGGCAGGCAGGGAGGGTGTCTGTGCAGGGCACTGCCTTTCCTGGGCAGTGGCCCTTGGAAAAAGGGAGAGAATGAACATTTTCAGGGAGCTGCTCCATGTGGGGAGTGGTCAATTGCCTCTGGGGAAAGCCAGGAATGGCCTCTCTCTCATCCTCTGGCCCGGGCATCCCAGTGGTTTGGCATGACAGCATGGGAGCCCTGAGTTAGACAAGAGGTGACTGGTTTGTTTTACAAGCCATTAGGGAGAAGTCAGTGCATCCACAAATAAAGGGCAGGCTTTTCTTAGAAGACTTTTTAAGTTGTAAGTGCTGACACTAACTGCTCTGGATGTGGAAGAGCATCTGGATGCTGAATATGCAAATAGATGTGCTAAATATGCATGTGCTTGCTTTATTTTACAATACGTTTTATTTCTGATTTTTCTTAAGGTCTGAGATGAGTAGCAAATTAGGAATGATGAGGGAAATACTTTCAGATTTCAACGCTTTATCTGTTGACTTAATGTTTTAACTAAAGGACTCCAAGATGAATGTGTCTACGTCTATATTTTATGACATACAATCATCCATCTGGTTTATGACTTGTAATCTAATGATATGGTCACAAAGCACCTGTTTTCTGAGAGGTGTGTTAGCTAATCTGTAGTTTTCTAACTTTGTTCCTGGAAATCTTCACTACTAGCGGTAAGTGTTAGTTGCTACGTATGAATACAGTCTCTATAGCAGTAAATTACATTGGGAAGTTGCTGATGTGCCTGTAAATCTGCAAACAAAACTTCCAAGTCAGAGGATTGACTGCATTTTGGAATGTACCAGATTTATACTGCACTAATGGAGAATAATTTTATATATTCAGAAGAATGTTTTAATTGTTCTAAAAGCTGTCATTAGAACTTCTTGATTTAAATTAACAAATACATAGTTCAATAACATTTAAAAACCAGTAGCTATGGATTATGTTTGCAAAGAGATATATTTTGAGTACTGAAATTTTAGAAGGATCAATTGTTTTTATATGTTGATATATAAAAACAATATATAAATACAAAATTAAAATTGCAAGATGTAGAACTGATGAATGAGCTTGATGAATGTCACAATTTCATCAAGAGGTTTAATAATCATTTTTTTCTAGTAATAGGGAGCATAATACCTGAAAACATGATGCCAATTAAACTACATCTCTTAAATTAATGTAGCATATGAATGCAGTGTTATCTGCATTGATCAATCAAGGTGTCACATGTATTCTGACCTAAGGAGTTTTTCCACCATTGAAATCATGCTTTCTTTTTGAATGATGCAATTAAGCTATCAGAAGCTCACTCCTGTGAAATATTTCCATTTACATTGGGTTTTTGTTCTTACACTGCTGCTATTCACAGGTTTGAATTTCTCACACACTGATCAAGTGTAACTAATCTAGCAAAACTCCATGATATACAACTCATATCTGTCTCTCAGAAAAAAGAAATCAGAACAGTTTACAACTTTGCTATAAAAATTCTTGGGATTTTTTTTTAATACGCAGCAACTCTATTCTTGTGACTGTTACCTAACAAAGATACTTATTTTATATCAAAGAACACATTTATTTAATGATATTCCATCGTACCTTTTTTGTCCTCTTCCATTTCAAATTGTTGTCCACTGTATTTTTAGGAACTTAATGCAACTTTCCGTTTGGAAATACTTAGTTCAGTCAGCTTACCTGGAGTAGCAGGAACCACTTAATATATTTGGTGAACTATATTAAGTCAGTTCAGTCAGCTCTCTAATCTTCGGCATCTATTTTAGAATGAGTCTTTATATAATTGAAACATAGCAAATACAGTAATACATATTCTGGCTACCTATTGCTTTACCAAAAACCCAAAATGTCTCTTGAATCCTGCTAGCCAGGAAGAAGCTGATATGTTTATCTTGTTTATCTTGTTACTTGCTTCTAAAGGTAAACTACTTTTCAGTATTCTCTTGTTAATAAATATCTTTTCGTTTACTAGCTCTTACCATTAGAAGTATATCTAGTAATGAACCAGATAATAATTGTGCATCAAGGGACTATAAGCATTGACTTGTAATTTGGAAGTGCACAATAAACAAGATGATCATGGATCAGTTCCGCTATTTTAAGGGTTCCCTGCACACCTACATTTCATCTTCATGTGTGGTGTAGCTATATGGATCCCACAGCTGTTGTTAATCATCCAGGACCGTGTGTTTGCCATCTTGTTCTTACTAAAAATGTAGGAAAAAGATGTTCATAGTTGTCCACAGCAGTCACCATCAACAGAAGTGCAACTGCTATTGTACTAAAATGCTGTTTTAGCAAGCCAGTGTTTTTCTACGTTTATAATAATTGTTCAAGGGAGCAGCAGCCTGTTCAGGCTGTGTTGAGAGTACAGCTTTGCCCACCTGCTCACCAAGAGCAAACAACCATTAAAGTCTTGCCCCATCTGGGATGTCTGAAGATGCTGATGGCCATTGGAGCCTTGCACAGGAGTTTAGTTTATGTACTTTAAAGGTTCAGATTAACATCAGGATCCCATTGCACCGAGTGCCTGGGGGTGCCAAAGTAAAATGTCCTCTAACCTTGCTGAGATTTGCTGCAGCCTACATGGGTTCGGTTCAGTCATTTTGTGTGGGAGACATCCGGCGCTCAAGGACAGTGCTAAATACTCAGCTGTGTGAGTAAACATTGAGAAGCAGAAATTGTACAAATACAGTGCATTGAAGATCCAGGTAGTTAAAATACTTGCTTATTGCCAGGTTTCAGTATGGTTTCGAAAAGTCAATGAATATGTTAGAGAATTAACCTGTATTTTTATATTGATTCTGAACAACAAAAACCCATAGCTTATATAGCAGATGTGGGTATCCTGCGGTTTTGAATAGAAAAGTCACAAAAGTTTGGTTGGTGGATCGTTGTTCTCTTGTGAAGATATCTCCTCTTTATCCACATTTAATTGTAGTTTCATGTAAAGAAATCTTTGTGAAAAATTATCACACTAACGAAAGTATAGTAGGCAAAAAGCTTTATTATTTAGTTCCCTTTTTAATTGCAGAATAAATACAATTCCAAAGTGTGATCCTGTAGAAGGCAAATTCTGAAAGCAAAGTTCTTACACTAATTTCCTCATCTTACACACTGAATCTGTCGTGAACTTATCTGAATAAATAGCTTAAAAATGTATATCAAATGTTTGTTTAATTAGATTATATTGCATTAAAAATAAACCTTGATCTTTAAAAGGTAGATAAGAAAGCCATAGCTTGAAAACAGAAATATCTCCATGAGGAAAGCATTTATGTTTAACCAAATGTGTCATACACGCAGCATGACAGATCGAAATACTATTTAGAGTCTTGAGTTCTCCAAGTAAATACCTTTTTTTTCCTGGAAATAAACAGCTTCTCCTTTGTATACTTACATATTTATTGTTTGCTTTAAATGTAGATATTGGAGTATTTCACAGTGTTAAGGTTTGGACTTGCTACCACTGATCAAGAATTTTACTTCTGTTGTACATACATTTTCTTGTTTAACTGCCAAAAAAGTCTTTGATTAAATTAATGAAGAAGGCTCTTTCCCTCACTAGTGTATTGCAACTTGAAAAATTGAAAAATCAGTGGGCAGGTAGAGACAAAGCTTGACTTGTATTTGTTTCTTAGTTTGGTTAATTAAAAGTAACCACTGGTGATTTTACTACCTTCAGTTCTCAAAAACTTATGGCTGCTTAAAGGCTCTGGTCTACAATGCACCTGTTCCTGGCATTCTTCAAGGAGATACTTAGAGAGTTGGGAATAACCTGTATGCTTTTGTTGCCCAGCCATCGCTTCCCGTCATTCACAGGAAGCAAGGGATCCGGAAAAACTGAATGTCTGTGGAATAGAGTTTCCTTAGAAATTCAGAGTACTTGCTGCTGGAAGACAGTATTTATTTCTCTGTTTCATTCTGAAGTGGGTTGGTTGGGTCTTGTAACAGAAGGCAACAGAAGTCCTTGTCTGACCTGCATTCGCATTGTTTCAAGGCCCTGCTCACAGCTGGCAGGTTCTCTCTCCGGATCCCGCCGAATTTAGTTCGTTCTCCATGTGCAGCATCCAGCAGGGCCTTTCTGTCGGTGTGCAGCCCCTCCTCCTGCAGGGAGCTTGCTGCTGGCCCTGTGCTGGCTTTGGCAGGCTCTGCAGCAGAGCAGTGTCTGAAGGAAAGAGACGGGAGAGACGGTGCCGAGTGGCTCCTTGGGGGTCTCAGTTGTTGCTGCAGGTTGGAGGGGGCCAGTATCAATGACCTCAAACTCACTGCTTCTGTGTTTTGCTCCAGTAGGCCGTGCTGCTGCTGGTGGCACTTTGATTTTAATTAATTCAAAGAAATGCATTTCCTACCGTTTCTGAGACAAGTGTAAATCATTTCTTTCTGTTTAAGGAGCTCTGACAATATTTGCCTTTTAAGATGAAGGAATTACCTGGTTTTATTGTCTCCCTCAATTCAATTATTTTACCTCACGTCCCTTCTTCAGCATCATGTATTGAGATTCATTAACAGTTCTTTGGCAGTCACAAGACACTAATCATCTGTTTACAATATTGATCAGCAGCCTTCATGTTAGATTACATTTGAAGTGAGAAATAATCCTGCAGCAAATAGCAAATAAAAGACTGGGAAGAAAGGGAAGAGGGGAAGAACCTATCTTAGGCTCTATGAAGTATTTTTTTTCAGGTACCCTAGAAACATCTGCATCCCAAACAGGTGGGCCCCCTTAGTGGTTTTCAGCTCTGAAATTCCAACAGAATTTCCCATCCACGAGTTTTCCATTGTCTCTAGTCGTCTAAATTCGTAAAGACACAGATTTTTATTCCAATGGAGACAGATTTCTGTTGATTTCTAAGCAGTTTCTGAGTTGTAAAAGTATTCATGGGCTAACAAAAAATACTTAGCTTCTGATTCCTCAACAGTTTCATTTGTTACTGCGTATACATTCTTTCCATATTATGCATAATAGGATGTTGTTATCATAGTTCTTGACAATTACATACTCTGCAGAATGGAAATTGAGAATGAAATACTAGGAATTAAAAATCTTACTTTTCTGAAGTTGCTAGCTAAATTTCTTCTAAATTAGTCTGATAGGGTTGATTTCTGGGGCTCATCAGCACCAAATTTGTGGGAACTGTCATAAGACAAATGTTGAAAGTTATATAAATTGCAGCTGAGATTTACTTGCATATATTTGTATTACTTCTCAGAGCTTTATTAAGACACCTTAATCTTAATAATAGGATAGAGTGATCGTGCATCCATAAATGTTGTGAGCACATCTTCAAACTATGGGGTTCCTTTAAAATTCGTAACTTTAAGATAGTCAAAATTACTAGATCCTGCAGTTGTATCCAGTCATTTCCCAGAATAGCTCTAAAAGGCAAGAGCTATCAGATAGAAAAGACAAAAAAGTTTTCTCTTAAAAGTCCTTATTCATATACAGATATCTACACTTGTGGTTGTTAATTTTTTAAAAAAACTTTCCTGAAACTCAATTTAGTTTAGCCACAGAGATATAATAAAGACTTGTATTTCCTTTTCCTACTGTTATAAATATTTAAGAATTAATAAGTTAGTGTGCTGAAGCTAGGGTTTTGTACATGGATAAGGACAGGAAGAAGTGTCAAAAGAGGAGAGATAATGCTGAAGAATTTAGATAAAACTTGGGCAGAGGAGGGGTAGGCTAAATAGATCTGGCAGCAGCAGGCTGGCTTTTCCATTACTTTCTGATGCAATTATGAGAGTTGCTCAAGTTGTGGATGCTGCCCGTTTGTCACATGATGTTGCCAGCATTTATTTCCGAATCAAATCTATAAAAGGAAATGAGAGTTCTCTGTCCTTGCAAACCACTTGTCTAGTAGGAAATCACTTACAAATAATAAAGTGCATATTAGAGCATGAAATAGTTCCTTGATGTTTGACCTTCAAAACTGGTTTAAGGAAAACAGTTGAAGCTGGAAGTAGTAGAAACTTTCTGTACTGGAAGAATTACAGGCTGCAGTCCTGTGTTTTTACAGCTCGCTGGATGCTTGTCTTCACTCTGAAACTGTGTTTACAGAAGCAGCAGGGGTTCCCTATGGGCAAGGGCAGGAGAGCTGCCTGGGGACGGGAAAGAGCTACCTCCCTCAGTGTTGTACTCCACTGGTTTGACTTCCTTGGGAGAGTCCCCACCCTCTGAGTAATGACAACAGAGGCAGACTTGTAAGAAAGCCTGAGAGCACACAGGAGGAACTTGAATAGGGGGTCAGGTTCTCATTGTGAAAAGGTGACAAAGTGCACATTTAGATTTATCTCTTCAAAGCAGCGGGTGAAAGTTAACTTCATGGTTTTCACTACTCAGTGAAATAACAATCCACTGGAGGATCTCAATTCCTTTGTACGGGTTTATGCTGTGGTATGGAATAGACAGCTGCCTTACTATACAGCTAATAAAAAATGTGCTCTAATACAATGATACTTGAGATTTAAAATTGGGGAGGATTCAGATTCAATTCTGCCATGTTACTGCATGTAAGTTATTGTTATTGTCCAATGTTTTGAAAATAAAAATCTTGATAATATTCCTTGCCATGGAATGCATCAAGTTTACCACTTTATAATAAAAGTCTTAGAGCAGCGCCTCTCACTTCCATAACAGTCCCTTCATCAAGGATTGCAGGCTGGTTTGTACATATTCACTGACTGGATGTTATATTGACTCAAAGTTGAATATGGTGTTCATTGCAAAGGCCTAGGAGTTAAATGATGGCAGAACCAGAAGCAGTAATGAAAGTGTTGTGGGCTGATTTGCTGTCTTTTATTCCACACAGATTCTGCTCTGTCTAGTCTTAGCTAGTCAGATAAAGATACAAATTTTGACATGCAGAATCTGTGCATTTTCATGGTGCCATTTTTGCTTTTAATAAACAAATTCAAGCAAACAATCCCCGGTACAGGTGACTGGGAATTACGTGGTTTTCAGTAATTTTTCCAGTTTTAAGGCTCAGTGCTTTACAAAGACAACTGTGTAAGCAGCTTCTTGATAACAGGGATAAACCACCTGCTCCCAAATTTTTGTCAAGTCATTACATATTTTTCAGTCTTTTTGCATCTTGTTCAGCAGTTGCAAATTAATTTTATGCTTTGTCATCATCTGTCCACAAAAAAATTCTCCTTGAGGGAATTATAACAGTACTTACATTTTTCTTTTCACAACTGCTTCAGAAATGCAAAGGGCAGCAACGTTGTAGGATTGTATAAAGCACCTTTAATTACTTTCACAAATAATTTGAGAGGTGATTTTTTTTTCAAATTAAGAGTTTTTATGTACATTCAGGGAGAGGTCCTGGCTCTCCGAAACCAACATAATTTCAAGGAAAAGAATGGGCGTGAGCGAATCCTCAACACATTTTTTTGGCACTACATACACTAAGTAATTTGCTTAAATTATCTCTCCTACTTTTCTTAGTTGAGAGCTTTGTGGCCCCTCAAAATAGCGGGTAGGCAACAACGTTCAAGGGTTTGTGATGGCAGACTAAAACTGAAAGTACACAGTTAAAATGGAAACTAGAAGATTGAATCAGAGTTTTTTTGTTTTAGTATGATAAATGCTTTGTTTTCTAACTCAGAAAAAAAAGCACCACTATTTAACAGGTAGAGAAGGAAAAACGTGGAAATGTTCTTTGACTTATAATGCATGCTTATTTTCAAAACCTATCTAAAGCACAGTGCTAGCCTCAAAATACTACGAAAGCACAAAATCATGTTTTTATTTTTGCTGGTATGATCTAAAGACCTTTTGGACCTTTTTTTAGTATTTCACAGATACAAGTTTCAAGCATGTATTCATATATTTCTCAGACCTTGCATATGAGTTTTGTGATCTACAAAAGTTGAACTTGTTGATTTCTATGAAATAAGATGGCAGATGGAACATGTTTCTAGCAGGCAGAAATAGAACTGCTAGGGCAATCAGGATGATACCTCAACTGCACACACTTCTTGGAAATTTCGTGTAGAGTAAGAGCTTAAAAGTGAAGTCACAGAAATAGTTCAAGAAAGGATGTGGAATATATCTCTGCTGGTTGCACTTGCGGTTTTTGAACACTATCAGTGAGCTCCACAATTGATGCATTTTGTCTAATGGTGTCACACGGTGGCATGTGGTGTCTATGTGAAAATGGTGCTTTTATACATTTATAAATGCTGTTTGTTGCCCCAGCTTCTTTCTTTACACTTGCAAGTTGGATAAGATTCTTCAAGGAGTTAATAAACTAATTTTGTTTTCTTGGAATATAAGATGCCACAACACAGGCCGTGTTCTGTGAAGGTGGTATTTGCCATCCTCCCATGTTCAGCTCCAGTGAACTGAGGTTATGGTTAGTGCAGACTGATCATGCTTGAAGACTATTGCATCTGGCCTAAAAAAAGGCAGATTAAGCCCAATGAAAAGGAATAGAAGCTAGATTTGGATGTATTATTCTGTAATTCTCTTTGACAGATCCAAAGTTAGGTTTCAGAGGAGGGTTAGAGGCCAAACTGCTGCTGTGCCTATCAGAATGAGTCACTAACTGGCAAAGTAATTGCATTGATTATTTCACACCCACAAATTACAACAGAAAATACTTTGCAGGGGGTGGAGGTTGTACTTTTCTTAAAGGTTTCTGTATAATTAATCTACTGTAAGTGCTGGTTCTTCAGAAACATCTGAACTCTTCTGTTGAGCATGGTCCTTGTGTGCCAGTTGACCACCCCTTCCAACATGGTTGCAGTGTTTCTCATGCTAGTGCTTTGGTGCTAATGACCGTTTTGACAATGCTGCTATTGGGGACACTCAAGTCATGTATTCTGCTTTTGTTTTTAAATTGTAACTGTTTGCCTGTCTTTGTTGTGGGCATTACGAGTTTGAGCAGCTGCATTTTGTATACCTACAGCAAAACAGCTCCCTTGTTAGGCAGAACATTTCATAAAGGATTAAGGAGAGCTGACTGAGCCATAAGGGACACTTTTAACTTGTAAACAAGAGGCTGATTATCAAGAGATTGTACTTGTTTGTGGAAGAGGTAACTGAGCAGTCTTCTTTCTCTCTTGGGTACCTTACCTGGTACTTCACCCAATCATTAAGTCCATTTGAATTTTTTTTGTTGACACAGCTTGCATTTGCACTCAGTAGATGTTTGGGGATGAAGAGCAATTTTAATAGAAAATTAGTTGCTACACTTGGTACAAGCAAACCAGTAATAATTGGAGTCACTGGGGCAAATTGTCACTCACTGTCTTTTACGAGATTCTTGGAACATCAGTTTACAACCACCTCACTTAAACGCTGGGTTAGAATTCAATTTTAAAGTCAGGCGCTCAAAATGAAGACTGTCTACAGTGAGTAGAAACAGTAGAGGCTTGCAAGGGAGTCCTGGAGCCACAAAAGCAGTTTTTGCTTCATACTGTCAAATTCCAGGTGTTTACTTGGCTCAAATACAGACTTTTTAAAATTACCATTCTTCTGTTGCTTTACAAGGCTTATGCTGCAAAACCCAGCAGAATACTGATACACTGATCAGATTTGTGGCATCTACCAGGGCAGCAGCGGACAGCCCCAGGAGCCATAAATTTTCTGGAGCATGAGGGGGAGCTCAGCTGAGCTTTCCTTCACCCACAGTGCGGTCACTCTATCCATCCCCTGGGCACCACATGGAGAAAGGCTTCCTCACAGCTCTGTGGGAAGTGATGAAAGTGGTAGGGTAGAGTTCTTCCTCACAGTCAGTCTCTCCCAGACCGCGTTGCTGTCCATCCTCCCCCGTAACAGCGCAGCATCCCACTGTTGGCTGTCACTGTCATGCTCCATGACTTGGGCTGCAGGCTGATGGATCCAGTCCAGTCTTGACCTCAGGTTTGGTACAGAAAAGGATGCTTCAAAGGATATTATTTGAATTTTAGAGTCAAATATGCCACATTTAGAAAACCTATATTAGAAAATATAGGTAGCATGCCTATACACCATTTGACTCCACTGGGCGTCATCCTTATGGTATTACAGTGTTCCCCATCAGTTGTCACACTTTTATTCCACAAAATTTTTCCATAGTTCAGTGGATGGGAGACTGATACTGGCTGTATGGGTATCCATATACACTTACCCCCTGCACTATGCATTGGGAAGTACAAGGGGGGACTCCCTCCCTGCTCAGTAGGGAGGCACATACCTCCCTTCCTGTGTCATTTTATTATCTGGATCATCTTGCACTGCAGTTGTCATTGGGAGTTGGGGAGGTGTTAGGTGGGAATTTTTAATGCATTGTGTGGTTTACTTTTTGGTTGGTTAAGTACGTGAGAGAAGAAGTAGTAACTGAAATTCAGAATAGAAGTGATGACTTCATTTCACACCCACAATGGCAGAACTATGAAAATGTGTAATGTTTGCCACTTCTTTAAGTGGTTGTCAGGTAATCAGACGGCTTTAATCTGTGTTTTAGAGGAGAAATTGTCTTACAGTCCCGAAGTTTAGGAGAATAAGAGCATAAATTTTGGCTTAAGGGAGATTGGCTTCACATCGATCTAAGCAGTTGTTTCCATGTTTACAATGTATTAACAGAAGTAGAAAATACAGTGGAGCTTTCCACATTCCAGCTACTGGGAGAATGAAAGGTGACATCAGGAGAGCTATTAAATGTATACTCTATCCAGAAGGAAGAAAGAATCTTAATAGAATAAAAATTGTATTCCTGACCTAGCATGAACTTCTGTGGTTTGTAAAGCAGTTAGATGAAAAGTTCTGTTTCCAAAATACATAAAGATTTGTTCATGAAGATATGTCATTGTTTAATCATCACTAGTATTTATTCCCAATTTAGGCATCTAAAAAGTGAAATAAGTCCATTTCTTTGCTACTTGAAAATTTTTTCTAGGAGTTAAAAGGGGGAGGAGGTTTCTAAGGTAACCTACCAATAAATATGTTTATTTCCAAAATAAGGAAATTCAAATTTCTAGAACAAGCTGTAATTTCTAGTAAGACAAAGTTGGAAAACAGTGCCCTGAGGCTTAGCTGTAGTACATTGCATTTGTTACTTGTATTGTTTTCTTGGAATGCTGTGTATGGGAATACATTGAATCTAGAAATTTTTCCCTGCATTAGGTGAGTAAAAATATTTCTACAAGACCTTTTTAAAACACAGTAAAAATAGCCTATTGTTTATATCAGTGATGTCAGCTCAGGCTGTTTCTACATTTATGTACATCGTAGCTTATTTTCTTCTGGAAACAAAACAGTAAATCATAACCTGCTTTTGGCTCTTCATGATTTTTAGATGATGTGTGATTATTTATAGTAAAATTTATCTGCTAGTGAGAAGGAAGCTCAGGAATGTGAGATTGAGGTTTTGGATTGGCTCAGGAAGAGTGGAAAATTTCCAAATAGTTTTAGATTAATAAATACTTGAGATGTTGTGTGTCACATCTTCATTATGATGACATCCAAGTCTCACATCAAGGTTTCGTATGGTCTAATGATTGCTATAAATTCTTAGATAAATGGTGTAAATTAATGTGTGCAATGTAAAAAGTACCTGTAATTCCTGATACCTGTAACTCATGAGACCTAAAGCATTGTCATTTACTTCTTCAATGCTTCAGTTAAAATACTACATTAAAAATATATTTATTGTTTTATTTTATATGTATATTAATAGGTGCAGCTATCTGTATGCCTTCATCCCTAAGGAAGAGTTTGGGTGAAGCAGCTGTTCTGTTTGGTCATGGTGTGGGAGGTTTTCTGCTTTCAGGCACAGTACATTATTTCCTGGTTCTCTTCAGTATGCTAAAAAATTTTAGTAGATTTTGGTGACTTTGATCTGATACAAGTCAACTGCACATGCTTGCAAATACAGTGCATCAGATTACCAGAGTGATTTACCATGTCCCTGTTTTCTTCTGTCCCGGTTAAGGTTTTTTAAAGGACCTGGCTTGTGACTTCTGAGAACTGAAAAGCCACTTTACAGAAGTCACACCTTTAAGAAAGGCTCAGTTTGGCCAACTCAGAATGTGAGCTGCTAAGGTCTTAAAAACCTCATTTGTGTTTTCCTGACCTAGGATAACATTCTTAAATGTTTTAGCCCATCTTCCCTTATCAGCTGGAGCAAATCTGAATTCTCTGCCCTTTGAATTGCCCTGGCTCTTCCCTGTGACAGGAATTGCCAACTGTGGCTGCCACCACCCCAAGGATACTGCAGCCCCAGAGCAGGTGCTGCAGGGCAGGCAGAACCCTGTGCCCACACCAGGGCCTGCTTGCCCATGAGGTGGGCACAATGTGGCCGTGGCGGGAGGAAGGAGGAAGGAGTGACAAGCATTGGGATTCATAGGAATGAGTCGTAAGGATTGAGGGGAGAGGAGTGATTGTGGGAAGGCTGGTCAGGCAAAAGGGTCTTCATTGCAGGGGTTGAAGCTGACATGGTAACTGCTGTATGGATACTGTCCTGTGATGGAGAGGAGGCTGGAATCCACATATGTTTGGAATGTGCAGGATCCTCCTCGGTGCTTGACAATGGGGGGCTCTATGCAGATGAGCAGAAAAAATACTGAAGAACTTACATCAGATGAGAGAGGGGTTAAAAACAAGTGTGAAAAGTTGGATCGTGGTACTTGGCATCTTGAAATGAAGCAGGATTTTTCTGGAAGGCTTTAGTCACCTGGGAAGGAAGGATCGAGTAGCTGCGTGGGAGGCAATTTGCAGGCAAGTGTACTCCTCTGCAGTAGATCGGTACATTTTAATGAGGGAAGTATATTTGCTCTGTTTTATAGGATTTGCTTTGGACTAGAAGTCTGGAAGTCATTTTAAATAGACTGCTTTGAGATATAATGGTCAGGTGGAAATATTTGAAACATATGATACAGAAATGCTGTATTTACAACATATTTGTAGGGTCTCAAGAAGGTGAGCTGAAATGCTTGCCTCTTTTTCAGAAGAGATTTTTAAGACTAAATAAAGCTTATACAGAGGATGTAAAGACAGAAGTGAAGTTTAAAAGTACTGTAGCTATGCAACTTCATTTATTTTTTGGTTTCCTTTACTTCCTTATTTGTATTTTCAGCTAATCTCTCAATGCATCCCAGCGTGCAGAAAAGGATACCTTTACACTGACATCCTTCTCCTCATCGTCTCCCATTCCTGTAGGCTCTGTGGGGCTGAATGGGACTGTTTTTAACATGTTTGTTCCCCTTGAAGGTGGCTTTCTGGGTGGGTGCAAATTCCAGCCCCCAGGTAGGGAGAAGGGGAGGGCAGCCGCACTGTGCTCAGACCCCACACCTGCAGCAGTGAGTGCCTGTGGGAGGAAGGGCTGAGGTTGGACATTGTTGCCATCTGAGGGGATGGAGAGCTGCCTCCTTCTGCATCAGGACCAGACACTTACCCACAGTTCACTCTTTCCATTGAGAAGGCTGTGCTTTTCTTTGGCCAAAGATGCTAGCAAGTGAGATGCATTCAGCTGATGCCCCAAGTATCAATCAAGCATAAGCTTCATATTTGAGGAATTTTCCATGGTTTCTGGTATTTATCATTTTGACTTTTCCAGTTCTTTCTTTTTCTTGTTGTCATGTTCTCTTTTATGTGCGTCCACTTTCTCTTTCTACTTGTTTAGTTTGGTATCTTGTCCTTTCTTGAGCTTGTTTTTGCCATTTTTCTGTTGTAGGAACAGAGAGTTTATAATAGCTGCAGCATAACTTCAAAAGGTGGATCTGCAGTGTTTAAAACAATCATTACATAAGTCATTAAAATAACAAAGACTAAATAAACATGTCCTCACCAAGTAAAGAAATAAATTTCAAGGGCAGGATAAGCATCTGCCAATCTCTAGTGTTGCTTCCTCTCTTCTTCCAAGATGTTCTACAAAGGTTTTTCATGCCTGCTTTAATATCTTCTTTTCTCTAACATTTTGAAAAGTTCTTAAAGAAGGGATTTCTCTCTCTCTCTCTCTCTCTCTCTCCATTGTGCACAATATAGTTGGTGGGGAAAAAGCATTTCTGGGGTCATTCGGGACCTCTGTAGCCAGGTTCAAAGCCTAACTAAATTTTCAGTACTAGTTTGTTCTTGTCTTGTAGTTTAGTCTTTCCCTGAAAATGTCAACAGCAGGTCAGAGGCATTTGCTGGTGGGCGAAGTGTCACCTTTTGGGACACCTTACAGGGGTGGCATGCAAGGTTGGGAGCCCATACAGAGTAAAAGTGAACTCACTGTGCTGCCAAGGTCTTCCACTGTGAGCTTTGTTGCTCGAGACAAATTTTTAATCCTGAAAATATGTGGGGAGAGACTAGTAAGCAATTTCAGAAAGTTCAGAATTCAGATGTTTATGTGAAATTTTGACAGGATCATGAAGTGAATAGTGGTATTACACCCATTTTACACAGAGCCAAATTGAACTGTGGAAGAGCAATTTGTTAGGTTTCACAAATTTGTGACTAACCAAAGGACTCTGATGATTTATTAGCAGGGTTGAGGTGTTAAGAAAACAACTTCTGTGTTTGAGTTGACGTATTGCTTTAACAATTTTGTTTGAGAGAGGAAAGAGTCATATAATAAAGGAAATATTAATTCGTGTAACCGTCCCTCATTTGATTTTAGAATGATGTAGCTGAGAAAACTCTGTTACAGTGTCACTTACCAGCAATGATATAACATAAAATGGACTCCCAGCTTTCAAACAAGCTGGATCCTTGAGTCTCTAGAGCTGGGGCTGGAGAAACAAAGGAGCCAGCAGGCAGGGTTGGACCTACCTCTCTGCCTGTGTGCATTTTGTACAATGGAGCTATGGCTTCAGCAGCACCAAGGATGGCTTTGGTTCCTCTTTCAAATAAATCTGAATATACTTGCTGGCAGATATTTCTGGATTGAGTAGCCTGGGATAGCTAGGAAAAGCACGTTGTGCCAGGCAGCTGTTTGAAGGAAGCAGTGTTGAGCAAAGACTCTGAAAGTCTTGCAATCAAGTTATTATATTGCATGAGAAAATACCAAATAGTGGAAAGTTGTGTTTTTCAGGAAAAATTGCACAATCTTTTTAAAGTGACAGGTTGGTTCTTTCTCTGGGAAGCTAATGTTTATAAGCTGAGCGGCTCTTTGCGTCACTTTTATGCCTTTTCCATGACAGAAGCATAAACTCAGTTAAAAATGAAGTGAACATGCTTCTAGGTAACTTTTGTACTTACAGTAAATTTGGACAGCCATGAGTGTTGAAGACAGTGTTAATTATATGTCATATGCTGGAAACTCTCAGCAGCCTTATATTTTGTATATTTTATTGCAATTTTGCTAATAAATGCTTATAGCTTTTCTTCTGTAAGTGTATAGTCTCTTATTCTGCAAAATATAAAGCATGAAGGTTGGGGGAAGGAACAGCACGGATTGGGGATTGAAAAGATTGAGAAATTTTCTCTTATTTATTGCATTTCCAATTTTCAGGAATTCTTTGAACATGCAAAAAAGCTCTGGGATGATGAAGGCGTAAAGGCATGCTTTGAGAGGTCAAATGAATATCAACTGATTGACTGTGCACAGTAGTAAGTATTTCTTTTTATGAAATTTATGGCCAAGAATGTGATCATCTGTAACAAGTTAGAAAATATATCAGTGAGATTCAGGAGTTTTGCAATGTAGGAATTAACATTTTCATTCTCTGTATATGTTGAGCATGTGTAGCAAAAGTGATTATCATATTTTGCCATTATTGTGCAGCTAAATATTCTACCTCAAATATTTCACACCTAATAAAGATAAGTGTGAAAAATCAAATAACTTTAAGTATCTTTATTCCACTCAAAATTGATTTACATAAAATCATTTCAATTGAAACTATTAAGTTTGAAAAATGTTGAGTCAATCTAAGGAAAATGCTTTGTTTAAAATTCTGAGACCCAGACAGTGCTGAAATTGCTGTCTTTTCATATTCCATTAAAACTTCTGAGACATTTACATAAGCAGATGCATACTTGCATTACTAATATATTTCCTTGGTGGAAAAAAATTATAAGCAGTATTTAATTAAAGACAGTAGTACATTTGGTATTCTGTCCTTTATAGTGAAGCAGTATACATGTACGTAACACAGTCAAAATCTGTAAACAGGTTCAATCTGGTCAGAAATGTTCTGAGAAGTATAGTAGATTATGAAGGTGCAAATCATAAATACAAAGTACAGTGATGAAAACCCAGTAATCAAAAAATAGTCTGTTAACACTGCGAATGCTTACAGACTCAGCTGTCCTCGGTAGTAACACAGGTCTGAATTAGACTTGCACCGAAAATATACATTTCATGTGAACTGCTATTGTGAAAATATATACTTACACAGTTGCTATGTGATTTAGGGTTTTCAGAGAACCCGCTCCAGTGTGTTATGATTTGTCTGATTGGCTGTATGGTCAGTAGCAATGCCACAAGTCTGTTCTAGCACTCAGTGTGCTTTTCTCTCCACTCTGCTCTTGGTGCTGAGCCTGAAGCAGAGGAAAAGGTCCATGTCTCTGAAGGACTTGTCGCACTTCTGCCACAGTGGGAAGTTTTGGTCTTGCGGGTCATAGTTTATTTCCCCTCTTTCCAGACCATTTTTGGGAAAAAATGATTCATCAGCACATGGAAGCTAGGGAAAATTAGATATGTGTATGAAGGAACTCATTTGACCTCAGTGCATTTACCAAAACTTGGACATTTGCTCACAGTCCAGAGTAGCTAGAAATTAAAGCAGTGGTTGTACACAGAGAGACTTAGACAGCTGTCCTAGATTGTAATCACTGGGTTTCCTCTCTGCCCTCACTCACCACCACCACAGATAGTATGGATCTGAGCTGTGCTTGCTGAAAAGTGCAGACTGACTGTTTGTCATATCTATTCACTTACTCAAAGAAGACATCAGACCAAGAATATAGAATAATGGCATATATTTAAGATAAGTGAATGTGAACCTTACTTCAGTGATCAGTGATGGTCCAAGTGTCTCACAATCCTGCTTTGAAAAATGGTACTGAAAGGACCAGACAAGTCCAGGAATATACTAAATTATAGTGCTAATGGTAGTGTGCACTTTCCCTTAAAAAAACGATGCCTATCTACAGGCTTGGACAGGAAGAATGCTAGGTCTCATGTCCAAAACCAAAATACAAATAAGGAAAAAAATTGGATCTAGAATTAAGTCCACTGTCTTGGAACGTAAATCTAAACCCTACTACCTTTTTTCTGTAAAAGGTTAAAGGAAGTTTAATATAGAGGTTTTTTTTCTGTATCTCTTCCCTCTGTATCTTCTAACTGGCTCGCTTTCTCTTTATTCTGAGATTATTTGTTATAGAAGTAAGTACATTTGCATAATTCTTCACCTTCAAGACCCTTTCTGAAGTATTATTTGGTACTTAAATATTCCTTGAGTGTACCTGTGTTTTTGATGTCATGATCTACCTGAAAATGTAACAGCTGGGTGACTTATCCTTGTTTACTCACCTTCAGTCTTAGAGCAGAAACTTGAAATTCGGATACAGCTGTGTCACTGATTTGATTAAACAGCCTTTTTCTCACAGGTATTGATGATTTAAAACATTGAAGTATAATCTTGACAGAAAGATGCTAAAAATGTACCGGCTTTTATCTGCCCCTCCATAGTTCCTTGGAAATTAGAATTACACTAATAGAGTCAATGAAAAGGAGTTTTAAAAGTTTCTGCGTCTTTACTGCACGTGTGTGTTTACTTACTACACAACAACAGTAGTTGCTTTACCGAGAAGAGCATTTCTCTGCTAACGTTGGATGGACGTTTGTCAGGGTGGTGGGGTCACGTCCTCCTCATAACTGGCAGTGTATGAGAAGAGGTTGGAAATACAGTTCTGATACCCACACACCAATTCTTTCATGCGCTTAGAAGATACCGAGGGTGAGGGTGCTGTTTTCTGGCTCAGCAGGAGCTGGCATTTCTCTCAGAACCTGTCCGTGTTCATCTTTAACTGGCGAAGGGGAGAAGAGAAGGAGTGTAATGCTGATACACACACTGTGGGATTTTGAAACATCTGCAGTGTTTCCATTACAATGGCTTTAGGAGAATGCATCCCACGCCATCAGCTAAATTCTAATCTTTCGCTTTGTAATGAAGGAAGAACATTATCAGTAGGTCACCACTTACTTCTCAGCTTAAAAAAACACAAAGCAAAGCCTAAAAAATCCCAACATGTGTTATAAATATCATTGGACTACAAGTTGGGTGGCTGACTTAAAAATACTGAAAAGCATTATTAGCAAATTATAATGTCAATGACCAAATTTGCTGACTGTTAAATGAGTTACAAATACAGTGTATTTTGGAATAGTTTGATTTGGCTACAGTACAGAGCTGCTGTATTTTTAAAACTTAACCTAATTTTCTTTATTGCTGTGGGAGAAATATTTTGCTGGAATCAGAAGTAGTAGAAAGACACAGAGGCAAATGTTTTATTTACATTATGCTTGAAAGTTAATTTTCCTTGATCCTCAATGACCTTTCAAATTACCAGGGTAGTGTTCCTTCACAGGAATGAGAATGAAGGACAATCAGGCCCTGCTTGTCCCTCATTCTCATTCATTTAATCATTTTAATAATTTTAATATTCTTACATGAGCCTTCATGTATCTGCACTTCTTTCACTGTTAAGGAATACATTTAGAGCACACACCATGATGATGCACCATGTCATATTTGTAACAAACATAAATCTGTGACCAAGCCAGCGGTCACCAAAGATCAGGATTGTTCTTTATCACCAGCTACACATTTATGTAACTCTTGGAGGGAGTATTATTGCATGGTCATTAACAATCTGCTTTCCTTACTGACCTTCATATATTTCTTCGAGATTACTATCATAAAACTGACAGGTTATTGTTTTCCCTGTCTTCTGATTTAATATTTCTTACAAGTTAAATTTCAAGTTTAATCTCAAAAACGAATACTTACTTTGAAAAGTTGATTTTTTTAGTAGTGTCCCCATTTGACTTAGCCAGATTTCAGCAGATTTCTTCTGTTTATGATGATAAATCTCACATCTTTAACTTATTTGAACTGCGTTCAAACTGTGGTTTTTGTCTAGATTCGCATAATTTAAATTCAGCAAATGCTAGGTCTATAAGGGATGTTCAGATTGTGATTTAGTGCAGTTTGGGCATTGAACTGTCTAGTATATAAACAATAGGCAGAAACATGTTAATTGAAATTTTCCTGTGATTCTAGGACAGTTTTCTGGATGTTAGTTTCCTATGAGAGGAATGCAACTCCATTTTTAACATTTCAGTTTCTTCATACTTTCCAAATACCCAAATTTTATTGTATCCATGGAAGGGAACCGCAAAGAAAAGTTCTATAAATCTAGAACAGATCAAAACAAATGAAGGTTCAGGTGTGATGGTCTTCATTTAAAAAATGGCCCAGAAAAAAAAAAGCTGGTGAGTTGATTATGTGTCTTTAAAAACTTCATAAATTTAAGTAAATTCATTTATGTGGCAATGAAGTGGTATAAAATTTCCTTTCTCTTCAGAACGTCAGTCATGCTTGGGGGATATCGGGCACCCCCAGTCTGATGATGTTGACCTGTTGTTTCAATAAAGTGAGCATTGAGCTAACTTAGTTTTGGTTACCCAGCTGTCAGTTGACTTGGTAAAATTAATTGCAGTGATCAGAAAAAAGGTGTGGGGATGCTTACAGTGGTCAGATATGTCATGGAAAGGTGGTAGTATTAGAGCACAAGAGCAGACAAGCAGAACTGGGCACTTTGGGAAGGGGAGGAACAAGACAAAAGCAGATCATCCAATTCACTTTTTAGGCCACACACAGTTTGCTCAAGGCATTGTTGTTAGAAATAAAACCACCTCCTTTCAGGTTTATTAGAAGGTTCCAGAGTCGAATTTTTTTCTCACTGTATTCATGTGGAAATAGCAGCATGTGTGTGCATGAGTGGCCCTGGCTGGAAGCATTGTAGTCAGCTCACTGAATTCCTTGGAATAGAAAGTAGACCAAGGATATAAGGGAACCCTGCCCTCAACCAGTAGTTTGTCCTACTTTGTCTATCAGTCTGCTTTCCCTGATAAAATACACCACTTCTGATTTACTTAAGTGTGAAGGCCTAAATTGATCTCTGTGCAAACATTTGGGCTAATAAAACTTGATTATGCATGTTCTCTGAAAAGCAAACACAAGGGATGTGAGCTTGGCCAAAGAAAATTTATTTTATATTTGAGCTGATATAGATGGAAAAGACACACATGTTCTTTTTCTTTGCAGTTATTCTGTCCTGGAGAAGGGTTTCAGCAAATTTCTGAGATGTCTATCCTAGTATGAGGTGGAGTAATTGAAAAAATAGAAAAGCTCTTTGTGTTGTTGTCTACAGATTCAACTCTTGGTGTGAGAAAAAAGATAATTGTTTTCTCAACAGCAGCACTTCTTCAAACCAAGCATATTTCTGGCTTTCCTTATGTTCTTCTAGGCGTAAGGTTTAATTGTTGACATGCACATCGTCATCACTAAATTCCCTCTTATAGTCTGAGGTCAGAAATGCTGCCTTGGCATTCTCTGCTTCATGTGTCTAGTGTGGCATTGCAGTCAGGTGTTTTGGTATATTTTCTTCATAAGGGGTGGTGAAGTAAATGTGGACGGATTTATGATAAATTAAGCTAAACACTCTTATTATTGTTGCTGTTGTTATGTAGAGAACATTATTTTTAAAAGCAGTGATTCTTTTTACATTTGATAACTGCTTATTAAATATAGGACAAATATCTTTTACTTAGAAAAATTAAGGAAAAGTATTAATTCCGAATGTTTCATGTAACTAGATTTCAAGAGCTAAATTTTTATGGTGATACTGGAAAACCATAACATGATTTTCTTCCACCTAAAGTTCATTTCTGGTTTATATATAAACAACTCACTGTGATGATTAAGTTTCTTCATTTTTTCAAGATCTCTCATTCAGTATCACTTTCAAACCTTAAAAATCCATTGCTTAAGTTAAAAGCAAATTTTGTTTGGTTAATTTATGAACAAGTTTCCTCCACTTACCTGATCTAAACTATAAGCCTTAACTGACCAATAAATCGTTATTTAATGATAGAAGAAAAAAGAGAGAGGTTATCTTTACAGAGCAATCACTTTAGCCTTACTGATGAGTCTTCTAAACAGAGGTGGTTGCCAGATAGGACAGAAGTCATTCTCCAGTGTGTAACGCTTGCATTTTTCACTGTTTACTAACTAACACTCTTGAGAGGCAGAATTGTGGTTTCTTGAAATATGCACTGGGAATTCTATGAAATAACATTTTCATGTGTTGCTGTGATTTTCTGTTGTTGCTGTTGTTTGCCTTTTTGCCTTCACTTACAAAACAAAAATCATTGATTTTACCAATTCTATTTTAAGTTTGGTAATCAAAATGTGGCCATGATGTTGTAGTACTAATAGAAGTACAAAAATATGTAATAAGAGGCAGCTGGAGAAACTTCCAAAATGCTTTTGTATTTTCGGTTTGGAGGATGAAGCAGTATGAAAACACCATTCACAAATAGCCAGAATGGCATACAGGCATGTACACCCCTGTTTAAGCCAATTTAGTTCACAAATGCGTTCCAGACCTAGAGAAGACAATAACACTTCTCAAATATAAAAATTAGATAGAAGATAGTTTATAAACACAGCACCTTCTCTGCCTTTTAATGTGACAAATACTTTTTCTTATTAACTAATTACCACTGGAGAACCCTTTAGGCAGCCCTAGATGGGCAGCTCAAACATAAATTTAAACTATACATTTTCCCACATGCTTCTCTGTGTAACTTGGTCTGTTTCCTGCGATTTCAGAACAAGCAAAAAGGTTGAAAGGGGAAGGCAGAAAAACATAAAATATTCCTTAACCTCAAATTAAAGGAGTAATAAAATCTAAAGACCAGGCAGAGTAATGACAAATACATGAAAGTACACTTCGACTGTTTTTAAGATGTTTTATTAGACAGTGTTAGTTTCCTTTGAAAAAATACAGCAAAGGTGGCTTTATTCTGTTGAGGAAACAGTTCTTTCCTCCCCTAGTCATCAAATTTTTCAGTTTTTCCTGAACAACTGATGAATGTTTTTCTTAAATTTTTTCCCTCACTGTTTGCACACACGGGGTAGTAATAGGTACAGGACATGTTAGTGTAACACAGCAACTCAGTCTCATTTGGAAATGTGATCCATTCAGCAAATTGGAGGACTGCAAGTAGGTCCATCAGCTGAGCTTGTCTGCATTTAGTTTTCTTTATTAGTATCCTGAATTTACTTTGGAAGTACCTTTTTCCATATCCTTTCTGCAGAGTTAAACTGCAGGCCTTTGCAATTGTGTTTGCAGTACAACACTTGAGGAGCTTTTAGAGCCTGAGCAAAAGACTGCTGAAGCACCAAGACGCTTGGTGTCACCCTCAGCATGAACGCTCTTAAAGCATCAATATCCTTTATAACAAAGAAAGAGCCTTCTGTTGCATTTCTTATTAAAAGAGAAAAGACTGTGCTTATTTGGCATCACAGCAGTGAGGACAGATGTGAATAGGTACTGGTACAGGGCTGAATCAGTGAACTGGCACAGTGGGCCAGTGTGACTGGCAAAAATGACCACACTCTGGGATACTGAGCAGAAGGAAGGGAGGGCTTCTCTGGAAGAGTGGACTGCACTGAGGGTCATTTTGTTTTAATTTTGCGTATTAAAACCATACATGGTCTTATTAAACCATAGGAATTGAAAATAGCAAAGTTAATCAGCATACTTTGAAAGTTGCCTTGGAAGTTTATGTCATGTCTAGACTACAGATAACTGCCAATAAAGAGAACCTTAAAACCTGTGTATTCCTACTAGCAAGTGAAAGAAAGAGTACAGTAAACATGCTGATACAGCTTAACTCCAGAAATCCTGATTATGAATCATTGTTCAGCATCTCAAAATGTCTTCAAGCGAAGTAGAACTGCCTATGTTGGTTATCTACAATCTGCAAGCAGGATTTATGAGTGGATATCAGAAGGAAGTTGTGGGTCATTCTGTCAGTTGTAGTGTTATTTATATGCTGTTCTTGGTTTAGTACTCTTCCAGTGTATGCGTGGGAGAAAGAGTAAACTATGACCAAAGCCAGCTTCATTATATTGCGGGGAACATCGAGAGTTTATTCCACTTCTCCAGCTTATGTTGATTGATACAGAATTTAATTCAATCTGTTCATTTACAATTCGTTGCTGAGTGAGTGCATGTTCTCAGTGGCAGAGATTAGTTGGTTAAAAAAAACATCACCTTATTAATAAACTCATCATTATGTAACATATGTATTTTAAGTTTTGTCTGTGGGATTTTTTTTTTACTATGCTCTATCGAAAAAGTGTGTTCCGTATCCTGGTACTTTATGCCTAACCTGCTGTAAAATGCATGTTTACATAATAAATTTAATGTAACAACTGTGTAATAACTGTGAGTTGAATGCTTAAAAAAGGAAGAAGAGCACTGAAAATTTAATGGCAGGTTATGTGGGATACTGTCAAATTATTTTCACTTGAGGTTTGAGTTTCCTTAAATGCCACATGCATTTTTTCACTTAGAGATGGTCAGTTTTTCTTTTTTTCAAATAGTCAGTTTCACATGACAGGATAAAGAAAGGCCAAGAGTCATATTTCTTCCTTCAGAAACTGCTCACTGGCCAGACTCTGCATACACAGGCTCCTCTGCACTAATATATGTACGCAGCCTTGTTTATGTTAGGATCTACAAGAAGCCAGGGTCTGGGTGGTGGTGTTTTTCTAAATTAACACTGCACTGACAGATTTGGAAAAAGAAAGATGGTGGAATGCAGAAGTTAAGAAATAAGAAAATAAAATACAGTTGATACGCCGTTGAAAAAGTCTAAAGACTAAGCATCTATGCTTGAAAAATAAATTTTACACCTCAGACTAAACCAAAATAGAGTCATGGTATTTATCAGTTTGGTTGTAATCCCAATTTTAAGACAAATCAGACTGGGAAACTAAGCAGTTCAGGGGCGTCTTTCTACTTCTCGTAATTAAGTTAAAGCTAATTTTGTTCATTTTAGTACAAGACAACAGTGATGCTGCCAGAATTTTTAGAAGGTTTATTTGACTTTAGAGAAATTGTTTCAGTTGTGTCTTTTGTAAAAGTATTCTTTCTGATTTAATTAGAAGTGTTTGTTACATTGTGGGGTTCTACACCAAGTTGAATTTGAGCCTAAATTAATCAGTGGAAAAGAAAATATGTATAAGATATATCAGTAGACATCCTGTTTAATGGACATACAAAATAAAATTTCTGAAAGATCATTCATTCTAGAATTGGTTGAAAAATTACTTGTTCCTCCTTTTACTACTCCCCTGATAATTCCATTAATTGTAATCAAAAAAGAGAGATGGTTTTAAGCAGTTTTCACGTATAAGTGATAATGCAGGAAGAGGCAAATCTTAGAATCAGTTGTATGGATTTTCTGAGAACAGCTTTCCAGTTTTGATTTCTTTCATGAACATGGCAGGGAGGTTGGGAGCTGTTTTTTGTTTGTTTTTCAGATATTTGTTTGTGTAAATTAATTGGGCAGAATGTCAAAATAACCCTTAAGTACATTTTATGACCAAAGCCTCTTGCCATATTTCTTTATTCCCTGCCTTTGCCTCCTTGCTGTTATTTGTCTTTGTTTAAGAAAGATTCACTACCTTTCTTTTGGTTTAGAAGGTTAAGTTTGGGAAGATCTCCATTCTGCTCATTAGCATCCTGAAAGTCCAATGGTACAGATTTTGGATAGTATTCTTTATTGTTTCCTTCCAACTATATTGTGAAGACGTTTAATGGTCAGAACGGGTGTCATTTCTTGGCTTCCACTTATTTATTGCCACAACTATGTCAGATGTGTAATTGCCAACACTACTATAGCAATTTTTAAAAAACAGTTTGTTAAAGAGCAGTAGAATGCTAAAGAGCAGTGTTGCCATGAGGGTTTATTCTGTTTAGGGAATGTAGACATAAGCTTTGAGGGTAAAGGAACTTCTTTGTCCACTATGACTTTTATATTCATTTAGTTGGTTGTCCTATTTTCTTACATTGCCAGGGTCTTAGAAACTTTTTTTTCCAGTAAGGTTGCCATAAACTTGCTTTTCACCACAAACATTCTGAGTTTGAAAAGCTCTTCCCTAAAGAGGCAGATGCCAGGGAACAAACATTTTGCTACATTCTACAGAACTGAAGTAATCATAGTAAACTATAGTTCATTACATCCGCATTGTTACTATTGTTCAAAAAAAAAGGGATCAAAATGTAGTCACTAGTTTTCCCAAGTTTCATTTTCTCTTAACTACGTGGAAGTCTTTCTGTTTGTTTTTGGGGGGTTGGTGTTTTTGTTTCGTTTTGTTTTGCTTTATCTTGTGTGCTGCACTGGTTAGTCACCCCTTTCCTCTGTGGTTTGTAGGCAGCTCATGTCTTTAAGGTCTGACGTCAAGGTGGGAGGTTCTCCAGAGGAGATTGTGGTGCAGAGTGCACAACCAACAGAGGCAAAATTTAGGGTTTTGACCTGATAGTACTTCCAAAGTAGTAACCAGCAACTTAAGTTCTGTAAAAATGACAAGGGTAAGACCTCTATTAAAGCTTATTTGTAGAAATTTGTTACCTTATTTATAAATATACAATTCTGTACCTCTGTCAGGGAGATCATCGTAATATACAATATGTTGAAAGAATGATTAAGTGATGATTAAAAATTATTTTAGGAACGCTCTTGCTAAGTTGTAAACAAGTTACACCTGTTTAGAGGATGAAAGGAGAAGATTGTAGGTGGGCAAAGATAATAAACACGGGCTCACAAATAAAGCAAAAGTAATTAAACACCAAGTATTTTTTTGGCAGGAGTGCAGTCTCTTACGTCTCTTTAATGCAGCAGATGTTAAATATATGGGATTGCACAATGTTGAGGGGTCTTAGCCTATGTCCTGATGGCAATGAGCAGAATGGATATGAGGAGAAAAGAAAACCACCACGTAAGAGCCTGGAAACAACCAAAGATCTCATTGTTAGTGAGATCTTCTATTTCCACACCATATGAAGAGCACAGCGCAGGTGAATGTTCAGAAACTGGAAAAAATACAGAGTTGGATTCTGAGCAATCAGGTAGCCAGGCTAAAAGTCAGTTACAATAAACATGAGATAAGTATGGATACTGTGAAGTTGTCAGAAACTTACAGAAAACCAAAATAACTGAAATACAGGGGGGAAAAAAATGCCTTTAAAAGAGAAAAAAAAAGGTCACAAAAAGTAGTCTTCTATAGGTGTTCTGTGAATTTCTTTAGAAAGGAAGTAATTGAAGAATAGTTGAAAAATATTTAATTCGTCTGAACCCTTCAGCCTGTGGGATGAGCTTAAAAGAAGTTCTCTCTTCACTAGCAAGGCAGGTTTCTTCATCTCATCTTCATGGTTCTAGAAGAGATGGGTATTGTCTGCAGTAGTAGGCAAAGAGCACAACTACACTTTTTTCCAGAGGAATAATCGGAAAGACTTTCCAAGTGAAAAGTCCCATTTTAATTCTGCCTCTAAGAGGATTGGTTGTAGTTGTCTAAATTTAGGTGTGGACCTCAGAGCACTGGGGCAGGTGCTTCTCTTTAAACAAATGTGCTGCTGTTCTCTTTGCCTGAAAATAAGTTCCCTGTAAAAGTGTTTGTCAAGAGCAGTGCTTTGTAAGCACAACACTCAGTAATTCCCTGTTCCTCCATAGAAATCCATGAAAACCTGTGAAAAAGATCATGGATTCTTCAGGGGACTTACAGGCTTTCTCCAACCCTTGAAAATTTCAGGATCACTGATGTTTTGTTAATTTTCTCTCTTAAAATGGAGTCATAGGTGATAACATATCTTGCTATCACACTCTTTTGGAGAGATTTCAGCATAAAAGCTGCATATTTTCTGGAGCTTTTTCCACCTTACACATGTGTGACAGTTACTGCAATACTAACTGAAAGTCTTCCAAGCAGAATCCAACATGTTTGGATTTTATTTGCACTGCCTTTGTTCCTCTGTTTCAGTGCACAGACCTATGACTTACTTGTGGTCTTGATCTAAATTTGGCAGCTGACATATTTCCCTTTTTTCTCTCCACTTACTAATAATGTCAGATCTATTTCTTTGCTTTACCCTGTTTTGTTTGCTCATTGTTTTATTCTTGTCAGATTAACCATTTGCTATGATTTGGGCCTCTTGAGTTAGAAGGTAATGTGTCATTTTTGTCAGTCACAGTGCGGTGTCTTGGATATCTACATGAATGTGTAAGGTTCATTTAGCTATCTGCTCTTCCCAATCCTCCTTTGACCCTTTTTTAATCATTTCATCCTTTTCTATTTTATGTATCAATGTAATCAGACAAAGCATACCAGCAGGAGAAAAAGAGGAGAAATGGGCATTTCTTTCAGAGCAAATGTTTTCATCCTTTCAGTATATCCATTCTTCCTTCATGATTCTCAAGTGAAAAGAATCTATCAGAAACTCTTACTGAAGTATGCTGGAAATTCCCAAGTGTTGTGCACAAATATTAAAACTATTAATAAATCAAAGGTTATGCTTTATATGCATTTCTGCTTTTAAATAGTTTAAAAATGGGTAGGTAACATATCTATTTCTCTGATGATGACAGATAAATAAAAGAACAAGTAGAACCTGGCTTCAGCATACAAACTTCCTAGAACCATAATCCTTTAAAATATTTATGTGATGTCTTCTTTGTCCGTAAGAAACTACCCTTTCAAAAAAGGGGCATTTCTTCTCCAATTATATGGAATCAACTTAAATTCTAAAGTGCCCAGTTGGATGAAGCATTTATGTTCATTTCTGAGGAATGTGAGGATTCTTCACTTATTTCTCCCTCGATAAGAGATTAAATAATCAAATGCTAGTTGTTTTTCAAAATGAAAATAGAAGAGGGCAATGGAATTAATCTTCTCTTTGTTATGCATTGGAGACCAGTAAGGAGTGTGAAGGAGCGGAAATATATGGAAGTGTATTAAGTTTCATCATACTTAGGAAAAGCAATAAAAATGCTTCCCACCAACAGTGGACGGTTTTGAGTGGCATGGGCTGTGCCAGGAGACTGTGCAGCACGGCTGGGGCGACTGGCTGTGCACTAGAGGGGATTCCCTTTATTTGCAGCTGTTTTATTGTCTTTTTTATGCCATGATGGGGCCCCAGTTTGGGTTTTGTGTTTCTTCCCAGGAGCTGCTCACATGTTTAAACTCAAGACCTCTCTCAACGTGTATTTCCTCTGAGTTAAATGTAATACAGTTGCAGGTATCAATTCAGATCTGTGACTCACTCATCTGCATGCCTTGGTTGGTGCTCTGAGCTAGAAGTGACTTACCAGATGCAGTTTTCTGCAGCAAAAATTTTTCTGTGTATACAGTTGTGTGAGCATCAGTGCATGTGTTACACATGTGCAGGTAATATAGAGCATTTCTGCCCAGAGTCATGACTTCCAGATCTGCTACCAACTTGAGAAGGGCACTCTGGAAACAATCTGCTTTCCTTCCTCCCTTTCTTCCCCCTGCACCAAACAGGGCTCTGTCTCTTAGTTCCTCATCTTGTCTTCCAGTCCCCTCTATCACTTCCCCTACACCATTCTCTTCCCAATGCACAGTTTATAAATATTCCATGGATTATTTGCGGGGGGGATGCCTTTCAGAAGAGTATGCTGAGATGTGGTGTATGGAGCCAAATCTGCAGCTTCACACTGTAGTCAAATCATGCCTGAGACATTCTGCAGACTTGGAAACAAAGTACGATGGTCCAGGATTGTGTGTATTCCTAGAATATCACAAACAGCAGTGTTTTGCCATTTTAAAAACAAAAATCCTTTCAGGTCACTGCGTGACTTTCTGGTTCTTGTGCAAGATAAAATTAGGAGTAAATTGGCTTTGGTTTCTTGGAATGACTGTGCCCATGTTGCACTGTGTTCTGTTCACAGAGCTCAAGGTTGATTTTTGTCCTGCCAGTGTAAGTTGTTTGATTATGGCAAGATAAAATGATATGGAAACTGTTTTTTCACTGATCTCATTTGTTGGTTTTACAGCAGACTTATTCCTAAGCCCAGTTAGTGAAAGTCTATAGATGTGGCGATCTTTTGGCTCTTCTCTTTGTAATATTCTGTTCTATGTAAAGAATGGAACTAAATTGAAAGCATTTGTCCTCTTTTGTTTGTTTGGATGTTTTTTTATCTCCTGCTTGCTGTCCTTTGCAAATTATGGCATGTTGCTTTCTGTTTTTCTTCTTGGTAGTTAGTGATACAGTTAGATGCCTTTCTAAGGATGAATCTGAAACTGTGTGTGTGATACAATGCACAGTGATGTGAATGGCCTGTTGTCAGCACTGGTTAAAGAAGCTGTGACAAATCAGCAATGGAGATGAAGGGGGAGGAATCAGTTTACAGCTAGGAAAACTACAATGGCAGTTGTATTGGGCAGTCAGTGTTCTCTTGGTGTGTTTTTTATTGCCCAAATGTCAGTGTTTCTCAATAGCTTGCTCACAGGAAAAGGAGTCAAGGGAATTCTCAATGTCCAAATCACAGAACATGTGCTATTGTTCGAATTCTCCTCAATTTGTGAGCTGCTCACAGCAGGCTGTAATCATGTATCATGCTGATTTGTGGTATCTGTTATGCATTACTTCAGCTTCTTATGACTTTTGTCTTCCTTATTTACACAGGGAAGCAAAAGGGCAAACTAGATCAGGAAGAAGAGCTTTGAAATGTAGCTTTAATCGAAAATGCATTACCTGGTTTGGCCTTGGGTACCTTTTACATGTCTTTCAGTTCAGCTGTCTGTGAAAACAAAAAGGGTAGTGCCTTTCTTAAGACCTTGTAAAAGCTGTTACTGTGTTTGATATTAAAGGTTACTGTGGAGGAGTCATAGGCTTTTTCAGTACAGTGCAGTCATAGATATCAGGTTGTCTTTCCGATTGCTGTGAAATAATTGCTGGTGCCACTCTTTGCTGAAGACATCATTATTCTGTCTAGAAAATATCAGTACAGCTTCAGTACTTCCTGGTGTTTGGTGTGGTGCAGATACAGGTCTGGTCCTTCTCAGTTCTCATTGTACAGCACATCAAGTGAACTCTGCTCCATTTCACTACAGCTTTAGATGAGAGCAACTTAAAAGTTTGCAAAAGCTGGGATGTGAATCCTAATAGTCAGATTTAGTGAAAGTAGAATTAATGCAGCCAAAATCTTTTAGTTCCAGTTTATAATTTAAATATTTTTAAATTTTGCTTAATATTACAGATGTTTTCAAGTTTTTAGAAAAATATTTACATTAGAATTAAGGACACAAGTAAAGCAGCTTAACCATCTTATTTAATCTGTGGTGCAGAGATTGTTGCAAGTTCCTTTAAGCAGCAGAGGAAAATTTAGAAAGTGATTGAGGAACATTCTTCCCTAACCAGCTCAACTCTGTGTCCACACTGGTAAAACACACCATGTTGGAAAAGGATTAGCTCATAGTTTTGTCTTTAATGTGCATAAGGACCAGTGTGTAAAATGTGACCAATTCAAACGTCATTAAGAGCTATTTTCCCTATCTATAATAACAGTAAAACTGTGTTCAGTAGTCAGTGTGTTTTTACTGTGTGCCAAATGGAGACAAAGCCTGAGTTGTCCATTGTGAAATGCAGACACCAAAGAGCTTTTAAATGTGGTAAGTCTATGACCAACATTAATGCTTGTAGAACTGTCGGGAACAATGTAGATATTTATGTAGATCTTTTTCCAGTAATGACTTTGAGGGTTATTTGCTTTAGTCTCTGTAAAACAAACATAATACAGCCGTCCAAATGTCAGATGCTCCTCTTAATAGAAAGAGTATCTTCCATGGAGGATGCTTGAGAGGAGCCAAGCTAAATGATAAGAAAGCACCCATATGTGTTTAACTGGCCAAAGAATATTGTCTTCAAAAGGTGGCCTGGTAGTTAGTTCAGGCTGCATTTCAGAAGCATCAGTGAAGGCAGCAGACCAGCATATCCATCATATCAGTTAGAAGAGTTCATACATGAGCTGTTTGGATTTCCAGTGATCCATCAGCCTAGGGAGAAAGTGACCATTTAGGGTTCTGAATTGTTGGGTGCAATCTACCTCAATGTAATGTGTGGTTATTGCATTTAGAATAGATACTGGAAGGCATCTCTTCTTTTAGTAAATACAGTGCAGGTAGGCAGTGTTTGAATGGAGTGTCGTTCTGTAGGATTGACTGCTAAGATTATATATGCTATTTAGTTTTCTGCTGATTAAACTATATTACAATTTCATCTGCCACCTGGCCATTTTAGGCATGCAAAGCAATAGACCTGGGTGGACTGTGCCTTATAGAAAGGCTTGGCCTTTACTGAGGTTTTATTGAAAGAGGAGCGTGAAGTCACACCCTTAATCAACATGGCTGCATTGATACAATGGCTCTTCCTAAGAGGGTTTTCCAGAAAGGCTTTGGAGAAATGTACTCGGTAATCTCCATCCACAAGCTGTGGTGGGGATGACTTTTTGCATTCTTAGCAATGAAGCAGCCCCACTGTAATCTTCCTTCATGCTGTTTGTCCAGTCTACTGCTGACAGTGCAGCAAAATCTTGCAGTTAGAGAAGAAGAATTGCAAAAAGAGACTTTTCAGAAGAATTGAAAGGCCTGTCATTAAAGCTCGAATTATTTTCTTTATTTTGTAGTTCAGAAATATCCTTTTCTAAGCTGGCTCGGTCTTTTTTACTTTTTTTTTTATTTAATTAGGCCTGTTGCTTGATCTGATCAACCTTTAAAAAAATCTCTCTTGAGTGGCTGTGATTTGTATAGGGGAACCCACTCTGGTATAAGAACACAAGCAGTGTAGGCATTCACTTTCATATATAATATTTCATTGTCTTTAAATAAGTATTTTCTTCTAGTTTCTTTGGTTGGTAGTTGAAAGCTGTTAGAAAAAGATGTACATATTTTATTTGTGATCTGATAGAACTGGGGAGGACAGCAATTAATAATGATAACAACTTGTAATGTAAACTTGTTTTTCAGTGGTGGGGCTTATACTGTTTTCTTTGTCATGCAGTGAGTAGTCCCAGCATAAATCATGTTTGTATTTAAGGTTCTCATTTAAGCAGTTCCCAGAGCTGTCACTGGATTTTCAACCAAACTTGCTATTTTTAATGTGGATTTTCAAGCTGATATTAGGAGGTTCTGCCTGTGCAGATCTGTGCATGTGTAGCAGCTAGTCCTCCTAAAAGAACATATTACTGGAAATTCAAATAATTTTGAGAATAATTTCTGTGGGCTAAAAGCTATAGCACAAATGGCAACATATTTGAATGACACATTAGTTCTTTATGGGAGGTGCTGATTGCATGTTGCAGAGTTGCGCCAGCCAACATTTGTAATTCACAAATATGCCATGTTTTATTTTTAATCTCACAGCATGATACACTACCACCATGCATGCTGTTTTCACTTGGTTTTACTTTAGTGCTTGCAGCATGTGAACTTGGGAGGGGACAGAAAGGAAAGTCTTTGGGCCTGCCTGGTGCATCTGCTGCAACAACCAATTTCTCAACTATGTCGTAGCTGCTGCCAGACTTCCTAGCTCTGATGAGGGTCCCTGTTCCTCTGGAGTTGGACCCTGACACTTGGTCCCAAAGTTACAGTAAAAAATTACATTCTCTCAGTTGAGAAATTTTAAATCCTTCAAAAGGTCCTATGCATAGATAAATTTTGTCTCTGCTTCTTCCCATGCTTGGGCCTGAGATAAACCAAGGCATAGAATTGGTCAGTAAAGCCTTTCTCTGGCCCCAAAGGATAGAGGTCATTAAACATGTCTCTGTATCCTTTTGCTTCATCAACCCCCACTCTGCAGCAGATGACCAGATGGCCACAGGGCATGCTTTGTAGCTACAAGATAAATCTGATGGCAAGCAATTTCCTTCCATCAGTTGCATCAGACACATGCGTAAAAATTTAGATTTATTACCCAATTTAAAAAAAAAATCCCTGAAAACTGTGTTCATGAAAAACACTGCTTTATGTGCCAGATGGGATAATGTGCTTCTCTTTTTTTAGTGTAGGGCAGCCAAAAATGGTTTGTGGTTCTAAAAAAGTTGTAATATTTGAGAAAGTACAAAACCAATCGTATTGAATATAAAAGATCAGGATTGTCTTTTTCCTCTGGACTTCATAAGAAATGTGTATCATTTGGACAAAGCCTCCTGTCTGACCTGAGATGGTGAGAAGTAACAGGCACCCCTCCAAGGAGTTATGAAAAATACTGGCATGTGCTGTTTAAACTACTTAGAAATATAATGAGGCAAGACAATGACTAGGATTAGAGAAATGTGGAAGTTTGTAGAACTGGTGGCAGTGGTTGACCGCTTACATCCACCAGCAGATCTTGTTCGCAGGGGAAGTTGGAAGAAAGCTGACTATTACTACGACTTTGTTTGCTCTAAAGGAAGAGGGCCCAACAGAAGGGAGCTTCAGATAGCAGTAGGGGGCATTTTGATGTATATTTTTAGTACAGCTAAGATAACATTTCTAGAAGTGTAGCTAATGTTTAAACTCTCATTTGGGGTTCTTGGTTTGTTTCACTTTGTTTGGGGGTTTTTATCAGCACTTTCCATGCATTTTTTCTTCCCTTGCCCTGGCTTTTCTAGCTGCTGTTCTGGAGCAGCATGCTTTTGTTTAAAGGTACTTCTAAACTTTTTTTAAAGTAGTTTTTAATTGACTAGAAACATGCTAAATTCAATCACTGCTTATCAGTATGAAGCGGGGTCACTTTTATTTTCATGCCCTTTGTTTTCACAACCTCATGCTTTTGTTTTCAATCATCAGTAAGACCAGAGATACAATTGATGTTGCTTTAAATGTTTGTCACCTGACCAGGAATGGTGTACATTAGAGATTGTGTCTGAGGTTTTTCATGGGATCTTCCATAACACTGCACCTGTATTTTGTGCAGTGGGACATTTAGATAGTGTCTTCCACCCTAATTATTGCCTGCAATTAAGTTCTCAAAGCCAAGAAGTACCATTCAGTTTCTAGCATGTTTTTAAAGGTGCATGTAAAAGATGTGATCTGTCCTGTGTCACTGTGTCTAGGCCAGAAAATGGTCTTGAAATGCTTCCTGTGTTGCCAACCATTTTAATCCTTAGGAGAAGGAGAGGGAAAAGGAAATAAGAAGTGTGGCCAAATTTAAAATGTTGGCATGTTTATCCTGCACATGATATTAAAAACTACTTTGTCCTAAAAGGACTGAGAATGCCTTTAGATGGTGGTATTTATGGCCATTTTCTTGCCCTTTGTCACAGTCACAGCATAGGAGCTAGGAATCTAAGTGAGTAGTCAGCTGAATATACACATGGCTAGGTTATCTCATTTCTAGCTGCCTGCTTTGTTTATCAAGCACTTATGTAACATTCAGAATTCTATTAAGGCAGGCCCGAGCTTTGTATTCACATGCTGTAATCCTGGTGCTGATAGGGGAGATGAGCAGAGTGAGGTGTGAGATGGTTAAAAGGATGGCTGCCTCTGCTCTTTCTCCTCCCCTAAACTTAAAACCTCAGATCTACACCCCATCTCTCACTTGCTTTCTAGCAATTGCAGTGCAAGGCTGTGGGACTTAATGCTTCGCACTTCCATCAGCAGCACAGAGGCACAGAGCTGAGGCTGCGGAGGCAACAAGTGCCAGACTGTAAACATTGATTTGAATGCTATCAAACTGACTTGGGGTTGGAGATAGACCAGGGATTTTCAATACATGTTTATAATTAAGAATGTAAACAGAATTTCATGTTTATATGCCCCAGACTTTTAAAAAAGGCTTTTAAAGCTCTAGTTTGTGCTCCTTGAAAATAAAAAAATTCAGTGCTTTGGGTAGAAAGGACAATGACACTCCTGCAAGGATTAAATCATACCGTTTTCTTGCTTTCTTCCTCTCCCTCTCCATCACACACAGTTGCACACAAAAAGCTCTGCTACAGAGCCGCTGTTTTTCATTCTTCTTATAGACTATACCCTTTTTCTGTACACATATGCATGTAACGGGTTTTGTTTGTCCTTTCCTCCCCCCGCCACGGCAGGATGTTAAAAAAGGGTTTGCCCCAAAAGATTTATTGAAGTTAATAATTGCCTGTTCAATTAAAGACATTTTAATGGTAACACAGCCCAGTATTTTTTGCATAAATAGGTTGATATAGACTTACTGTGACCATTACTTAGTCATGTAACTCATAAGCAGCTAACTGTAGCCAGCCTGAACTGGTTTCAGGATTCTGTTGGAATTTTTTGGTCAATAACTCATAACGTCTCTTGAGACTTATGAAAATTCCTTTTTAGCTGTGGTAGTTGCTAAGTAATGTCGCTACTTGGATAACAGTTTAGATACCAACCCTTGAATTGATCGCTTGCATACAGACTGCTAAATTTATGCAGGGAGCCTTTCTGGACAAAGCCAGATAGTTCATTTGCTGGTTTTTACAAGATAAAGACTTGAAATCTCTTTCTGCTTAAGCTGCTGATAGCCATCTGAATTTTCCTTAGCTTAAAATTCGTATCTAAAATAAAATCTGAATCCCAATTTCCTTTCAGCCTTCATTACTCACTCTAAAAACTTTTAAAACAGGCCTTCCTTTTGAGTTTTGGAATTTTTAGTTATTACTTCAGTGCTTCAAATTTAAACCATTAAAAAACAGTGTATTAATACAGATAGCAGACTTCTGCCATCCCTGTTTCTAATTTGGTTTTGCCTTGAAACTAACTCCAGCTCAGCTGGTGACACTCCTAGATGAGGTGCTATGAATGAACATCTGAAAATTCTCACTTAGAAACATTAAAACCCATTCTTTTGTAGGAGGAGATATAACCACTTGCTTGAACTTTCAAGTTTTAACATTAGCTTGGGTTTTTCGTAGAGAAAGTTTTATGTCAGATTTATGTTGATGTTTATGTATGATGTTTCACACAGAGTCGAGTTCTGTGGCAAAGTTTGTAAAATCAGCATTTCTTGAAGGGCATACTTACATGATGACTTTCATGGCACAATGAAGTAGTTTGTATAGAACACGTGAAAGCTGTTAGAGCAAACAGGAGGTTTGTAATTTTACTGTAAATTGTAAACTAATTAAGAAAATTCTTACGGCACTTTCCCCAGACAAGTGTGGGCACTAGTAGCCCTTTATAAATTTCTGTTCTAAATTCTAGGCATTTTTACATAGCATAATCCAACTGTGACATTTTCAGTTGAGTTATCATTACAGCACCTTGAAAGTAAACTAAGCATATTAAGCATTTTCATCTTTCCCCTTAGCCACCATTAACTGCAGGTTCAAATTTGAAATTTTCAGTGATGCATTACAGGAGGCTGAGCGAGATGAGCAGCACAATCTGTAGAATCGTACGTCGCTCACCCACTAACAGGGGCCTTTTTTCTGTGAGTTTCCATAAATTAGATGTGGAGCCAAAGCAAGCGGAAGCTATTTTTAGTGCAGCAGCAGCAGCACTGCAGAACAGAAGCTGGCGGAGCATCACGTGTGTCAGGCTGAATCAAAGGGAGTATCCCAGCAATGTGCTGTAAACAAAATAAGGGCGCTGTCAAAAAACAAGCTTCAGGTACTGAAAGAACCCAAATCAAAGCCTCACACGAGAGGCAAATGCACCAGCTCTGTTTCTTAGGAGATTTTCCTATTTTGCAAACATGGGAGTCTAATAAGAATCCCGTGTTTCCTGGTGTCCCATTGTCTCACCCGATGCAGTCTTTACCATTAGGCATTTTATTTAGACATTTTGTCTTTTGTGTAGTAATTTTCTCTCTATCTTTTATCAAGAGTGGAGTCGTTGTCTGAAGATACATGAGTGTAGCAAAAGCAGATGCAGCTGTCTGCAGAGCCACTGCACAGGCGATGTCCTTGCTGCGAAAGCACTGATTTACAGCATGGGAGATGCTGCTTTTCAGCGAGCAGAAGAGTAATATGAGTAAATACTTTACTCTTACCCATGAACTGGATTGACATATTCTTCTATGAGGTTTTCCATTCATAATTAGTATTTTTATTTTGGGGGATTTTTGTGTGAAATGCATCTGTCCTCAGAAATTATACATTAACCTGAGTAAATACTCAGTGAACCTTTCAAAGATTAACTTTTACCTAGTTTACTTTGGTTTCCATGTGTCTGTATGCTATCAGAGGCACAAATAGGTTTTAACTCAGTAGTTTCAAGAGTGTCTCTGTGTTACTTAGGATCACTTGCCGAGGCCATGTCCTGAAAGCTTATGGTCAGTCTGTAGCATCAGCCTGTTATTACTCAGGCAGTTGAGACAACCTTTATAAAGGTTAAAAAAGGTGTTGAAAATTTTCATTTCAATTGATAGTTTAAAAAAAAAAAGGCAGCCTCCCTTTGTCCTGAAAACCATCTGTTCAGGTGATGCATCCTTTGTTGATCCTGCAGGTGCATATATTTTAAGGAGCTACAGGGCTTGAATTTGTTGGGGTTTCTCTTTCAGGAGCCTGGGAAATGGGAGAGTGATCGTTGCTCTTACAGTAAATGCAAATAACTGTGATAAAGGACTTAGGGAAGAGGATGTCAGCCTAAGCTGAATTATATGATTTCCCTACAATAGCAGCCTATGCAGAAAAGGGTTAGATGAGATTAATGCACAATAGACACATCAAGACAAATACAAATATCAATGCCAGTTGTGTCACTAGTGGCACAAAAGAACTCTTGAGTGCAGGAGTCCCTCTTGTTACCTTCCTGCTGCTCCTGACTGGGTTTTCCCCTTGGACTGGGGGAAGAGTCACTCAAGCTGACACCTGGGTTTGGAAGGAGCCGTGGTACAGGCCCCTAGGCTCGTAAGACATGGCAAGAGTCCTGTATAGGTGCTGCAAATCTTCTTGGAGTTATGGGTTTAGTTGACATCGGTGTCAAAGAGGAACTTTAGCCCATCTGACCCATTTGCTATACTTTTTAATTTTTTGGTTTAGGCAAGCTGCAGCCAGGAAAAAGAATTGACATAGAATGTAATGTTGAGAGTAGGAAAGGCTAAAAAACAAAGAGTAGAAACAGTAAATTGTTAAAGAATGTTTCATGCGCTCTAAATTCATTCAGTAATCATAAAGTTGTGAACTTAGAGCCGAGTATTTGTAAACTATTCATTCAGATGTTAGTATTTCTGTTTTTTAAGGAAAGTATTTTGACTTTGGGGGCCAGAATTGCTATGTATTCAACATTCTCTTATACAAAGATAGTAAAAATATCTTACATGATTTATAGAAATCACTTATATAGGAGAAGAAAACATCTTTTCTCTTGGTAATGTTTTTGAATGCCCATAGCCAAACCAAGGGAACATCCAGCTGAACTCAGAATCCACAGTTGCTGCAAGAGTTGAGAATCCAAGTGTTCCATGCTGCCTTACTGTAAGCTACAATAAGAAGATATGGCCATGAATATCTCACAATAAACCCCTGAACTTGCTTGTTGCCAGTTCCCTTGCACAGATACACTGCCTCCTTATTCCAGTACCCATCTCTTCCTCTTTAAAATGCAAGTGGCAACACATTCTCACGCCTGGTTTTGCTAGAATGGCTTCTACTATTGTAACTTCAAAACACAAATAAGCTGAAAACATTTTGATTTGAAGTAACTATAAATCACAGGAGAGTAGTTGGTTGTCAGCTAGAATTTTTGTGGTGTGTTCAGGTCTCAGAAAAACAGAATTTGGAGAGCAGGAGCTAATTGTGATTTGGCCTATGCTAGCGAACGATGTTGTGCTTTCTGTAACAAATAACTTGCTGTTTGTTCCCAGCAGATCTGCCCCACCGAAACAGAAGTCAGTAATCACCTACGTGTTTGTGGCCAAACTAAGTAGCCTTTGCAGTGCTGACACTGCTTACGGAGGGCTGGGAGTTGTGTATACTGCAACCACCACATTTCCTGTCCCAGCCCTGGGAGGAAACCAAGGCAGGCAGCAAGGGTGGGGAATCTCCTGCTCGCTGGATGCCATGCTGGCCTTTCAGACACACACCTCAGTGTTATCAGTAGTAAGCAAGATAAATAAATTGGTGTGCCTGTGAGGCATCATGAAGCCAAGCCGTACGTCACATCCAGCTCACAAATTATAGCTTCTACAGCTGAGCTCGCCACTAAAACATCCATAAAACAGATTTTACTGAATGAAGCACAGAGCAGAGATGGCACACTTAGAAAGTAATTGCACTGAGCCCTTAGTGATGCAAAAAAAATTGCAAGTTGGAGTAATAGTTGCTGTGAATCTGCTAGCTACAGGGGAACTTAGAACAGATGCTCCTTTACTCGGATACTAGGATACAATCTTTCAGTGGGTCAGTTATGACATGTATGTAAACAAAAAATCTATTAAAAGCCTGCATATTAACATACGGCAATATAATTGTAAAGGAAGAAGATTTCTTGAAAATTGTGCTGGGTTAACATATGACTGCTTAAATTAACTTTGGCAGATAGAACTGTTTTAATTAGGTAGTGGATTAAATACAACTAGATCAAAGCTGGCATTATTAAATATAGTTGCAAAACCTTTGCAAGGACATAATATTTATAAACAGCTTGTAATAGCTGTAATTTTCTTGTTCCACAGTCTCTGATGAAGAAGCTGCTATATGTGAGTCTTAACTTTCCACTGATTTATGTATTTCAGAAGTTTTTTTCCAGATTTCTTATCTTGTCAGCTCCTTTTCAGGCTCTTGGAATCTTTTGACACAGACTACAGGTGCCATTGCAGCCCATCTGGACACACCCAGCCTGCCATTAACCTAACCAGTCTGGACACCTGTGCAGAAAAAAGAAGCTTAAATACAGCCGGGTTTCTAAAATACAAGGCTCAAGTGCTAAAGCCTTGACATATCAGATATACCACTATCCATAATTGAGCAAGCTAATTTAAATTTCAGTAGCTGTCTGCAGTGATTCTCCGTATGCCTGTGGATCACCATGAAGATAATGTCTGAGATGTAATTTTCTCAAGTACCTAGTTATGTACCTATCCTGTGGGTGTCTTTTTTTTTTCTGTAATGTGAGTTTCATAAGCTCTAGTTCAGCATTTCCTCTTCCTTATCCAAATGGTCTTTTCTTTGATATTTATCTCTTTTTCTTTCTTCATTTCCACATCTTGCACCATTATCCCCAACTCTCATAATTTGAAATAATGATACTGGATTTTAATAACTGTGTTTCTTAACACATTGGGGAAACCCCTCTTACGTGTTCTGCAAATGTGATGTATTTAGGAGCCTCCACACCCCTTGCTGAGCTTCAAAAGTAAATTGCAAAGTGTGCTTGATTTCACTCTAGGAAGGAAGGTCAGGTTGCTGCATTAATTCCTCTGGGAGTAGAAAAAGCTCAAAGCTGCATGTTTACTTAGAATCACAGAATCATCAAGGTTGAAAGAGACATTTAATATCACCAAGTCCAACCTGAACCCAGCACTACCACTATAAACCCTAAACCACATCACCCAGGGCTGGATCTAGACACCTCTTAAACACTTCCAGGGATGGTAACTCCACCGCCTCCCTGGGCAACCCATTTCAATGCTTGACCACTCCAAGAAATTACTTAATCCCTCCAATATCTGAAACGTGGGTGGACACCTGTTTCATTAGCTAGACACAGTGCAAAAAAAAAAAAAGTCTGCCCCTGTGAGATTAAACATCAAAAAAACTTTGTTATAAATACTCAACAGAAGGCACAAATATCTTTATTTTGTGTAGAATAATTGAGTGAAGCATACAGATGTTTTTCTTCTGTTGTGGATTGTCTTTTGTTTGTGTGAGTCTTTGTGCATTTTCTCAGAAATATGTAGTTATTTCAGTAACTTTAAGTAATATCAGCTGCCTTGCTTTTAATTGTTATGTTCATCACTATATATACCACATATAGGAAGAATTACCTACTGCATATGCAACATGCAGAAGTGGAGATGAGGAGGTGATATTTTCTGAATTGTCATCAGTGGTACAAACTACAGCTCATCTATATCCTCTTTCAAAGCAAAGCCTTTGCTATCAGCAAAACGTCATGCAAAGTGTCCCCTCCCACAGCTTTGTCATGCTTGTGTCATACAGCAAAACTGCTCTTGCTGGCAGAGGACCTCCTCCTTGGAAGTCCTCCTGGTCTTAGCTCTTAAATGATAGATGAATTAAAATTAGGAGTTTATATCGAGCAGCTGCCTATTGCTGATGGATTTAACCACTTCAATGAAAAATGTACGTACTTTGTACAGTTATTTACAGTGGTGATTGTCTGAGTGCTGCGTTGGCACTGATGAACAGTGCTATGTGGTAATGCTTGGTACTGCCAGTTCATCTCCCTCCTCTCAGAGGTGCTTTTTATGCTCACTTTCTACTTGTTGCTAGGCTGAGATTTGATCCTTTTTCCCACAAATTCAGTAAGTGGAATTTTACATCACAAAGCAAGACAGGTGGGTTAAAAAACCCAGCACTCTCTCCTCAGTGTGCATCCAGCAGATAGTGCTTCCTTCATCTAGTACTTGGCAGGAGGTTTTCCAGATCCCTGGATCTAACTCAATATCCTTCGCCAGGGTCTCAGCTTAAGGTCTCTGAAGAGGATCGTGAATAAATTACATCCTGAAATACACACCTCTCTCTGTTTTTTTCAAGATGACAAAAAGTTGTTGAGTTACAACATTAAGACTCTGTAAGCAAGCAGAGGAATCCTGGTCATTAGGAGAGAAAGAGTGATATGCTCAAGCACCTTTCTTAAGTGCTGGAATTTTTCTTTGGATGATGAGTGCGGATTGGAAGGTGGAAATAGCGTATTTGGATTCTAACAAGTTATATAGCAGTGACAGAGAATAGTACTTGAGCTAGTGGTGAGAGCTGAGGGCCTTCTTTGAAAGGATTGTGAGAGAAGGCATGAACTTAGAACAATAGCGTTTTAGAATAAGACAGTATAATGTAACTTTGAACTATTTATAACATGCACAGAGATAGTGCAGGTACTTGTGTTTAGTGTAATTATGCTTATGCAATCAGCTTTTTTAGGAAGATAACCATTTGACTAGTTTATTTTTGGAAATGTACTCCAGGGTGCTAAGATGTGTATCTATATATCTGTCTTTATATAATTTTCAGCTTCAGTTCTAAATCTGCTTTTTGTATCTGTCAGGAAATATCCTTCTACCTATAAACTGTATGAGGCTGATTAATGACTGATGGCAGACAAATCTACAAATATCAAGCTTTTGGCATCATAAGTGAAAATGCCTTTTTTTGTAAGAGGGGGAAGGGGATAAATTAATTTCCTGTTTAATTTCTACAAGAAAAAAACCCCACAGCCTGACCAAATGGAATTTCTATTGTACTATAAATAAGCAGACCTTTCCTTCTTTCATGGCTTCAATTTTTATATATTTCTATCTAAACTGCTCATTCCACAGTTTTCTATGCCCTGCTGCATTCAGGGATGTTCCTTGACATGCTCAGTAGATGATGTAAATAACAGAACAAAGTGCTTCAACACTGATAAAAATGTATATCACTGTGTATCAGTATATATCTGTAAAACTCTAAACATGCTGTGTGTCTAGCTGGGGCAGTCCTGATCATTTGAATGTGTGTTCTGGGGATAGTTAGAATAAAAGACATCTTGTCTAGATTTGATGCTCATCTAGGTAAATGGATTTATTAACAATTACAGAGAATATGCGCTGCCTAAAAATGATTGGTTGTGGGTTTATGGGAAATGCATTTTTTTCCCTCAAAACACTGCATCTGTATTTCATGTCATGTCATGTCATAATTCACTTTCTCAGTTGGGCGTGGTTTGGTATTATTATTTTTATATATTAATATTAAAACATTGCTTTCTCATTATATCTTTCATTCCATTGCTTACCTTAATAATTGTAGGTCATGTTTAATGTTATAACATTGGTCATTTTAGTAGAAATTATGATGCCACAGTACACTGGCTCCTTTGCAAAACTCTTACTTTGAATACCTCATGGTACCAAATCGTATTTTCAATGCTATGCGTGGGCATGGCTTTGACTATTGGTGTCTATATGGTATCTGTACTAAATTTTAATTATAGCCAGCTTATTACCAGACTTCTGGTGATAATCAGTATAGTTGTGTTTGAAGCAGTAAATACAAAAAAAAAATCTGCTTGGGTCACCAGTGCTGTTCTCTTGTATTCTACTTCCAGCACCTGTCTCTTCTGTCATGTTTAAAGATAAAGACCATAGTCATTCAGATTCTCAAAGCAAACAAATTCTATCTTGAAAACCATGTATAGAAGTATAGAGGTGGGGTAGAGGTGTCAAGTGCTGAGCTTCTATCGCTTAATTCACTTTTCTGGTCTTTTTTTTGTTCTGCTGTAATTAAGCAGGGCACGGGTGTTGCATGATGTTGTACTTCTTACCAGAGCAGAAAACATTTTAAGGTGAACTGCTGAAGAAAACCAATTACACTGGAAAACAAATTTTGCATGCATAATTAACAAAACCTCCTTAGCACTTGTGAGGCTGTTCTTCTCAAAAGGCAGGTTGGTGTTAATGATGGTAAATTATGGCCTCAGCATAGTACTAGTTTTCCTAGCTGTTTCAACAGATCAGCGTGGAGGTCTTGCTTTATAAAGCAGTGAGTGTCCTGCGGTGCCCTCAGCTTACAGACCAGCCCCTGTTTTGGTGTGGCAAATAATCCTGCCCGTGGCAGTCACCGGAGAGACAGCAGGCACTTCCCAAAAAGTGACCTAGCCTGTATCTTTGTTTCAGGGTCCCCATAGGATCATCCACGTTATAATGAGGAGAAGTATTTAAAATACAACATGCCACACTAGGATATAAAGCTGGGGCCTGGCTTGGCTTGTTCCTGGTGTCTTGATGGAGGGTGCAGAGGAGCCTGTTGGTGCTGGTGTTGGAATGTGCACTGATGGTTCCCTTGGGTCACGTGCAGGCAAAACCACTGTTAGGTAGGGTGTTTTTATTGTATTTATTATGTCCTGTGCTAAGCATTGGAAGATACGAGAGAGGGCTAACAATCTGTGGCTAAAGCTGCTGGATTTGAGAAAAATTACAGGTTACTCCTAATTGTAAGATAATTACACTTGCGGAGAATGACATAGTTATGATCATTCCTTGGAATAAAAAGCCACCTCTGTCATTTCTAAGTACAGAGACATGCTGTGTGATGTCACGTGGTGTTGGGCAGTAATTCTGAGTGTGGGCTTTGGAGTTGGGCTGCAGTGAGCAAAGAGCAGGGTCTTCATTTGCTTTGAGGGAAAAAACCTTCATTCAGGCTCCAGACATCCAAAATTTTGCACACTTTACTGATTTTTTAAGCATGTGAGTTGTCCCACTGAATTCCAAGGTCTTGTTGCATTCAGTATGATTACCTACATCTTTAAACCTATTGTTGTGCATGAGTCTTGGTAGAATGAAAGTTTTTCTTGCACTGAACTTCTTAGTCCTTCTGTATATCTGAAACACTTAATCATTCTGACATAGGGAAAAATGTGCAGGGAAGCTCAAAATTGCCATGTTGTCCGAGTATCTTGCTATTTTTGTGTTTATTTTATTTACATTTGTTCTACAGTTATTAAAATTCCCTCTTCCAGCTTCTGTGAGAAAACAACTCACCTTGAAGATGGTGTCAGTTTTGAGGAAAGGGTCAGCAGTTTTTCAGTGCACTTTTAGTACACTCCTTATTAATTTTGGTCATCATTATTTTCATGTCCATGTCTTGTCTGGAGGGGCAGAGATGGCCCAGGACATCCATGAAGGGTGGTGGTGGAGCCTGTCATACAGTTTCTCAGTGCTGAGATGGGAAGAAACACAAGCACAACGCATTAACTAAAAGAGGTTGGAAACATCCCCATTTTCTCACTTCTCTGATTTGGCTTTTGTCCACATAATGTTTTGACACCAAATCTGCTCAGAAGTGCCTTGCAGTGCTTGAGCTGAATTTAGGTCAAAGCAGCCCCAAATACAACACGTAAGGAATAAATGAAGATGTATGTCCTAAAGATGTGTGGTTGTTTATTACTTACACTTCTTGATTTGTTTTTTAATTTTGTAGGGTTTTCAAGGTATTACAAATACTTTAAAAAATACTGAAATTTTAAAACCATAGTTGGCAATAGTTCCTTTAAATATGAGTGTTATTGTTTTCCACTTTTTGAATGAGTTGCATTGAGACCTTCTCAAAAAAACATCTTGCAAACTGGATGAAGTGTCAGTGTCTGCTGAGGTAACAAATGGCTTTTGCTTTCAAAATATCACAGTTACATTGTAAACCTGTACTTTTTGGATTTACTTAAAATTTTTGTCAATGCACCCCCAAACAAAGTAATGCCCCACAAAGCAAAGTTATTATTTTTCTGAAGGAAGTGTAAACTTTGGATGCTTTGACATCTAATGTGTGATACCCTGTTGCAGTACAGATATTTGTTAAGGGCAGGAGATCAGTATTTATATTGCTGGTGTTAGGACTGGATTATGTATAATCCAATTAAGGAGGTTACTAACAATTTGAAGGGATTATAAGATTAGCAATTATCTGTGTGCTTATTTGATTAAAATAAATGCTTGCAGATTTGGCTGCCATACCTGTGCTCTGGTATTTGGGATCAGAAATCCCGTTTGTTTGCAAATAGAAAAACTAAAGAACAACAAAACTTTGTGGTTTGATTCTGCTTCTGTGATGATTTCAATACAATGTCTAGTCCCTATTTAATTTTCATTGAACTGCAGTGCACCTTATTACCGAAAGCCCTTTTGAAGAAAGTTTTTTTAAGGGGAGGGAAAACCATTTTAAAAATAATATACCATTATTTTAAAATTCAGTTTTTAGGTACTGGACAAAGACAATAATTCAATAGGATATTGCTTTGCACACGGCTGAGGCTTTGTCTGTAACATTGCAGTTTAGGTCTGGTATCACCTTAATGAAGGTTCCCAGATTTCTTGTTTGAAAAATGTCCAAATCTGTGCAATTGAGAGGCTCATCTCATTGCGGACCCGAGATCCCAGAGACTAAAGTCCCAGAGAATAAAGGTCCTTCTTTTTCACACTCTATTTTGGATTCTTCTGCCTCCACCTCCAGAGGGCACCCAACTCTCCTGAGCAACAGCCTGAAGAACTTTCATGGTAGAAATTTGGTTGAATTCAGACTTTCTGTGAAAGAAGGTCAGATCCTTAGAGGCCATCACGGAAGTTGTTTTCACTTTCAGGACAGGTGCTGGGCATGCTCCTTCTCAGAGCATATCCCAGCATCTTGAGCCACAGTGTCAAAGTTTGATGGGGAAAAGAGAACCTGTTAGGGAATTTGTTGTTCTAGGCATCCTTGTGTTTCAAGTGAAAAAGAAAAAGGAAAAAGATAAATAGGTATCTACTTTTCTCCCTGAAAATACAAAATCTGCACCTGCCCTCACAGCCTGACCGCAGGATGACCTGCCTATATAGTGCCAGCTATAAATCATTATATAAACACAAGTGATGGTTCCATATTTAGAGAACAAATGATTTCTAGTTTGCATTTCCACAGGTTACATTCAAGCCGGGAACGGTATTTTTAATCTTCTCTTTAAAAGAAAAAAAAGAGAGAGAAAAGACAGCATTTTGAGATCTGAACTGACAAGTGGCTTTGGGTTTCTGACATTTATGCCCTGTTTGTATATTCCTTTTCAGCCTTCTCCAGCTGCTATTACATAAATCTTCCATGTTTTTTCCACTAACTGTATGGGTGGAGAAGACAAATTGGGAAGTTCAACTTCCTTCTCAGTGCCTGTTGTTAGTTTTAGAATTAGTCCAGGATTTGAAGTTGGCCTCAGTGGATTTTTTTCAATAAATTAGCCTTTATCAAGTTTCTGACCTTCCTTGCATATGCAAATACAGTACAAAGCTATAGCTCCTAGGAAGTGGCAGGGTGACTTTTCAGCTGTAAAGGCTGAAGTTGTTCTCACAGTAGCACCATCATACCCTCAGAGGAGGTGATGTTGGCCACAATCTTGCAAGGAGCTGCAGCTGCCAGGCTCGCAGGTGGCTCCCTGCAGGTCCTCAGGCTGGCTTGGCTGTGCTGCTGTATTGCAGCACCAGCACAGTGTGTCCAGTGCTGCTCAGCCCCCTCCTTCCTGAGCTCTCCCACCTCGGGCTATAGATGGTGTGTGAGCACTGGCAGCCAATATCTCGGCGTGGAGGCCACACAGGGAGCAGCAAGAATTGCCCGTGGAGCCAAATTCTGTTAGCCACAAGCCAAGACTCCTTTGGTCCAGCTTTTCGTAACCCAGACCCACAAAATGACAACCACCTGTTGGGCACAGGGTAGAGAGATTAAAACCAGAAGTGTAACCTAATCTTTAAAGTAACTTGAAGCAGGACATAATCAGGTTGTTGCATAATTATTTTCCTCATTCCTCAAACTCAACTCATTGTATGTTGTTTTAACAGTATGAATGCACTGTGCACTGAAAAAAGTCAAGGAAAATTAATGAGAATGTAAAGAAACATACAGGGAGCGCAGCATTAGGAATGCTTTCAGCAAAGTGCTCTATTAATAGTAAACAATGTTAACCTGACTTTCAAATGTGCAGGTAGCAGGGTTGTAGGGCTAGTTTTTAACACTAAGTTTTATAACCTTTGTTTAAATAGCTTATAGCTGTTAAACGGAATTAGGCCAATTATTAGCAAGTTGGACATAGTCACTGCATTCTTCTCCTTCCATTTTTGTAGTAACAATTCATCTTCCTGCTTTAGCTCCATGCCTTCCTCCAGCTACCCGAGGTAATCACTCAGCCGAGCTGTAGGTGGTGTGACCAATTGCTTGAATACATTCAGTGGTTAAATATATCCTGTTCTAAAATGGGCAGGATAATGGTGATTTAATGAAAACGTCTCAGTAGCAGCATTTGTAAAGATACAGGAATTTTCTTATGACTCTAATGGTTATGTCTAGCATTTGTATCTGTACTGTTAGACCTCTGCTTGATATTCTTACTTTCAGCTAGTAATTTCTAAAGCGGATGATCATATGCAGATATTTACCTGATACTGTTTCTCATTAACAGCTCCAGAGTGTGTTGTGTGTGGGAATAAGGATAACCTGTCTCTAGACTACAGGTAGGGAAGCCCTAATAAATTCTGGTGCCTGGCATGAACAAGTTTGGGAAGAGCAAGCTTTGGTTCCTTCCCACTGAAAGTGGAACAGTTGCCGTGTCTCTTTTGTTTGCTAAAGGGAAGGCAACAGGTCTACCTCTGTATGATGGGTGAAGTGGTTCTGTTGGGTGTTTGGTGGTTAAATGCTCAGGAACCATTGGAAGGATGTCAGTCCTCATCATCCTTCTGTCCTTTAACTCCTGAGCCATTAATTTTTGCCCTGTTGTGCAAGTTTTCTTGCCTTGAACATTGACAGGGTAATATCCTATTTCAGTAACTCTGAGAAAAAGCCGGCGAACCACACAGCAGCCTGGCACATCAAAGGATTACTCATAGAGTTTGTGTCCAGCATGACCCCTTACCTTTTGTGAAGCATGTCATTCACACAAGGTAAAGGTATGAGAGTGCACTGTTAAAGCTGGGACAAGGATTAAGGAGTGCAGAAGAGAAATGATCTGTCACCGTACTTCATAAACTGCAAAAAGGAAAAAGAAATTGTACCAGGTGCTCTGCAAGGTCAGCATTAAGAGTTTCTTTTTTCCCATTGTGCAGGAAGCTGGTTACCTTCCTGACTTTCCATAGAAAAATCTTTCCGTTTTCTTAGTTTGCACTGATGCCATACTTCAGGTTTTACATGCAATCTCAGAAAGCTTCTTCTCTGGTAGGATGGTCGTTAGGAGCCCTCATATTCCTGGTATAGTTGTTACCTGTAGGAACTCCAGATCCTGCCTATGTCTTGGAGCCTCCAAGACATTCTCATGAGAGCTGATCCTCTGATCCAAATGTTAAGCCTTGAAACTGCTGCCGTTCTCCTGTTTAACCCCAGCACTCGCTCGGACTCCAGCCATGTCCATTCTCTGGGTCGTGTCAATGCCTGACAAACATGTGATAGGTGAAAGCAAACAGATACACTCTCATTTTGCTCAGGATTCTAATACACTGTTCCTTTCATTTACGTGTCAGCAAAAATGCACAGGTCTGAAAACAGTAATAAACATGCGTATGCGCTTTTCCTGGCCAGGAGCGTTCACCACCCTAAATAATTCACTTTTCTTCATCTTGGGTTTCAAGAGAGTATTAGCATCCTCTTTTAGGAATCATCTGGCTTAATTTTAGGCCCGAGAACTTTTGGCAGCAAGTTCTCTTGCATTGAGCTGGACTGGCGCCACAGGTAAACACAAACTTCTCATTACTTCCTTTTCAGTCTGTGTTTTGTTACCTTTGCTTCTCCTGTTTGGGGATTTTCTGCTTTCTCTTCTATAGAAAACTCCAGTCAAACTGGTTTTTCCTTTCTGGCAGTCTCCGTAAAAGATTTATTATTCCAAACCACTTCCACCAGAGTAAGTGATCTCCAATTTTCAACAACCGGTTCTGTTTCTAACCTGGATTTGGCATTCTTCAGGGCTCACAGTACTTGGTGAATTTGTGTACACTAGGAAGATATCTACAGCACAACCATTTTTGAAAACAAAACCATTAACCAGAATGTGTAAGTTGCACTAAAATAATTTTTCCATTATGACAAGAAGATAAACTTACAAGCAACGGGGAAGCTCTATTTGCAACATCCAGTTAAAATACGTTTTGTTAACTTTTGACATCCCCTGGCAATGCTGGGGTATGTCTCTGGTGCTTGTAAACTTGATGCATTTTATAGCTGTGAGTATTATCAAGGCTTTTTCCTTTTATGTTTTTCTGAACATATAAGTCCAAGTTCTTTCTGAAGGTTTCACCATAAGAGATGGATGTGAGGTTTTCTATGCACCTCAGTTAGTGGGACATAAACCCAAGGTTTCGATCTATCATTCTGTCTGTCAAAAGGTGCATTCTGCAGGCTCTGATGCAACCAGCTGCATTCTGCCCATGTGTCTCATCTGATTTTTCAGGTATTCTCAGCCTCCCTTCCAGCACCAGTCTGTGTTGGAAGATGTTAAACAGTTGTTTCATTCACACAGCAGATAAAGAGATCCTAATCGGCCGTACATCAGCTCACAAAGCAGTCAAGATCCAGATCTCTCTGGATACCACAATATGAGCTTTCTGTTTTCAGGTTATTATCTTTGGGTCCTCTGTTCAAAATTGCACTTATAATTGCAGAATGTGCTCTGTATAGCCTTTACATTGCAGAACTCAAATATGTGTCTATAGAAACACTCTATGAGTGTATCAATATGCACATAATGATTGTCTGCCTAGGATTATCCACTCACAAGGAAGAAGAAGGTACCCTGAATTCAGTGGATTCAAGCTGGTGTAAATGTGGTCAGAAGGAGGGTCTGCATGTGCCAGTCTAAGCTTCAGATTTTATCAGTGCTTCATTCTTAGTCTGTGTTTTGCAGCAGCTCCACCACTTACACCCCTGGGAATAAAATGTCTGAACACACAGAGTAGAAAAATAATGTCCCTTTTAAAATAAGTAAATAAATTACCTTTCTTTGGTTTTCTCTCTTCGCCTGTCTTCTTTCCTGTTCTCTGAGATCCCATGAGGCAGAAGCTGCAGATGATGAGTCTCATTTCTGCTGGAGCCTGTTAACCTTTCTGTGTGAATGACAGTTTTCCAGATTTAAGTCTTAGTCAGTGTTTATGTTAAGAAGAGGGTTAATGATGATTCCCATAGGCCTCTCGCTCGGAAAGCAAAAACATCTGCTAAGCCAAAAAATGATTAGTTTGCTAAATTTAGAAGGAAGAAATGCATTTCCCAAAATTCGTACTGCTTCTTAACAAATGTAGGGAACCAGTGGGGGCAAGCAGTTATGGAAGTCATGCTGTTTATTCATTTTTTAGTTTAGTTCATGTATTTTCAGTTAAAAGGGAGATTGCTCTTATTAAGCAGGATGGAGTGTTACTCATATATCTGAAGTGTTTAATGCAACTGAACTCTTTGTGCATTTGTTTAGGTTAGTAGCTGGACACATGCCAAAGCCTGTGAAGCTTAGGGATGTTCTGCAGTACATACTTAGTGGTGGAGAAAGTGAGGTTAAAATGGATGTCTACTAGGAAACTCCCTTAATCAAACCCAAAGACCGGGAAAACTACGTATTTTGGCCATCCTTCTTTCTCCTTGCCAGATGTGCCCCCGCTTGCCGCCAGCAGTCTAGCTCCTTGCCGGAGAGGGTTGCCTTATGAATGGTATATGAGCCCTTGGTTGCAGCCACCATTGTCTGTCTTTGCTTTCAATGTCTTGCCCAAAGTTGTCATCAGTAAATAGGGTTTAAACTGGAGTTTCCCTGCTTCGTGCGATCACTAGGAATCGTGCAATGCATTAGGGAGCATTGATTAGTAAAGCATGTCATGACAGTAGTGCTCATCATGACTTCATGGTGGCTGGGGCAGCTTCACAGCTGACAGGAGCCATGGCCGTGGTGACAAAATGAGATGGGTTACACGCTCCCGGTCAAGCTGCTCGTGCAGCAAAGCTTGGGTGTCCAGGAGAGATGGCCATCGGGGGCCTGAGACCCTGCCCAGCCTTGTTGCTGGAATAAAACGTCTGAACACACAGACACCTCTGGAGCAAGCTCCGTGGCTGGTGCTGCTCTGGGGAAACACGTGGCTTTGCCAAGGGTTGTACAATTGTGTGGCTTGTCCGTGGTCCCCAGCAGGCTGGTGGTGACCCACCTCCAGCCGCTGCATGCCCCTGGCCGGAGGGGAGGGCTGGGCAGATGCTTTGAACCACAGATCCTCAAACTGCCCTGGGCGGAGAAGGAACTGGCGGTTTTCAGGCATGACTGTACTTTGCTCTCCCTCTTGGCCTTCTGTTTAACCTTTTCGTCTCCTGACACAGCAGGCTCTCCTTGCTGACGAGCGGGCAGTTGCAGATGGGCGAGGGTGCTTTTCTGTGAATAAATGCCACCGGTTTTTGGTCATCCGCACTCAGCCCTTTGCCAGCCCAGGGCAGCGCAGCATGAGGTCTGCCGGGCCGTGGGGAGTACGGGAGTGAAAACTGAGCAATGGGATAAGCAGGGGAAATTCAGAAGATCTTTGCTAAATTCGTGTTTTACGTGTGTTTGAGCAAAAACCTCACGGCGAGACCCCGCAGAGCCTCCCTCCGCCTGCGGACACGCTGCGGGGAAGGGGCGGGCAGGGAAGGGAAGGGAAGGGAAGGGAAGGGAAGGGCGGCAGCGGGAGCCGGGCAGGGAGCGCCCCCTCCCGGCTGTCACCCCCGCCACCGCCCGTGTCACCAGCCGTGTCACCAGCCGTGCATAGCCCGTGCCATCAGCCGTGTCACCGCCCGTGCTCAGCCCGTGTCACCAGCCGTGTCACCAGCCGTGCTCAGCCCGTGTGCTGGTCAAACAGAGACTTCGTACAGCCGGCAGCCCATAGGGCACGCAGCAGGTGCCAAAGCCGTGTGACAAGCACAGCACGCACCCGTGGGTTCCCAGCCCTTCTGGAGGCGGCGCTCTGTTCCAGCAGCATCTTTAGTACTCGTGTGTTTGTTTTGGGTGTTTTCTCCTGTGACAGCTTATGTGGCAAGTGGTGCTTTGGAACTGGGGTACAGCATCCGTGAGCTAGGGTGGATCCCAAACAGGTCTGGTTCTCCCTTTCGCTCTGCCCTGCTGTGCCCTCGCACCCGTGCTGGCTCCTGGTGGGACATGACTGCAGAGTGGTGTGGAGAGAGAGAGAAGGGGAGTACTCCTCTATCACATGGAAACTGTATTTAAAATACAGTGATGATTTAAGTTTGGCAGAAAAATCCTTTGCTGCTAAGTTTTGCCAAGCCTTCCGAGGGATTTCTGCTGATATTTTCGGCAAATGACTTGGGAAAATGAATCCCTTAGGGGTTAGAATATTACTGGAGGCTGTTTTCATTATGTCTTTCTCACTTACCCAGAAATATATCAGAATAGTGTCAGTTTGCTTGAAGCCCAGCCTTGGAACCTAAGGTGTTCTCAAAAACAGAAATCTACAGTTTCCTGTTTCAAATGTTGCAGGAAGAATTAACACTATTATAATGCCTTAGCTGATTTTTTTTGTTTAAAGTATATACATATATATCATGGGGAAAAAATGGGGGGGAAAAAGTTCAGTGTTGATGTTGACCTTGAGAGCTGCAGCAGAAACTTTAAAAAAAAAAATTCCATTTCACCTCCCTAGAGACTTGGGATATGTGTTTTTCTTGTGAAGTGTCTGCCTCACCTGTAATTTCATATCCAGGGAGAGTGGAATTAAAATTCCTAGTCCTGGATGGTTACACAGACACATATATATGTATATATATATATATACATGTATGTATGCAAGTTTATCTGAGCCTGGCTGAGGAGTTTGCAAAGCTCTTAATGGTCCATCTGAATTGTAAAGGTTTGTTGTCCCAAACAACTTAGTTGAAGATAATTTTGACATTCTTCACTCTGAGAACTTAAAACCTTAAAGATTTGCCATGATACCTTTTTCTTTTAAAGAGACAAGCATTTTGACATGGGTTTGATTTCTTGTTTTCCATGACAAGTTTTTGATACAAGGCCATGGAAATGTTAGGGTGAGAGCATTAAAAATGGTTGAAGTAGATAAAGATTTATTAAAATGCTTAGTTTGTTGTACTGATCTGTGATTTAGCACTTCATCTTTCCAATTCTTTGGATGTCAAAGTACACTTACAAATATAGCATAGGTTTTCTGTCTTATCATATTATTCTCAAGGCACGATTTTTCTTTTAATTGTCATTTTGTTTGTGGAGTCAGAATATCTATACAGAGCCGTGTAGTGATTTATTCAGTAAGAAAAGGATTTTCATGTATGATTACCTCCTCTTTATTTGTGCATTTATGAATCCTTTTTTCAGAAATTCTTATATAGCTGCTACTGCTGCTCAAATTGCCATGGTTTTTAAAGAGAATAATGCTTATTGATAGTTCCTACATGCACTGGCAGGCACATCTAAAACCTGTACTTTTGTGTTCACAGCTTGCATAATATAAAATTTAGAGATTGCTTGTCAAACTAAGTGTCAGCTGAGTTTCCTAGGAAACTCACTGAAGATATTTATAAAACTACAGATCAGCTTAATAATAGATATAATAATGTCAGTAGCTCATGATTTTTTTTAACTTTATCAGTCCATTTTATTTTGCATTAATTTGTTGCCAAACCAAACCACTGCATTTCCAAACAGAGCAGTGAAGACCTTCCTTCCAATAGCTTTCCTAATTAATTTCTTAAAAGTAGTTTCTGCTGTTCCATGTAAAGAAATGTAAAACACTCAGCTGTAAAATTAAGAACCTAAATGTCATACTAAATATCTGACTGAATCCTTTATAAGTAAAACCACAATTGTGAAATAGAAATACAAATATTGTATCATGTTATTGTTTTATCCACTGTTGAATTGTATGTGTGAGTTTGAAGTTCATTGCTCATGCATGCAAAACAGTCACTGCAGAATTAACATAAATCCTGAGTATGGGTTTCTATAGCAGCTACATAAGTAGAAGACCTGCCAGTATTGTAAAAAGGCATGATTCTGTGAAAATAATTACATCCCTAAACCAAAAAAAAACCAGAATCTAAAAAGATAGTAAGTGATACTTGGTGTCCATTTTTATTCATTCTTCTGTTATTATGTTTTCCTCACACTGATTCTTTGAGTTGAGACATGAGCGTTGCCACAGTTGAGAGATCTTTTTGTACTTCAAACTCTTTAAATTGAAATTTCAGTCATGTAAACTCAAAATTTGCCGATCTGTAAATATATGTATATATGTATGAAATAATCTATATTTTGTCAGAACATAATTTTTCAAGACAGTTAGGATTAGGTGAAGTTAATGTTCTCTAGAAAGCAGTTTAGAAAAGTAATTTCAGTTTTCCCATTTTAATACAGTAATGAGAGTGAAGTTAGTGTGTTTAGAAATGAGGCAGTACTGACTCTTTATCTTGTCTGGAATCCATTACTTGTACCTAGTATGTACATTTACCTGTCAGAACTATTTTTTGGTGCTAATTAGCCAAGGAAGGAGTTCATATGAAGGATATTCAAGAGCTGATTTTCTTTTGAAAAGGCAAGAGTGTAGCTGTCTGTGTTCCGCTGTCTTCAAAATCTCAGTGCTCACTTAATGATGGATGTAGTTGCAAAAGAAATCTTAGGAAGCCTTTCTGTCACGCACTGGAAAGGTTAATTTTCTATAAAGCTACAAAATTTTTCCTAATCCTAATAGTAGTTGCCTGTGGATTTATTGGATGCTAGTGATATCATTTCAGCTTGTTACAGCAAGGTGGCAGGAACAACTTTGTAAATCACTGCATTTATTTTAATACAGATTACATGCAGACAGCAACCTTACAAGCAGAAAATGGTACAGCTGCTTTGTCAAATTGTATTTTTTAAGCACTTGATATTTGTCAGAGCTGGCTCTCTCTTAGCTGTGGTGTTGCAGTTTAGGGTATTCAAAACTGGTCCTTCTGCTGGGAGGAAGTGGACGGTGACTTCAGCTGCTAGGTAGGACATCTGATTAGGAGATATCTCTTTCCCAAGTTGTCATGGATTGTGTGTAGTGTAACTGCATTACTCCTGACTCCTCTGTTCCTTACTGTAGTTTGCCTGTTTGAAACATGCAAGCGCTAAAAACCAATAACCTTCCTTAAGTACTTGTTGTATAGGAGAGAAAGGTGTGAGTTAGCACTAAATACTATATTTAACCATTTTGGATAAATTTTGCCAAAATGGTCCTGGTATTATGGAGACAAGATGCATTGTCTCTGATTTATTAACACCTTCACAAGAAACGCTCCTGCAAAAAAAGCCACCAATTCACACTGTCTTGAAGTGTTTGTGATGGAGTTGTATTTATGCACAAACACTGACTTCAGTCTACACTCTTAATTAATCCTTTTCTGTGTCAGCCATTGTCCATACTTTGGAACAGACTCAGAAGCACAGCCATATAAAGGAAAATAACTGTGTTCAGGAAGTTTCAGCCTGGAGGCATTTTTGCTTTGGGCCTTTTTGCCTTCTTTTTTCATGTCCTGTGCTGCAAGCATGAGATGCGAGTTCTGTCACTAATAGGAGTGGCACTTAAAAAATGCATCAATCTGCTCCGGTGTCTGCATGAACTGTGGGGATAACTGAAGTTAAACTTTGCTCGATCAAGGTTCTCAAGGTGATGAAAATCATCTGACTAAAAGGTTCAGCCTAAATACAGCTGCTTTCCCATGGTGACTGTAGCTGACTATAAAAATGTACTTTTATATCCTTATATAAATTTATGGGGCTGCTGGCAAGGAAGGCGGTTTGTGAAAAGATGTTTTTACTTTAGAGTTTCTTCCATATAGTTTTGCTATCAGGCACCTATTCAGTTGTGCTCAACAGTGATGGTTTTTCAACACCCTGTGCTTAGCCATCACACCTTGATCAACCAGAAAGAAAAGCTGAATATTCTCACTGTAGATACTGCTTTTTGTTTCCCTGCTATAACAATGGAGGTTCAAAAAGGAAAAACACTATAAGTAAATACATATGCAGTGTGTTTTCCTTTCAGTTCATATCCATGGGAAACTGCTATGAGAATTACAAACAGCTTTTAGGGGGCTGTTTTTCAACTGGTCAGTGTGAGTGACCCCTGTGTTGACAGTGAGTTACATTTTAAGTCAAGAGGTCACTGTTTTGGTTTTTTTTTCTTTCCCACTGCAATTAAGTGGGACATGTGTTCCTCATGCACACTCAAGTAAAATTGAGGAAAACTTGCCTTTTGATAAAGAAATCTTGATAATATTGTAGTGGGATGTGTCAGCCAGCGGGATATTCACTGCCAAATACCAAGTAACAATGTAGAAATTCAAGAAATCTTCTAAGTCATACAGACAGTCTGGGGAAAATGAGCCAGCTGGGCTCACATGAGATCTAAGAAATGAGTGGATGTGAGAGGGTAGAACCTGGCCCTTTTAGCAATAAATAAAAAATCACATTTTTATGTTCCTAAGTGCTGCCATTCTAACATGTATTAGGAAAGAATTAAAGCTTGAAAAATCTTTTAAATAATCACAGAATGTAGTTCCTCCCTGTTTTTCTGGTTCTCTTTTCTCTTGCACTTCCCTGCAGTTGTAGGTCTTTCTTTCACTCTCTGCATCTCACTGAGTTTTGGTGACATAAAGAATCAGATTTGTTAACCTCTACTTTCTGCAATTCAGTTGCAGTGCTGAAGGGTAGCAAATCAGTGCAACCAGCATTTCTGCTAACGTTACTGAGACCATAATTAACATAATATACTTGATTAGCATTGTGCTAAATAAGGGCACCCCTTCACCGCATTTTCTATATTAAACCACAAAATCTTTCTTAAGTCTTAACAACCATATGATGTTGTGACATATGGTTAGTCATAGTATTTTTTAGTGGACCTCACAAAATTGTAACATTTTAATTGCGTTTTGGACCACTTGTGAGTACTGCATAATGGTAACTGGAAAAGTGCTGTATTGAAACAAAGTCTGGGTAAAATGTTTGTTTGGCTTATAAAATGTAACCTAAAGCAATATAAGGAAATCATCAGGCTCATGACTTTACCATTCAAGTTGTCTTTTACTTCATAGCAGGAGTCTAAACTAGAAAAGGTAGTGAAATGTCTTCTACTAGGCAGTATTTTACATATCTAAGTTTATGTTTGTTTTTCTTCTAGCTTTTTAGAAAGAATTGACAGCGTCAGCATGGATGACTACACGCCCACAGATCAGGTTAGTAAAAAAAATGGGGCAGGGTCTAAACCAAGATTCCCATTCATCTGGATTGTCTATGTAATTTATTTTAGTCCCTGCTGCAGCTGAAATAGGGCATATGGCAGAATAGCAAATTATTGTCTAGCATAATTTTAAGTAATGGATATTAAAGAAGAAGAGGCTTTTTGGTGATGCAGACTTTTCTTTTACTGTTGTTACATCTAGGTTGGTGATTCCTGTAATACATCAGTTTTGTCTTCTTGTTTCCCATTCTGTGTCCCACAAAAAAGGGAGAATGGAACAAAGAATAGAAAGCATAAATGTAAAAGCTTGTGGTTTCCTCACCAGCCTTTGCTACACAATGGTGGAGGTGATCCCAGAGGGAGACTTCCCATGTCTATCAGAAGGGTCTTTCAGAGGCAAAAGCTTGCAGTGGGTCTGGTGTCCAGATTCAGAGGAGAGCACCAGTGGCAGCAGCAGACCTTGCAGTCTTGTCTGCGGGTATGCAGATTCCTTCTTGCCAGCCTGTGCCCATCTCCTGTGGGCAGCAGAGTTTCTATTTAAGTTTTATTTGCAGGACAGTACATTTTTTTCCAGGTGCTATGATACATCTTGATGGAGTGCTCTAGTGACAAACACCTTCATGTTACAGCTGAGCTGGTGCAGCCTTGAAGTAAGAAGGTGCATCACCACATTGCCTGGCTTTGGCTGCCTTCCCTGACCTCAGGCTGGGTGGTTTGCTTCGATGTCTCTTCAGCAAACATTCTGAAGTTGTTATTTTTCAGTGCTGCTATCCCACTGTCATCTAGCAGTCTCAGCCAAAATTGTGGGCCACATCATAAACTGCAAATATGGGTGGCAGAAGAGAATCCCTGCACTGGTTAATTCAGTCTAACCATGTAAGGCACGTAACAGGTGGATGCCCTTAAAAAAAAACAGAGTTGTCAAATCTCACTGTGCCATCAGGGACTGAAATTCAGGGAAATGAAGTGACTTGCCAGAGATCACCCAAGGAAGCATGCAGAGCAGAGCTTCAGGTTCTTCTGCAGGTTACTTCAGGCCTAGTTTAGGTCCACTACCAGAAGCGTGTCCTATAGTCGACCCAATATAGGATCAATTATTAAAGCACTCGAGACATTTTTAGACGAAAGCAGTAGCACTGGGATTTGCTCCATCTAGACCTTAAGGTTTTAGCATTGATATCACTCACCTGGAGAGAAAAGTCAGTGAAGCAAAGCCTCATTTTTGCTTTCATTATTTATGTTAGTGTTGGCCTGGTTGTTCCTGGGAGGCCTTTCTCTACCTAAAGCAGTCTTTTATCACCGAGAAATTTTTCCTGATACTTCCTTCAGGAAGAAACATCCTGTGTCTCCAAAGATCAGAAAAGGCCGTTGGTATTTAGCAGGTGGAAGATGTCTGTTCTGAGGGTGGGATTCTCTTTGCTTTTGTTTTCATCCTGTTACATTGTATCAGTTGTCCTGCTGAATTAAGTGGTAAAAATCACTAATTCTCTCTGTTCCCTTGCTTTCTGTTTTGGGTTTTTTGGGTTTTTTTCTTCACAACGAATAAATGTCAACAAGTGACAGAAAATGACTGTAACATGTCAGATAACTAAAAGAATTAAATAAGTGGCCTTCAGCTGAGTGCATTCAGCTGTCAAAGCAGCCAAGGTTTGCCTTGGCTACCAGAAGCAATGGATGGTAGGGCAGGGAGAAAAGGCAAGCTGTGCTTGCACTCTGCACCATTGGCTGCCTCCTTCCATCCAGGGAGGGGGCATTATAAATTGCTTTTGCCAACTCCCCATGATAATTGAGGAAATTATTATTTTTAATTACTTAAAGTTGGTTAAGTTGTAAAGTATTGCTGGTTTGAAAAATAAGAAAGAAATGCTACATTTCTGTACAACCTAAATTCTGTTCCCTTGTGCTCTGTAATAGAACTTTAATTACTCAGTCACAAGCTATTATTTCGATAGGATTCCTGTCTCATTCAATACAAAAGAGGGCAGAGTTAAGGTTGCCTGGGCAACTGTAAATCTGGAGTTTTCTAACATTTGAATGCCTGACTTTACAACATGAATAACATTTTTCTTAGTTTTATGTAACTTCAGAATTCATTGTCCGCATCATGTACCAAGGTGAATGACCACCAAGAGCAGGTTTCAGTGGGCAGTAAGGAGAACACAGATGGGGTCTCCTGCTTTCTGAGTGTGCACAAACCGAATGCAGTGATCATGCTTGAGTTTATCTACCATGTCAGTACAGACAAATGCCGTTTTACCAACAGTTCTGGTTGAACTTTAAATGAAATATTTAAGACCTTTCATGGAAAATAATATTCCAAGCTTTTAAAAACAAAATTAGGTTAGGAAAAAAGCCTTACTAATCAGCTTCTGTGTTCTCATTTCCAGGACTTACTAAGATGCAGAGTGTTGACATCAGGGATTTTTGAAACAAGATTTCAAGTAGATAAAGTAAATTTCCAGTAAGTCTCTTAGTAATGATTTATGAATTTTATACTAATTTTTAACTGTTCCGTTCAGATGTCTGTACTCATGTATGCATGGTAATAGTTGGCTTAGGGTGGGAGTGGATAGCTTTTAGTTGTTTGACTTGGCTTTTTAGCTCTCTTTCCATGGGTCCTAGTAAAATTACCTCATACTTTGCAAAAAGAGCTTTTATTAGTTATGTATATTGGTAGTGCTCTGTGGTGGGGTTGTGTGTGGCTGTTTGTAAAAACTGGTGCATTGGTATAGCACTGTAAAATCATAAAATACCTTTGGGGATAAGAGCTCAGAGAAGGCAGTGGGAATCCTCCCTTCTTCCGGAGGACTGCAAGCTCTGTGTTTGTTGAACTCTGTAAAACACCCACAGTCAGACTGGTTTCTCTCACCAGGTCTTGCCCAGAAAGGTGACAGTGCTGACAGGGCCAAGCTACCTCTGTGTCCTCCTCCATACAGAGATGTCCTCTCCCCATCACCCTTCAAAATATCCTGAAACCTCTCCTTGTTTATAGTACAGTAGGTCCAGCCTTACATGCCGTACGCTCTTGTGTGGACTGGAAAGGCCAACACTTGTCCTTGAAGCGTGTATTTCTCATTTTATGGGTTCAGTAGCTTTCTCCTGGCAGAGCAGGGCAGGTGGAGCAGTGCAGCTGTCTCTGACATGCAGCGCAGCATCAGCAGATCTCTCTCCTCTTCAGGCTATATTTTACTGCCTCTGTCCTTGGGGCTGTCAGATTTTTAAACTGAACCCTCATACTGTGCATGCTTCATGTGATTTTTCCTAGTGCACATAAGTGATGTAACATCCTATGGCTTTTTAACAGCATGTTTGATGTAGGTGGCCAGAGAGACGAGAGAAGAAAATGGATCCAATGCTTTAATGGTAAGTAAAAATATTTCATGTTTTATTTTGAACTTATTCTCTAAGGTCTGAGCAGCTTAGTGTTCATATCCACACAAAGTATCTCACTAGTACAGGAGTCCAGTTTTACTGTCCAGTGTTACAGTGTTTTTTCTGGTATTTTTGGCAGATTGGTGAGTAATGGCATTGTTACCCTGAGGAGTATGTGCTGGGATAACAGAGATGTTCTGTTCTCTCTCCTTTCTATCCTTCTTTCTTCCGTGTGTTCTGCCCAGATGTCACAGCTATCATCTTCGTCGTGGCTTGCAGCAGCTACAACATGGTAATAAGGGAAGACAATAACACAAACAGACTACGGGAATCCCTGGACCTTTTCAAAAGTATCTGGAATAACAGGTAAAACAAACCTCATTTCCCACTCACCCTCCGCAGTTTAATTACAGTTCAACTCCTCACAAGATAGGATTCCCCTTACTGTAGGCTCAGATTGTTTATTCAGAAAATACCCAAGGCTGGGCCAGGTCTCAGGGTGTCCCCACTTGTGGCACCCCTCCCTGGCAGGGAGAGTGCACATGGCATTTCACCGCTCCTGCCAGAAATGATGCAGGGCCTGGGGACAGCTTGGAAAGGGCAAGCTCCCCAGGCTGGCTGCTCTGAGGGAGGCAGGGGAGACCCTCTGCTGGTGTCACTGTGCTGCTTGGCTGACACCAGGATCCTCTAAGGAACATTGGATCTCCTGCTCAGTTACAGCGGCGGGAGCAGCTCGCTGTGCTTGTTCTTACGCAGGCAGCTGCTCTCGTAAGGGTCGTCTCTGAGAGCACAGGGTACCTCTGCCTTGAGGGGTGGTGCTTGAGATCTAACCTAGCTGTAACTGCCATTGAATTGCCCTTCTGCCACAGTGCATGTAAATCATAGCTACCTAACCAAATAGCAGCTCAAATGGGTTCCTGGTAGAGAGCAAGTAAAAACAATGTGCAAAATAAGGTAATGAAGTTCTCAGCACATACCTGTGAGGATGCTCTGCACAGAGAAGTGATTGAAGGTAGAGTGAAGGAAGAATGTTAACTGCAAGTCCCAAGGCACATTGTCAGAGTGATGGATTAATTGGGGAAGAAAAGAGAGATTATTTTCTCTTCATTCATCAGGTGTCATACAGGCCACCCTAAAATATGGTATATCTCTGTGGATGAACAGTAGTTAAGACAGAGCAGTCTGAAGGAAGGCAGCTTTCTAGCCTTTTTTTTTTTATCACACCAAATAAAGCAGACAGTGATGTCTGATTGTGAACTGTGGTGCTTCTAGAAAATGTCATCAGTTTCCCAACTTGATATCTAAATGAGAATTTAGAAAAAAAAAATTGAAAATTGTTCCCTTCAGCAATGTCCAGTGCAGTTTTTATTAATGAGTTTCCTGACCCTAGAAATATACCCACCAGCACAGGTGCAATCCAATTGAAACAATCATTTAGGGTTTGGGTTTTTTTCTGTTGAAGCGTGTTCCACACTATTTCACTCTCTGTCCACACAGGGATAGCCAGTAAATTTTGTATCAATGTGATATTCTTCTGTTGATCAACAAATCAGAGATAACATAAGCATTTGGTTTGGTTTTGACAGGTGGTTACGGACCATTTCTATCATTTTATTCTTGAATAAACAGGACATGCTGGCTGAAAAAGTCTTGGCAGGGAAATCAAAAATTGAAGATTACTTTCCTGAATACGCGCATTATACTGTACCTGAGGATGGTAAGGTTTTTCCCCATGCTGGGATTGGACCCACTGGCATGGTTCAGCTCCTGGCTCCTCTCCCTGTCTCTCTCTCTGTCTCTCTCTCACACACATTCACAAGCACACGCTATTCCTTGGCATGAGCTGCTGGTCAGGTAAGGAGCTTGCCAGCAGCAGTAGCTCAGAGGCATCCCCATGTGGGCAGGGTCTGAAGGGGTTCTGGCTCCAGAGCACCTGCCTTCCCCTTTTGGGAGGAACCACCAGTCCCAGGAGAGCAAAGCAGCCAAGCATGTCTCTCCCCCTGCCAGATGCTTCTTCCTGGGCCTCCCACAGTGCTGAATTTCGTTAAGCTTTCATGGATTCATGGACTGCATTACTTTGCAGCCCTTCTGCATCCTCCAACACCTTAAATTTCAGGTTTTTTAATACTGATGGGAAGCCAAACAAACCAGCAAGGGGTCTTTAAGACCACATCAGTAGATTGGAAGAGAGCTGTGCTGGTGGAGCTTATCTCTTCAAGAAGTGCAGTGATTCCTGCACCACAGTAACATATTGCATAGGTAAACTCTGGTATTATGCCAGTTTTATACCAGGCAGAGGGCTTCCCAAACGTCTCAGGTCTCTGTCTAGCAAAAGTGGTAAAACTTTTACTTTCTGACAACTCGCCTCTGCCTTACCTGAGTGATGTCCCTGGTGTGGTGCGTGCAGCCGCCTGTTGGAAAAGTATTTCATTCTCCACCACCACCAACAGCCTAGGTTATAGAAGGGAAGATAGTGATAAGCTGTTTTCAGCCTTCATTGAATCCTGGAACTTCACAAGTATGATTCTGAGTTTCAGGCACAGAGGCTAAAGAAACTGTCCTAAAATCTAAACTGTCCTAAAATCTAAACTGTCCTAAAATCTGGCACCTATTCTGTAATGCTAAGGGCTTTCAGAAGAAACCTTCTCTCCACTGCCTAAATTTTCTCTTCTCAAACATACATGACATAGATGGAGTTTGAGTGAATTTTCGGCATTTTTTATAATAAGCCAGTTGTCAGAAAAAAGTGGCTTTTGGTATTTCTCAGAGCAATTTCACAGTGGGTATCTAGACTGATCCAGAATATTCACTCATGAAGCAGCTCTCTATTTTTAACCTGTAGTTGTTCACTTATTCTTCAATTTCAGCTGACATTATTTAAGGGCAGCAGCAATGAATTCCAATATGTTGTTGATTATGCTGCTGCTCTGTTTTTACCCCCAGCACTATGGATGAAAGATACATTTCCATATTCTGATAAATTCTGCCCTTTACAATATTATGTTTATAAGCATCTAATTTTGGTTTCCCAGATGAGAGATAACACTGAAAGGAAATAAATATGTTGTCTCTTCACTGTATTGTTTTTTACACTTACTGTGAATATAGTCATAGATAGTGACAACTTAATCTGCCAACAAACAGTTAATACTGACCAAGTCTCCTGCTCAACAAGAATTTAGCCTAAGACCCCTTGATGGGCAATATATCTGAAGTGTTCTGCAGACTTGGGGCCTGGAAATAAAATATATATATATGTATCAAAAGATCTTTCAATGCTGTCATTTGTTTTCCAACTGCAATCTTGGACTAACCATTTTCAAACCCACATTCCTGCCTGCAGAAGCTTTTTTTCAGGAGAAACTGTTCTGCTGCAGAAACTGAACAGCTCAGCTGCTTTTTCTAGTCATATTTTCTGATAAAAGCTAAACCCTAACTCCCACTTGTTTTATATCTATATGAACAAACTTGTGGATGTGAGTAAGCCTTTTTGTGATATGACCAATGACATTGTTGCAATGATTTCAGCAATTTTCAGGTTCCTAAAATATGTTGTACGCATAGTCAGGTTTTACAGTACTCTTCATTTTAGAATTGCCTACTGGGAATCTCCTGTAGGTATTTAACATTTCAATTTCTGCAGTGAAGGGCTACTTCCTCCTTATTAAATCTTTTGTTACAAGTAGATGATTGTTTGCTTTTCGTGTTTTTGATGTCTTTTTTTTTAATTGAACAGCAACACCAGATGCAGGAGAAGACCCCAAAGTCACAAGAGCCAAGTTCTTCATCCGGGATGAGTTTTTAGTGAGTAATTTTCATCTTATGTGTGATTCCATCATAGGAAATACTGACAGATGGCATAGTTTATTTAGGGAAAACTGATGAGGTTTTGCAGAAAGCTAGAAGGAGAGGACAATGTCTGGCAATTCCCTAATTCTTTTCAGCTGCCCATCTTGCAGAACCTTCCTCAGTGCTTGCACATTTTTATGCCCATTTTATATAAAGTCACCTGCCATGCAAACTGTAACACCGTAAGTGCTAGTGCTCAGAATGGTCATGTACAGTCCATGCATAAACAAACAGGCTTTCTTACTTTTATCCTGCATTCCTCCAAGGACTTTGGCAGTGGTCAGCTGACAGCATGGATTTAAAAAAAAAAAAAGGCAGACTTTATGCTTAAATAAGATTTCTGGTATTCCAGTTAGGAGGTTTGCCTTACCTTAGGACTGGTGTCATGGCCCTACTGAGGCATCATAAGAAAGTTTCCTTGTCTAGTCACATTTTTCTTGCAATTAAGGTTTCCTCTATAGCTGGAGCTGAAGAGGTGTTGTTTACATTTTGAAGGTGAAAGCAGTTGTCAGGCACACCATCACAGCCCAGCTCTGCTGTCAGAAACAGAGAGTTTAATCCAGTATCACCTGTGGCTTCACTCAGTCAGAGTTGTTCCCACAGTGCAGAGCAGTAACAGAGACAGAACCAAAGCTCATCCGTCATGCCCTACTGGTAGAGACTGTATGTGTGTGTGTTTGAGATAACAAACTGAGTCATTAGAATTTAGAATTTTTAAGTCATAATGCATTTATGAGCATAGTTAGGATTTACAGCTGTTGACGCATCAAGAAAGAAGCAATTAACTGTATTCACACTTTGGGGATTTCCGGTCGCCACCTTAGCCTTCCGGATCCTAAGGAAAAATGTCAGATTTCACTGTGTTAACGTAAGAGTTACCAAAATCAAGACAAATCTCTCCCATGGAAATGCTGAAATGCTGTGAAGCAGGTGATGGTTTCCAGTCTGGAAGGAGGGTGGCTCAGAGAGACCCAAGTTATGGGGAAGCTAGGGTGAAACTCCCCACCTGTGTCTATTTTCATGATTTAAAAAAAACAAATCAAGGGCAAGGTCCTTATCTGCCGTGACTCATGGCATTATGGAAGGAGACTACCTATGAAGCAGTGTGGATTCTGGGGGTAAGGGAAGCACTTGGGCTGGGCCCAGCACCTGCCAGCTGCCAGGCAGTCCTTGGGGCTCAGGTGCGGGGCCAGAACAGCTTCTCCCTCACTTCCCTGCAACTGCTGCGGGTTTGGCAGAGAGCATCTCCTCTAATACATCTGTCTCCTGGGTTTGTGCTTGGTTTGTCAGCATCGTGGAACAGAGGGATGGAGTCATCCAAACTGTTGCTTTGAACTCTTGGGCTGTTGGAATTGAGAGTCTTGCAAGTGACCCCTCCCACAGAGGGTCTGAATAGGCTCTCTGTGCCACCAGAAACGTGGCCATGGCTGGAGAGGGCAAGGTGGGAGAAGGCCAAGTAGAAATGGTCACTTCCAGTTCCATGGGGTCAGGCACAAAAGGTTGAGGTTTCAGAGAGGGGGTGATAAAGGGCACAGGAGAACCACAGGCTGGCAGGGATCTGATGGCCTTAGCCAGGTGCCAGGAAGGCCTGTATTTGCTACCTGTGTCTGCCTTGGCTTTGCTTTATACACTTTCTTCACAAGTCTCTTGATTTATGACCTTTTCCCTGTCCCACTCTGTTAAATTTTCAGGCATGATTCATAGAAACCTGGGTTTATTATGCTTTATTGTGATTTTTATCATGGTAGCAGGTCTGCATAAGCTGTGGGGATGTGTGACAATCACCACCATGGTGCTATGCTCCTTGAAACTCTGCCTGGCTGTAGGAATGGTTGTGGCGAATCTGAAGCCTGTAATTTGAGGCATTTTAGTAGGAGGTTAAAATTGACCACATTTCCAATAACTCTTGCTACACAGTAGTATATGAAGATTAGAAAGGCAAAATATGTCAGTTCATGGTTTCAGGCTTGGTGGGGGTGTTGTGGCCCCTTGGGCAGCTGGGCTGGGATCCATGGGATTTCAGTCAGGGAGGATGGCTGGACCCAAGCCCAGCCAGTGCCCGCACCTCAGGGCTGGGCTGGCGAGGGCATCTCTTGGTCCTGGAAATGTATCTTGTAGGAAATCCTCTGCTCTTCAGCTCAGGCACATCCTTTCTCCTCCCAGACTCTTCCTGAGGCAGTGTGCTAGTGGTGCTCCTTGGTGAGGCTGCCCCCAGCCCCCTTTTGGTGTTTTGTACACAGGGCTCTGCAGCTGCTGCTGTTTTGTTTGAATACATCCCCAGTGTAAGCCCTGTTAGGACAGTGGCATGGCCCCTCTGGTTCCGGCTGGTTTTTAAAAAACCTGAATCTTGGAAGTGAAGGAGCTGCTATTCAAACACACAGACCAGGCTTCCTCGAATTTGTGTGTCATCCTGACCCCTGCAGTGGAGGGATGCCAGTATTAAATATTCCCACTTGGAAAGCAAATGTTCTTTCATCAGTGTCCCAGGGGATATTTTTTCCCCCTGTGAACTGGTGCTGAGTAACACACTACTATTCAAAATGAGTTTCGAGTAGGGGTGAAAATTCTGCGTTTATCTTCAAATGAGAGGACTGCAAGAGCTGTCAGGTGACAAAAATAGACAAAGCCCTAATATTTTGAAAATACATCTTTTGGCATGCTGAGTATGTAACTAGGTGTCACCAGGACACTGTGGGCAGCTTATTGCCATAGACATGAGTGAAATCAATGCATGATAAACACGAGCAGACATTTATCAGTATTTTTCATGAGGGTAAGCCTTGAACTAGGTATGGAGAGTACCATGGTAAGAAAATAATTTTTAGACTCTGTAGGTACACTGCTGTGTAATCAGTGTTGAATGTCTAATATTGCCTAGATTACCTGGAAAAAATCTGCAATTTCTTGTTGATCTAACTATGTAAATCATGGCTTCTAAATGTCTGTAGTTTTGCGTATCTGTAGCTGCAGGTATTTGAAAGGTCAAATCCACATGTAAAATAAATCCTCTGTTAAAAATATATAGTGTAGCCAGAGCAAGATAGAACACTGTCTTTTGTTGTTTAGCCAGAGTAATTTATAATGAAATTTAGAAAATAGTTATAAAAATTATTATCCCAAAAACTGTCCTTCTGCTTTCATGACATTCCATCTATATTCTGCAAGATAATGATCTAGAATGGATTTATATTTATCAGTCCTATAGTAATACAGAATAAAAATTAAGGGGTTTTTTTTAATATATTTTTTTTTTAAGATCCCGGGGAATTTTAACAAGGTAACAATGGACAAAGTAATGTTGGAGCTTTAAGTTGGAACCTATAAGGTTGTGCAGTAGCCTTGAGAAAATGTAGTTCTCCATGGTCTGGTGTTTACTGGATTTGTGCATGCTTTATTACTCTATGTGAGCCCAGCCACTCTGGTGATAATTCCACCAAATTCTGGGCTCAGTGATGATACCAAGTCTTGGGCTGGTTTAATGGGTACTCTAAGTGAAGGTATCTTTAGGGACCTTCACACAGGAAGCAGAAGCAGTAGAATGCTGTTCTCTGCCACTGCTGGCTCCACAACTGGGAGGGTTTCAGTTTTGTGTTGCTGATTTAAAACAAGAGTTCAAGAACTTGCCACATGATGGCACCAAGAAAAGAAGAGAAAATAATTCCTGGGACAGCTGCATGGCAAGCTGCACAGCTGTCAGCAGCACAGTTTTAGCTGCACAGTGATGTGCAAATGGCGAAAGCTTGTGCCGCTGAGGATTGCATCGGTGGCTCCCTCAAAGGATTTCTGCACTGACCCCGTAACAGTATCCATAACATTTTGTAAGCTTCATTTCAAATTTGTCATTCAGACTGGGCTAGACCACAGTCCTCCCTTCTATTTACTTATTTTAGTATTCTGTAGAGATCTCCCAGGGTTCCTGGTTCTCCCTAAGCCTGTGGAATGCTGAGATTTGAAACTTCTCATGGCATGGCACCTGATGGTTTATTTTTTTGCTTCCCTCTTTCCACAGAGGATAAGTACGGCGAGTGGAGACGGCCGGCATTACTGCTACCCACACTTTACGTGTGCTGTGGACACAGAAAATATCCGCAGAGTGTTCAACGACTGTCGAGACATCATTCAGAGGATGCACCTCCGCCAGTACGAACTCTTGTGAGGGGGATCACCGTGGAACCTGTGGTTTTAAATTCTTTGCTCCTTACTCTTTCTCTTGCTACTACCCCACACAGGGTGGAAGATACTATAGAAATGTCAGTCTCTTCACTTTGTTTACTTTTAATTGTTTAACCTTAAAGCTGATTTGAAGCGAGTTTGGGTTGTTTTCCCTTCATGCTTTTTGGGACTATTTTTGTGCTTTATTTTGACATGCCACTTCTTCGTCATTCCACTAAGCCCTTTGGCTACCTCTGTTCCCTTAGGTTTTGTTATTTTAAAACTGAACGTGACCTGCTAAATTTTTTCCAGCAGGTTAACCTCAGTTCAGACCGGTATGTCAGCTGGATGACACTAAAGTCATACCTATCCCTCTGTGTGGGTTTCCTTTTTAACATGACATTGAAGAGTACTTGATGGGTGAAAAAAAGATTAATGCACTTTGTATCAGGTTATTAAATACTGTTGAGGAAGTAGACACACAATGTAGCAGCACCACAATATTTATTACTCTGTCACAGTTTTTAGCATTTCTGAGTTGCAGGTCAACTGATAAAGTGACCTCCTCTTTTAAGCCGTTACTGGCACAGGAAGTAGAGTAGATAATGAGAGGAACAGTGAAGACAAAGCAATTTTTCTGGGGTTTTGGAGCTAAGTGTCTCTGCACACCTCAGGCATTTGAATTACAGCTACTTTTCAGCCTGTTGCATCTAGGCAGAAAATTTACCACCCTCACTTATGTTATTTGTGCTGTCCACAAATGATCCTTTTAGTTCCGATCATTCTTGGACAACAGTCCTCTCCCTATATATATTTTTTTGTTTTACTGCTGGTTTATTATATTGTACAGACTGTAAAATGTAATATTATTTTGTACAACTTTATTGAAGAAAAATACTTGTAGAAGATCTTTGTGCCTTGATTATGGCTGTACCTGTAAAATGAGCTAAGATGTAAGTATGTTTTTGATTGCGCTGTACAGCTTGATGTCAACCTTACCTGCAGCAGTGACTGGAGGTAAGAACTTTATCTGTAGAGTTTAGGGGTTTTTTTCTGGTTTATATAAAAATGCTCTTTAGTATAAAAATTATAAATTATGCAAATTAACCACTTACCTTTCCAAGTAAGGTATTACAGTCACCGGATGTTGCAGCAAACATGCCTTTCTCTTTTGAAGTCTCAGCTTTAAAACATTGGAATTCATTCAAGTGTCCAAATTGCAACCTGGTGTTGTTTTAACAGCAACCAAGGATTTCTTCTTTTTTTTTTTTTTTTTTTTTTTTTTTTTTTTTAGTTTTGTCCTTTATATTTAGAAAATATGTTTGGTAATTCTTTGGTCATTCATAGAACTTCACAATTGCACAGACCGATTGTGAATGTGTAAAGCACCATTATATAGAGCTCTTCAATCTTTGTACCAACAGCGGCTTTCATTGTGCAAGTAAATAGCAAGAAAGAAGATAAGAAAAAAAAAAGGTGTATAAACCCTTGTGTCTGGCCTAAGAGAATTACAAGATGACATTTTTATTTCTCTTTTAATAAAGAGACACATTAGAAAACGGTTTTATTTTAAATATTGTAGAATCAAAATGTGTGAATATTTCTCAAACTTGAATAATTTATGCAAATGACATTCTCAAAACAAGTTGTGGTACAGTACAATATATAAAAAGCAAGAATTGCTGTAGCAATAAGGCATGTCCTTTTTAGTAACTATAACACTGCTTTATATTTTATACATAGGTGTTTTATGTCTGTGACTATATACTTTTCCTGTGTCCAAGATAACCTGTACAAATGTCTAAAATTACAGTTGCAATAACAGAAACCTAGAGAAGTGTTAGACTACATTACTTTATAGAGTGTTTTACCACACTTCGGACCATTCCCCCCACTTCATTTTAAATTTAGGGAGAGATTAAGAGCTAACACAGTCCCCACACTGGCATATAAATCAGCAGGTTTTATTAACTTTTTACTGTATTGTTATTAGTTATAAACCCAAATCAGTCATCTTTTTAAATTCAGACTACAGGCCAATTGAGAACTTGTTTCCAGTTGAATATAAAGCAGTCCCATTTTAGATACTATTAATATTACCATTTTCTCTTCCCAGAAATCTGTATATTCAATTTAGTCATATTTCCCACAAAGTGAAAGGCTGGGTGGAATAAGCTAATAGTAAACAAAATTCCCAAAATTCTCTTACTTCTCATGCCAAAGAAAGTAATAGAATGAATAACAAAAGACAGTATTTTTTTTTAAGCTAGCCCCAGCCCAGGAGTTCAGGTTAGAGCTCCCGGCCTCTGCAGGAACATCAGCAGGAAAACTGGTCCTGGTGTGAAGTAGTCCCTGTGTTTTTTCTGGGGCGGGTGGGGAGCAGCAGTAGGTGTGTCCCACCTTCCCCCACACAGTGAAGATGCTGAGCTCAGATTTTATCTTTGTGGCACAGCTGGTGGCCTCTGCCTCCCCACAGAGGAGCTAGTGCAGTTCAAAATGTGACACTACACTGAATTCAACTGAACTTGTGGAATGTAAAATAACACGCATTCCTCTCCCTGTCTGTCCATAGAATGAGGGTCAAGGCATAGGATAATGTTACTGCAGCTGTATTTGACCTTCCTTCTTGCAGGAGATCGGCAACTGGAGGGCCCCTCACCACACAGATCTCCGGGATGCAATAGGGCCCTCTTTTTTTAAGCTCATCATAGCACATCTTTTTGAAAGCAGCAGCTTGAGGTGTCACCCTAATTTGTTTTTAAGCCGTTTTCAAGTGTGTATCAGCAAACTGGATCCTCGAGCTTCTTCCCCTTGTTGTCTGGTAGATGGATAATGGCAAATTATAGTCAGCTAACAATTTACTGTGTCAGGAACCAGAAGATTTCTTGTCCCAAACCACAGTCCCTTACATGACACCCTAAAAAGGTTATGAAAATCCGCATCTCTCAGTGCTGATGCATCCAGATTCTGCCTGACCCTGACAAACACAAGTATGACATTTGAAGGGCCATGCAGCAATAAAACAGAGAAACGTTTCCAGTTTGCAAGATTCAGCCTCCACCAGGGTAATACACAAGTGCAGACAAGTGATGAGGCTATAGGATTTACATAATGTACAGTTACACTTTTAATATACATATTTGATACAAAAATTATAGCAGGAAAAGGACTCATTTGATTGTCGAATACAGTATTTTTGTACAGCATGAAACGTTCATTTCAGTTTATTATTTATCCTGTAGTAGTCATATCAGCTGTATAGGACTTCTATGGTATGTGTAAATGCAACCTGCCTTCAGACTAGCAATCAAATTAGGTCATTTGCTGGCATGAATATAGTCTGATGTTTGACTGTTCTCAGCTTTGGTATTTCAGTGACTGAATGCAGATGTCTGGCTCTTCATACTGCTTTATGCTTACTGATTAAACGCTGAGCAAAATAAAACGGTGGAGTGAGAAGCTGAACATGAGCTAGTACCAGGATCACAAGCAGAGCACCTGCTGCACAGTAGATAGTGAAGACTCTGCTCTCAAACGGAAGGAAGCATTTTTGGAGGGAGAAGTCAGTTGGTGTTATGCTGCCCTGGAAAAGAAATGAAGACTGTCACTTTGCTGTGCTACAGTGGGTTCTGAATCAGGAGTAAACACCACAGCTGTCAGATCTCCAATTTCTAAATCCTGTGTTGGGTGGCAAGGGTTTGGGGCCAGTTTCCTAGTACCAGTGCCTTCTCCAGGGGGCTGAAGAGTCCATACCTTGCGGTGCTGGGCACTAACTGGAATATTCACCAGGCCTACATTAGCCCAGAGGCCAATTTTCCCATCTAGCATAAACAGAGAGCTGGGCTCCTCATCTGATTTGCCTTCAAGAGAAGCCTAACTTTAGCTGCTGTAAATCCACCTGGAAGGAGCCTTTCCAGGCTAAAGTTAGGTTTTGTGAATGTGCCCCGTCCTTCCCTGAGCCCTCCTCCTTACCCAGTACATACTGCAAAAAAACACGTTGGCTAATCCAAATTAGAAATATGAACTTCAACAACAAAGAACTTCGCTGGGTTTTGGCTTGACTTTGCAGTTTAAATTAAAGTTTACAACGGGTCGAGGCTGAGGAATTAGAACAGTAGTGAAGAGGATGCAACTTTAATTAGCCAACCTCTTGTTTTGCAGTGAAGATGCGCTGTCTGGCGTGTGCAGGGTGTGTGTAGTACGAAGGCAGCTACTCTCAGGAATATGGAATAAACAGAACTACTTTCAACAACAGATACTAACAGTTGCATAAAATGAATTTAAACATTTGGGGTTATCTGTGTATTAAGCAGCCTAAACTCAACAGCAGTAAAACGTACATAGATTTCCCCCTCCAAGACACAGACTACTCTGTAAACAGATTGTAGGTCTTGCTTCTTACTCCAAGTTTCTAAGAGTTCTGTTTTATTTTTGAACTGGGGAACTAATTGATTTACCTCTAAGGATATACTGAGCACTGGAACTGCCTGCACAAGCATAACCAACACACTGTACAAAATGTGAATTGGCAGTGAGAAGGCAGATTTTGGGCACGTCACAAACACTTTCGCTGCATTAATGCACACGTTTGAAAACCGTCATCACCGTGCAAAAGGGTTTGAAGTGGATACAGTCTTGTTTTTATAGTTGGTAAATCAGCCAAACCAAACTGGTCTTTCTACTGTTCAGTGCACAATACTGATTATTTTTACAAGTCAATAGTTTACAATGCACCCTCTTTCTAAGAAAATGTATCCAGATACTAATTAGGTCTTTAACAGCATTGCTTTGTACCACACAGAACATGTGGCTCCCACAGATGTACTTTATAAAGTGGATGCAGTGTACTGAGTGGGTTGGGTGGGTAGGCAACTTTTTTTTTATTATTTTTCGTTTTTACAGGTAGAATCAGTTCGAAAATATAGCTGACTGCCATGTTGATTTATTTATGAAAGTTATCTGACAAAAATAAAAAAAAAATTGAAACTTACCATGATGAAACTAGGATTGTTTCTATTCCTCCAGCTGAATGATGGGACGCTGATTTCTGGAATTTTCCCCGCATGCAGCACTTCACAAGCACTATGAGTGTGCCCACTGAGAATCAAACGGGGCTGAAACCACCATAACAGCTAGAACACAAAATGGCAAAGCACAAAAATTAAGTCACAGCTAAAAAGAAATTGAACTTAAAAGCCCCCTTTTTTCCCCTTTGAACAGAGTGAAATTATGGCAATTCTATTATTCTTACAAAGTGTTTTCTGTAAACTTCTGTTTTCCAGGAAGAAATGTGTTAGCATTGCAATATTAATCACACCAATTTGGCCCTGATCCCAAATACTGGGCTTTTTCTTTTTTTTGCTTTTTTTTTTTGGCCATACAGATCAGAAGAACGAAGGCAACGGCATGCTGTGAATATCACAAAGAGAAAAACTTTGGGTTTAGTAAAGCAATGCTATTTTCTTGTCTAAGGAAGAATCTTGTACTGACAATCTTGACTGAAGACATCTTTGCGAAAGGAAAGAAATAATGACCATTATGTTTTTAAAGAATACTTTACATCTCCTTGTAGTCACTAATTCAGCAAAAGCAATGCTTTCAAAGTGTTGGAAAACTGTGGCTTCCTACCAGATGTCTCAATAATTTGCACAGTACAGAAGGTACAGAATGCTGAAGTGAAGGTAATGGCACCACAACAGATTTTTAGAGTGCCAGGACTTAGAAGCCGTACCTGGGAAACCCAGCAGGACCAAGGCCATGCTGGTGAGGATCCTCAGGGGAGCAGCTCTAACAAGCATTTTCTCAGGCCTCATTAGACAGGAGCAGCCGTGCTTTGTTTGTCTCAGCCAACAGCCTTACCATAATCTTTTAATCTAATTTTTACATCTTTCTATATCTACACTTATGTCCCCCCCTCACCCACCCACTGATACTCAAGTTCCCAATAAATCAAACCTTTCGTGATGCCTCTTGAGACAGCACATCATACTTTTCTTTAAAGGGGATGTTCTTCTCCTCCGGAGGAGCGGAATCCTCTCCAATGCATTCAGCATCGCTTTTCCGATAGAGAGGGTAATGCTGGGAGTAATTAAAAGCAAGGATCAGTTGCTAATGATCCAGCCTGTCTGGAGCAGTAATAAATCCACAAAAACAACATGTCAATTTGTTGCCTCACCCCACCTCTAACACACCTGTAAAAGGATGGGTTCTGAAGCTGGAAGCTTTTCCATTTCATTGCATCTTCTGTTGGAATGATTCAGTTTCTGTGAATGAAATCAAGCCATAGAAGGGGTGAAGGTAATTAAGCAATAGCTAGGTTTTAAGGGGTTAGGGAGGATGGGGTTGCTGTTGGCTTTTTCTTGTTAAGCAGTTTAGCTCAGAGTAGTGTTTAAATACTGTATGAACTTCTAAGAGTTTTACTGTGGACTGGTGTAACTCCCCATTCTGGATATGCTGGAAATACAGCTGTGCTCTTTCTGAGTGCAGAAAGCAGCAGCAGGATCTCTGCAGCAACAGGGCAAAGCAGTTTGAGGGCAGCCCAAGAGAGAGAGAGTCTGGCAATTTTTCCACTGGGAGCTGATTTCCTGATTGACTGCCAGCTCAGTCAGTCATACTGCCTACTGTGCATCCAGTCAGCCTATGAAAAAGAGGAAGGAAATACAAGAAGAAACTGGATTTGATGAAAAAACCAAAACACTACGAGGCTATGAGGAAAGGACTGCAGTAGAATCAGGAAACAAAAAGCATATGCTTGAAGGCTACAAAACAATAATATCCATAAATATAAATGCAGGATTATGTATCTTGAGTCAAAGGGAAGGTTACAGAACTTCTGCCATTCCCCAGAACAGAGGAAATGACACTGTTGGCAGCACTGACAAGGAAGTTAACACCATTACGGCAAATCAACACAGCTATAGTAAAGTAAAAATGGTTAAGAGGGAAATAAGGGGGAGAAAGACTTGCTAACAAGTTGCAATGTGAATTGAAGCAGACCTTTTTCAGGGGAGTCTGGTTATATCCTGACTGTGCCACACTATCAGTGTTCCTATTGTGGCAGAGAAGTCACTGGCTGTAATCAGATCTTTAATAATCTCTTACCTGCTGGGAGCAGTTCAGTTTGTGAGAAAGTGCCACAAGTTTTGCCTCTGAGGTACGGCAGACAGCACAGCCATCCCCCTCCATGGCTACACTGTTCACTAGGACAAAGCTGGAAAATACCAGGGGGTGGACAGGAAGGCATTTGTTGTTCATGCACACGTGTGGGATAAATTTCATTTTATAAAATGCAAGTGTTCCTAAGTTGGACACAGCTCAACAAAACAGCAGAATGTAGCAGCTCCTGAAATCACATGCTATAAATCCTCCTCTGAGTATCTGCCATAGCCATGTCTCTGCCTGGCTGGCTCCTTTAGACAGTTGTTAATTAGGCTGCACAATGTCCCTTATGCTTCATGTTTACACTTCAAGTTGTTGTATATTTTAATGGATACTTAAGGTGTATTCTAGTGGAATGTTAGAAGTTCATCACTAAACTAAATTCTGAGGGGAAGGAGAACTTGGTTCTCTCCCCACGCAGTTTAGACTCCAGAGACAGAATTTGCGACACTGGATTTCTTCAGAACAACTGAAAAGCAGAACAGTACTGCATTTGGGTGACTGCCCTGAACAAGCTTAGTTTTGTGCTTTGCAGTCTCTGACACACAAAACAGGATTTTATTTGTAATAGAAGGTTTTCTGTAGATTTCAAATCAACTATGAACTTCTGCCACAAGATTCATACCCATTTAGTCACACGTGCAGTTTGAGATATATCCCCAGTTGAATTCAGTCTGTTTAAAAGATACAAATGAGCTGAATGCATTCACTTAAGGATACTAGTCAACGGTAAAACAAAAATTAACTCTCTTTTAGCAAATCAAGCTGCTTTTATACCACAGACTTGCTGTAAAATAGTTTATCTAGGAATGTTTCATTAACAGTGTAGCTGATTTCAGTTAATGGATACCAGACATACAATCTGAAACTGCATGCAAGAATTCTGCTGTGCTGTTTTATCAAAGGAGACATGGAGATGTTCTTTAATAATCATTTTTTAAACAGCTGAAATACATATCTTGAGGATCCTACATCTGCATGATAAGCAACAGCTTTATACTGAGCATTCACGAAGCTCAGACATCTTCCTAAAATAGGCACAACTATTTCCAGACCTGTTCAGAATTTTTAATTAAACATTTATAATGTTTGCTTATTAAGGGACCCAGTGTAAACCTGTAGGTTTTGAATCTCACATTTCCACAGGTGAGGACACACATGCCAAACAGAGTGGCAATGGGCCTTCCCTTCCTAAATCTGAGACTTAAAGACAAACACCTTTCCACAAACCCAGCACTGCATTCCCTCATCAGGTTCCTGCATGGTGTCTGGAGGTTAACAGGGCACACAGCAGGCAAGTGCAGCCGCGGGGACACTGCGGAGAACAAACGGCTGCGAGGGCTGCTGGAAGCCAAAACCAGCTTGTGCATTATTACCCCACCTTGTGGAAAAAACGTGGACACGCAACTGCTGTGTTCCCGAATTCCTCAAATAAGGGTTAAGTTCTGCAGACTAAAGAAGTTATTAAAATTAATGAAACTCCTAATTTGTAAACACAGAGGGGGTTGGTTTGTGTTTCTTTATGAATCCTGCTATGTTTACAGCCATGGCTCATTACCAGCTGCAAGGAAGTATAAAGGCAAACCAAAGAAATGCATTCTGACTCCATGGTACTTTTCCATTTAAATGGAAATTGTTACCATTTACCTGGTTCCAAGTACAGCTTCCAGTCCATATCAAACTACAGGTTTGTACAAAGTGTTTGGGGTTTAACACATCATAAGGTAGATGATTTTTTTTTTAAAAAGGCCCTAATTTAAGCATTCCCATATTATTTCATTAGAAAAAAATCAAGTATACTTACTTTATTCCTTTCCGAGTTATCAGCTTTCCTGAAGTAAAGTTGAAAACCTTTTCAAATCGATTTACCTTGTAAGTAGTCATTCTGTGTCACAGGGCAAAAATACAACTGAGGTAAGAAATTGCCATTGGAACTCATCTGACACAGTTGCTTTACAGTTTATTGACCATTCATGCAGCTTGCTGCTCCATTATCCAGCTCACACAATCATTCAGGAAACTCACAGGGATGCTCTGGCACCCCTTGTGTCCTGCAGCCCTTCCCATCAGTGCAAGCACCAGCACAGTGAGGGCACTTACACTCTTCTGTGCCGAGATAACAGGAAAGGAAATATGCTCAGACACCTTTCTGAGGAGGAGGCCCAATCCAAGGAAAAGCAGCATCAAGAATTCCATGTCAATGCAGAAGGATCAGCTCTGAACAGCCCTCGTATGGTCAGAGAAGCACAAACCTGTTCTGTGCACGGGCCTTTCTCTGAATTCTGACCCTTTCTAATTTGATCGTGATCAAAAACTTTCCATATAAGCACAAAATGGGTCCCTCAGGCACAAAACCAGTCAGGCACAAATACCAGTTACTCTGTGCATGCTGACACTTCATTCTTGGCACCTGTGCACTCCTTTCACTGACCAGACTTACTCGTAATGAAATCCGATGTCATGATTCCCAACGAGCACCACGAGCTCTGTAGAAACTGGGCACTTAAACATTTTCCGGAATCTTCTGACATCATCTGCCCATGCCTGCAGGAAAAGAACAAAAGAAATCAGTTCTGATGTTCCACACCATCAAAGGGGACTACTGAAGAATCACAACATTTCAACTCCACTCTAAAAGATTAGAAATTTCTACCAACAGGACAACTGTAGCAGTATTAAACAAAGCCTTGCGTACCTAATCTGCTTCCTCCCGTCATCCATTTCCTTCAAGAAATCCTCATTTTTTTAAATAAGAGAGCTGATGATGTCATACCTGAGGTGAGCTCCATTTTCCTTCATCAAAAACATCTCCCAGAATAAAAACAATATCTGGCTGCAGTAACCATAAGGCAGTTTGGAAAGATCTCTCCATTTGCCATTCCCTGAAAGGAAAATACAGAACCAGTTATCACTGCCTTAACCTCTGGATCCTCAACTCTGAATCCACAGACACAGCCTGGCAATGGGAATGGGAAAATAGCTCCTACACATTGAAATATGAAAATACATTATGAAATTCAAATTAAATATTTAGAAATCAGGTGTAAGGACAGTAGGTGCATCTTGCCTGGTGGGTAATTCCACCACAATACAATCAGGACCAACATATGCAGGAAGTTATACCAGCTTGTTTACTTTTTCATTACAGTAATTCTAATGAATTGCTGTTTAATGGAACAGTGAATTATTGTCCCATTAGCTACTATTAAAAACTCTAAAAACTGGGTAGAGATTGTTAAAAAAATAGTAATTACCTTCTTAGTTTATCCAACCAATGTCCTTTGATTTCACCAAGTAGGTGTGTATCAGCTAAAATTAGAGCCTTTAGGACTGAAGCTGAAGTCTCTTTTTCACCCTTGTGAGCTCCACCTTTCACGTCTGGCCATCGGCATTGAAATATTACCACATAGTAAATCAAAAATTCACAAAATATTAACACTGAGCTGACAAAGCACACAAGTTTCAGCAGAAAACACAGCCTCCTCTTCAGAGGGAGATTCTTCACAGTGGTCGAGCTAGAACTCAGCATTGCAGACCAGCATAAGGCAATGGCTCAAGTTCTCCTCTCTCAGATGAAAACAGCTTGGGCTACTCAAAGGACCACGTTGGGCTCTTTGTCAGCACAAAATCCCTGTGGAGAAAACACAAAATAGAATATTCATTAAGTCAGCATTCTCTGGGGAAAGCTACCACTCAAGGCCTACCGTGTTAGCTTCTTGTCATCCTGAAAGGCTTGGGAATATGTAATTGACCTAAAGAGGAAAGTTCTCCTCCAGGCACACTGATGGCCAGCTGAGCACAGAACTGCACTCGCTCCTACCAGCACCAAGGACACCAGATTAAAGCCAGCCAGGATCTCGGTGCATGGTGCTTTTTTTAGACCTATACAGTTAAAATCAACACTGTGAGTAGGGGTCAAAGGTAGGTAGAGACAGAGCTTTTCTTGAACAGCAGCAGCAACAAAGAAAAAGAAATCCATTAGGATCCAGATAGAATCATTTAGGTTGGAAAAGAACCCTGAGACTGAGTGCAGCCCTTAACCCAGCACTGCCAAGTCCACCACTAAACCATGTCCCTAGGTGCCACATCCATACATCTTTTAAATACCTGCAGGGACTGTGACCCCTCCACTTCCCTGGGCAGCCTGTTCCAATGCTGGACAACGCTTCCAGTGAAGAAATTTTTCCGAGTATCCAATGTAAACCTCCACTGGCAGAACTTGAGGCCACTTCTTCTTGTCCTATTGCTTGTTACTTGGGAGAAGAGACCAACACCCTCCTGGCTACAGCCTAATTTCAAGTAGTTGTAGACAGTGAGAATGTCTCCCCTCAGCTTCCTTTTCTCCAAGCTGAACAACTCCCAGGGGATATCTTCTGGCACAAGTACAGAGCATGACTACACCAAATCAATAGCATTACCACCTTTAATACGGCTCATTGTAATCTCCAAGAACCAAGAGCAATTTACTATTCCAGAACAAGTTTACAGGAGCTTTCCAGGAATACGGGCACAGATAAAATGGTTAATTAACTAAGCCTGCTTCATTTCTAACAAGAGGAAAACAAGGAACAGCAAAGCCACAGAAAGAAAGGAACTTCACTACAGCTGTAGAGAAACAAGCAATGAGACTGAATTGATGAGGTAACTGTATTTACTGCTTTCTTCTGCCTTGGATACGTTGTACCTTAAACAGGGAATTTACCCCTTTCGAAACTCCAGTATTTTTTTCTGTTTCTTCTACAGCCCTTGGCAGGCACACTTTTTCAGGGTAAGTGCCCACAAGAAAATATCCCAGCTGAGAGGAGAGAGGTACCAGCCCTTACTCGCAAATGAAACCCCTCGGTTTCCAGGCCCAGCCTCTCAAGGGTCTCAAGCCTGAAGAGCACTGCAGATCTGAAAGCGCCACTCTTAAACAGGGCAGCAAAGGGACTCCAGGGGAGCTATAGCCATGCTGTTTCACAGGCTCAGGAACAGCCTCCAGAGAAATCCACAAAGTGTGGTCCCCCACCCGAAAATGGGATTGCAGTTTGGCTTTCTACAATAGAAAAATCCTAACACAGGACTAATATCCAGGATGTGAGCAATTACTGAGCACAGTATTCAGTGATTAGCAGCCCACGTCTGAATTGACTAAATCTGACTACAGCTGTGAATAGTCAGTATCTTTCAAAATTTATAGCCCAATTAAGAAAATTAGGACAAAATTACAGAGCCACATAAAATTAGTGGATTATTTCTAAAATCCTGGCTCAGTTTTAGGCAGAACACAGAACAAAGTTAAATTGCTTCACTGTCCTATGCATTAGCCCATTTGATTTATGTCTCATGGAAACTGCATAGTGACACATGATTATTATATTATTTTTCCAACCAAAACCCCTGCTTGATAATAGCCACTTATTTTCAAACACAAGCTTCCCATATCAGCACTACAAAATACTTATTTGAGACAAAGAACCATTAGCCTGCACCATGAAACATTTCTAATACGCATTATCTAACAATAGCATGACTAATACTTAATTGCACGGAATTCAGTTCTATCTAAACTTGGTTTAGCAGGGGAAAACCACTGGCCAGATGTCACAATTCCACAATGTGTGGAACTACACATACAGACTGATTAACTTGTTTAATATTCATCTCACCTGCATTTTAACTAGCAACCAAAATAACAACACCTTGCTTGTACATCTCACAAGGAGGCAAGATTAAAGCAGAGGTATCTCCTAACTGGCACAGCAACAAGGACAAAAAGGCAAATTCTTATCCAAACACACAGCTTTATATGGCTTTACCCTGCAAAGGAAGAAGTAGTACTTATTTGGAAGTAGACATTGGTAGTCCGAGACAGTCTCCTCTTCCAACAAAACAGTATTAATTTGAACAGAAAATGCCAGTAGAGTAACTTGCATTAGCCATGTCCAATAAATAAATAAATATATAAATAAAAGAAAATCACATCTTCAAGAGCAAAATGATACTGTCAGATTTTAAAAACAAAAACAACACAAAACAAAAATCCACACCAACAAACCAAACCTGCAATCAGTAGAAAATAAAAATATCTTCAAGGCGAAAGTGCCATTTTCAAAAGTCACAAGCAGCAACAGACACAATCAATGCCACAGAGCCAGTCATTCCACACACATTCCTTCTCCGGCGTTTCTGCTGCTAATTGTTACTATTTGGGGAGTTTGCCGCAGATGTGGACACTGCCAGAGGTGCCCCATCTGCACACTACACTGCCGGCATTCCTGATAGTGAAAGGAAAAGCGGAAAGGGAAACTTAAAAAAAAAAACACTCACAGAAAGTCAGCGATGTAGATCGAGCTGAAAGACAGCTCCTACTACTGGCTGAGAAAATCCCTGCCCACACCTCGCTCTGCCACCTGCCAGCCCGTGCTGCTCCCAGCCCAGCCCAGCCCAGCCCAGCCCAGCTGACCCTCTGGGGCTGCACACCGCTGCACAGAGCGCTGCTGCCGCTCCCGCTCACATGGCTCCTTATTAACATCACACTAGAATTCCTCACCAGAGCTGGAACACTCTAGTTAGGAGAAAAGACTGGAGGATTTTTCTTGTTCTGTGTAGCATTTAAAAAGCAGCCTGTGAACAATTATTGAATTATTTAACAATGGGACCAAAGTTTAAAAGTGCTAAAAGTGTAACTTTATACCACAAAGCTGGGGGGGCATATGCTCCAGTGACTAGCCCTGCTTCCTTCTCCAGCATTCATGCTTATTTCACTTAATAACAAATGTTACAAACATTTTTGCACTTACAATTTTCTGTTATACACGCTATCCTCCTTATTTTCTTCCATCAAGTTTACTAGCAATGCAGACTTGCATTGCTCCTCTTCTGTTTCCCTTTTCCATCTCTTGCTCAGAACATTATCCAGCTTTCATTCAGAAGTAAGCCAAGAATGAAACAAGGGAACACAGTGGTCTATAAGTAGAGCAGGAACAAAGAGTTCTGGAGCATTACCCTTTCTATCACTTAGTGAATATGCAACTCTGAACACCTCACAGGCTTTGAGGCAAATTTCTTTATTAAATTACAACTACATTAAACTGCCCTAACAAACCAAGCAGAATACAACAGTCTTAATCCTACTCCTAGTCCTATCCCTCAGGAGTATGCATGTATTTTTATGAAGCTAAAGAAGCCGTATTTGGTTATAAGGAAGCTTAGTATTTCTGGCCTAAGCAGTTTTCACTCAACTTTCCCATCACAATGTCACAAAGGTAGAGATTTACAACTGTCAGAAAAATATAGTTCTATAATGTAACTATGTTAAACTTTTGTGGAATGTAGTTACAAACAAGTTCAGGTTCAAATCTCACAGGGTTCTGCAAGCTACCCTTGCTACTGGGAGCTGTCTCTTCATTCCAAGCTCACCCTCTCTGAAGCAACACATTTCTGCCTTGTGGACTGCGACTTTCTGCACTCCCACTTTCCTTTCCAGCTCTTCAGATACCAGAGTTCTTCAAGTACCCCTCTCTTGAACCAAATAAGAGCTTCTAAAGAATTCTTCTTTTGATGATACAAAACTCCCTGACCCATCTTTCTGAATACACTTTCTGAATACAATTCTGAACACTAAATCCTTCCTTCATCCACTATTTTTCACTTACTATTGTGATAAAATAAAAATTCCAAGCAGAGATTTAGCATTTTTAAGAAACCCCTTTGCAGTAATTTAATGATAGAATTAGTTTCGGCTTCCATTAGCACATCCTTTGGGCTGAAATTTACAAAGACTGCCAAATCTACACAGCTACTTTGATTTAATGTAGCTTACAGAAAAGGATAAAGTGGGAAATTCTTCAAAATAAAACGATTTTATTGTATTCCCATAAACACCCACAACCACTTCAACAATGAATGTATTCTGCAAGTGTGAAAGAGACAGGTTTGAAACTTAGTTGAAGTTACGCAGATCACAGTTTATTTAAAAACATATGAACAAAAAAAAAAATCAAGGCTACAAAATATAATATTTCCAAGCACTTGTCATACTGAGATCATATTACTGAATTTATAATATTATCAAAATGTGGTACTACTTAAGCAATGTTGCAGGAAGTATAAAAAATATGTGGAAATTCTACTTGGCGTTAAATTACAGAGTAGTTACAAATGTGCTGTAAAAGGAAGTCCATACATTACACTTATTTGTTTCAAGCACTTTTCATACTCATTGTTCAGTTTCACAGATTCCTGTACAGCATGCTTTAGATCTTCTACCTCTTCAAAAAAATCCTAGAAAAACCCAAAAATATTTACCTTAAACTTTCTTTCAAAGACATTCTCAGTAAGAGCTAGTCAGCAGTTCAGTTATTCCAGAGTTCAAAGACATTTGTTATATTTTTATCAGTGTATGGTTAAGTTATGCAAACACAGCTATGGTGAGAGATACAGCAATCAACTACAACCTCAGGTAATAATTTATTAATTTCTGCCCTGAACTCACAGAGTTCAAGTTACATTAGAGCCTGGAATACAGACTAATAATAGGAAAGATTAATTTTAAAAAAGGAAAAAAATATTGGTTTATCAGACAGCTACAAAACATCAGTCCAACATGACAAGGGAATAATGTAACATTCTGATCCTTTGTAAGCAAAGTCAGAAATTGTTGGGAAATACAAGGACAGAAGAGTATAATCACCCAAGACTTTATTTCACCAAACCTGGAATGTTCTATATACCAGAGTGACAATGTATCTATCTATAACCATCTATATTTGCCATATTCTCTTGCCTATTCTTCCAGCTTTTCTTTTAAATGAACAGCTACATATATCTTATATAACACACAGTGACTTTAAACTAAGTAAGAAAAGGGTAACTGATAAAAAGCTACAATGTCGCATTTATGTATCTCTCCTGCAAGATGAAATTTTCACCCACAAACTGTCCCTGATTCGCAAACATGGGGATCTAGAACTCACCCTGGCTCAATGTTCTACAAGTTACACATCCAATGAAATACCACTCTCTTTTACTGTTACCCCTGCAATGAAAGCTACCATTTAGTCTGGAAGAATGGATTGCAAGGTAAGAAAACAGATTCTAAAAAAAAAAGAAAAAAACAAAAACAAAATTTAAAAAAAAAAAAACAAACACATAAGACTTGAGGAACACACAAAAATCAGTTTAAACAATTTGTTGCTGGAAATAAAATCTTATGTCAGTACATTGAACTGAGTCTTCTGTAGTTAGGTAAGATCTCATCATCTTGTTACATAACTTTTAGAATTACCAAATGTTCACATTTTCAATTTTTTACACCTATTGATCTAACAAAAAATTCAAAGGCTCTGCCCTCCCTAAATGTGGAGTTCTGTCAGAGGCATAACTTTGACATGTTCAAGTTCAAGAGAAAACAGTCTTGCTTAGCCAAGCAGCACTTTAGGACATCAGTGTTTCAAGGAGTCATTCAATTCCATCTCTCTCAGAATGCTATACACTCATTTTTAATGTATTTTACTTGATAATAACATATGTTCAGCCTAAAGAAGTTTTAGCTCAGGCAGAAAAGTTAGTTTCTCAAAAATCACCTCCTGTTAAGCTTGTCTTAAAATAAATTACCTTGTCTAATCCAGCTAATTCATTTTTTAGTGCTCTCTTTTCTGCAGACAACTTTCCATTTTTTTTCTTCAGCTTTTTAATCTCCTTCAACAATAGCTCTATATTCAAATGAAAAAATGTAGAGTTCAACCATTACAGTCAACCTCCCCCTCATATGAATCATATTACAGCTAAAGAGCTCCCTACCTTTTGTGATATTAGAAAATTATGGTTCAGCTTCTTAAAGCACCTTTTTCATACAGTGATTTATTCTTAAGAACTGGCCCAGCACACTCCCAGCTACTATGAAAGATAAAAGGACCTGCCAACTGGATAACCTGAACCTACCACATTCTTAGAATGTGGGATTATTTTACTTTACAATCCACACAACACATATCACAGGCCTTGATTACCTTTTTCTGACTTATGAGAGGGTCATATCAGCCCTTGCTGACAGCACATTTCCTGAACATTATGCCTACATTATATGATCTCATCATCTCTTTTCTACGCTTTGAAGTGGAAGAAGATTGCACGTTAAATTCTTCAGTTAGTTATGTGAGGAAGAATGTGCTGAAACCAGCACTGCCCAGCTTTGTCCCATCTTTTAAGGCTAAAACCAGGTAATTTTGTGTCTCAGTGCCTGAAAACCAAGGAATGGTGCAGCAAACATTATTACTAAGAGATCTGCATAGATACATCTTACTAGAATAAATACCAGCACTAAATACAGACATGCACTCCCACCCATGATTACACCAATGGACCAGTTTCAGGAAAAGAGAAAACAGCAAACATTTTAAGACAAACAAATGCAAGACTGAATCCTAGATTCCAAAATGCCATTTTTACATAACAGGTTTTCAAAAATGAAAAAATTGTTTGAGACACTGCTAAGAAGTAGAAGAAACAGCCTGGAGTGGCCTCTAGATCAGAAACGAAATGCATTCTCTCTGCTGGGTGTACTAAAAGCAACACGGTCAGAATTAACTGTACCATTACCTAAATATCTACTGCAACAGGAATCCTTTTCAGAAATGTCCCTGTGAGAAGTTACTCCTCCCTCTGGGGTTCGACTTCTTTTTCCAGAAACAGCACTAGTTTTCCGAGAAACCTTTTTACATTCCAGTTGCTCAATTCTTTGCCTCTGCTCTTGAAGATTATGCTCTAGCTCATGAATTTTAGTCTGTCAAGACAAATTTTTTCAAATGCATAGAAACAACACAGTTCAACTGAATACAGCTGGAAACACATCCCAAATGCAAACCCAGAGCTTTCCATTCCTGACTTAAAAACTGCATTCACCCCAAGGGTCTGAAAGGAGAAAAAAATATAATTGAGGAAATTAGACTGGTCAGCTGCAATGCTTGATCTGTGCCTAAAGAGGCAATACCCTCTTGAAGCTTCTAGAACTGCTCCTGGCCACGCAACCCTACCCTCACTTCAGTTATGATGCCTTCCCTCTGCACAGCAAGGCCACAGATGCTGCTACTCAAAAGAAGACCCTTTGCCTTCATTTGGTTTGCTTACTGCTGGATTTCTGAGAAAAATCAGCTCATGACACATGCAGAGCAATACCAGGGCTGGTGCAAGAGAGGTCACAAGGTGCAAATACAATTGGAAGGATGAGTAGGTGGATGAGTAAAGAAAAAAGCGGAGATGGCTTTCCCCTACAGACACACCAGTGACAGAGTTAAGTTTTAAAGGGCACTACAGGCTACCCTCCATTATCTCAGTCACAGGAAACAAAGTAAGTATAAAAAGAAAAGCATGGTCTCATTTCACAGAACTACTTTTCAGTCTCCCTAAAAGCTTATGTTTGGCTATTTGATAGCAGCTCCTACAAATTCTACTTACAGTGAGATTTTTAATTGCTTCACTTTGCTCCTTGGTTGTTTTGGTTTCTTTAACATAACGTTTCTGTAGCTCATTATACATCTGAAGTAGTCTAAAACAGAAGAAACGCTGTAAAACTCAAAAGACAACAAAATATGCATCCTTTATGGTAAAAGTATTAGAGATGCCCCACAGAGATCACTTGGGCTGTAGCTGTGCTGCAGAGACTCGTAACAGAAATATTCAAGATGGGAGTGAATTAAATGTGACTGTCAACACAGAAAGCACCAGAAAACAACAACAAAGCAAGTTAAAAGAATGGTCTGTATGGATGGCAAAGAATCCTTTTTACTCAGCCAGACCAAGGACCCCATTGTTTTTGTCCAACACACATGGCCACACTCTGATTAAACAGTGCAAATCACTCTTTGATGGAAGACCTATATACCAACAACAGGAGGCTGGCAGAGACTCTGCAGAGTGTCACATCTGTCATTCCTCTCCCCATTAGCACAACAGGAACAGCAAAAGGACACTTCTAAAGGATTTTAAAAAACTGTCCAGAAACTAGTTTCTTACCACCAATCAAGAACCTGTGACGAGAACGTGAGGCAGTTCCCAGCTCTCTGCGTTGCACAAAACATCTCATTGCTTCCAAGTGTGTGGGTGTGAGGATATGAGTGAATGAAATCCATGTGAAAAGGAGTGGGTAAAATAAATGTCAAATAAACAGATTAGGGATATTATTTTTCCCTCTGATATTATCTTGCATCGAGTTCTGCTGTACTAATCTCCTACCATATTTCATAGCATTCAGCCAATGAATATGTGGGCCATATGTGAGGCCCACAATGTAACTGATGGACATGAGCAGACATTTTTCCTATTTTTTCAGGAGTTCCCATAAGAGCTGCCATTCATACTACCACAAGCAGGATGAGCAATACTGTAGCACAGCACAGCTTTGTGAAAGAACATACAAACAGATGCTAGGAAAAAAAGCTAGGTCAGGTTATTTACACACAATCTATCACAAAGCAGGTACAGCACTCAACTCAAAGACTAAATTGGACTTCTTCTACATGAGCATCTAACTAGGAAGCCAATTCCAGCCCAGAGCCAGTCACCCAGCCCTCCTCTGTAGTTATATAGCTTGCTAAAAGAGTCTGCCACACCATAAAAGTATTAAAAAAAAAAAAAGAAAATGGGTCTTCTACAGCCACCTAAGGGAAACACTAAAAACAGGGCACTTGGCCAAAGAGCAACAAAGAGCTGTGTAAGATCCACAGCCCTTTTATGTAAGTGGACGAAAAGCAGCCTTTGAATGAATGGAGCAGCCTGTTTATTTTACAATTTTATAACCAAGTCATAGAGGTATGGAGCAATGTTTTATGTAGCTTGCCTAGCTGTTAAAATATCTCAGTGTATTTTTTCATAAAGACAAAATTGTAGCTTTTGCATCAGAAAAGCAGTTTCAAGAGTTTAATTCTATCATTAATTGGCCAACTACAGTAAGTAGTGGTTCTACTCTACTCGAAAACTAATTAGACTGAAAAGTCTAATTCTAAAGAACTGCTGCTCTAGCTTATTTCAAAAATAGTACCAGCCTATGAATTTTATATGCACATAACATTGAGCAATACAAAATGAACCGAGAAAGGTTCCACAGAATAGAAGATGAAACCACAAAATTCTAGGTTAAAAAAATCTACAAAATAGATCATATGTGTGTGCAAACACACGAAGAAGGTTCCTGGCTCATTAAATTTTTCTCAATTAACTGCTTGACAAAGAAACCCATTTTGTTCTTTGTTCAGTGCTATTTTCAAGTTTAATCCACGATTTTGTAGTTATTTTTAAAATGTGAATGATTTCCCATTGTTTCAAAGGCTGAAAGCTACTTGCATAATGGCTAACAAAAAAAAATCAAACGACTTAACCATGAACATTTTCTACACTGCAAAGAACAACTCTGTGAAGAAGCAGCTTCCAAGAACTCACCTGACACTGTCACCCTCTAGAACCAGATGCTTGCTGTCTCCACCCTTATGCCATAAATGGGTTTCTGTTTGAACCTGAACACTTCATTGAAACAAACACAACAGCTTAATAAAATCAGTTTTTACACATTTAATTGGATCAAAAAAAGCAATTGAAAAAGGCCAAATTACTTTTCAGTTTGATTTTATGGTAGAGTTTCCAGGCAGGATCATAAACACCAAAACTTAAACCTTGGAAGATTTTTGCAAACTGGTACGTAAATCCTGGCAGGACGCCCTCCAAATCACTAGCACTACCATTTTTCAGGTCCTAAGGTCTCAGTTTCTAAATCTTTTAAACAGCATTGATGCAATTCAACTTACCCTAATCTTACTACTTTTTGGTGGAAAATTAGTCTAAAAGTCTTTGCAGTTCAGCAGAGAAAGCATATTGGCTAAGCAGGAGGATTACTTTTTGATATCAATACTGTTTCTTTCACTACAATAAATTTTGTACAAGATGCCCCAGACATCCTTTGCTCCTTCACAGGCCTCCAGCATTTTCCACTCCACCATTCTGCTCACAGCTGGCTCCTTAAAATATATGGATCAGATAATGCCTAGTTCATCTTAAGAACATAAAAATAAAAGTCCTGAAATGCTGCACTTCTTTAGATGCAAAAAAGAAATATTTGACAATTCTTACTCTCTGCTTGTGCCACAGACACGCAATAACTGCTGCAGATGCTGCTTTTCTTGGATCTGACCCAGATTCTTTTCTAGCTCCTTATTTTTTATGTGTAGCTTTTTTACCTTCTTGACTAACTGCTCATTTTCATCACAGAGCTGAAAAGGACAAGAATCAAAAACCAAAAAATCAAGGAACACTTTCAAATCAAATATGAATTAAGCCAATAACACTTCATATTATAACCCCTTCCCAAAAGCTTTACTACCTTTATCTCAAACTGTAGAAGCATCTAAAAGGAAAACAGCAGGAAAAACAACTGGCTTCAAATTTTATGAATATTTGACAACAACAAAGCTTCTTTAACATATATATATATAAAAAAGGTGTCTAATGTAACTTCATAATTCATTAAGAAACGCAGGGAACTGGTTTTGCATTTAAAATTAATCACAGAGGAACAAAGAATCGCAGTTTTCAGTTATACTTCTAAACTAAAAACACCAGCTCTGCAACCAAGCTGATGCTTATTTCTGATTCAACCTCACCAGAGACAAAAAGCCACACCAGCAGAACTTCTTGCGTGCGTGTCATATATATATGACTGTATTGTATGCAGTCGTATATATATAATACCTATTTATAATAATATGAGGCACTGTATAACTATACATGTAACATATATAGAACAATAAATAAGGCAATATATACTATATATAACACCTATAAATACATATTTATAGTTATAGAGACACTAGATAGTGTATGTATCTATAAAGCGGATATATGCATGTGTGTGTATATGTATATATGTATATATATGTATATATGTATATATATATGTATATACATATATAAATCTATTTTATATATATACAAATATATATATGTATATGAATCTGTATTTCCTCATCCTACAGGGTATGAGCACACCCGATGCTCCGGGCCCGCAGAAGAAAGGCCGAGCCCCGCGTAGCGCTCTNCCCGCGCCCTCCTGGGCGCTGCCGGGCCGGGGCTCCCGGGAGCCGGGGCCGCACTCACTTGGAGGCACCTGTGTACGCCGGGCACGGCCATGGCGAGCGCCGGAGAGCGGGCGGGGCGGGCCGGGACGGGCCCGGGATAGGCCGCGAGCACCGACGTCATAGCCGAGCGACCGCCGCGCGCCGCGGGGCACGGCCGCCAGCCCTGCGGCCCGCGAGCGGGGCCCGGGAATGCGGCCTGGGAGCGCGGCCCTTTGCCTCCCCCGATCCTCCCGGGCCTCCGGGACCAGCTGCACCCGAGTCCTGAGCCTCCGCCTCCGCAGCCGGCGAAAAAACACCCCAGTCTCTTTTAAATTGTCATTCGTTTTATTCAGGGGTTCACTCGGAGTGGGATTCTGAGGGTGTCCTGCGCAAGGCCAGGAGTTGGACTCGATGATGCTGATGGGTCCCTTCCATCTCAGCACACTCTGTGGTTCTGTGACTTTCTGTCACTCAGAGGTACGGACGTGGGGGAACTCTACCGGCCGCAAGAGACAACGGGCAGAAACTGACCCACGTGAAGTTCCACCTGGATATGAGGAAGAACTTTACTCTGCGGGCGACCACACACTGGAAGATTGCCCGGAGAGGCTGTGGAGACTCCTTCAGGAATCATCGGGACACAATCCTGTGCAGTGTGCTCTAGGATGACCCTGCTTGAGCAGGGAGCTTGGAGCAGATGACCCACTGTGGTCCCTTCCAACCTGACCCAGTCTGATTCTGTGATTTGGGTTTTTTATTTTTCTGCTCTTTTTGGCAGACCAGGCTGCAGGGCATACAGGCAGGGCAAAAGCATTCCATCATCAGGACTGGACCTTACAGCCACCATACCAACAGCAGGCGCTCACCAGCCACAGGAAGAACAGCCATCACAGCAAAACTGACCAAAGCAGTGATTGTTGCCTGCTACTGCTAGTCTTCCAAGCCTTTGTTATTGGCAGTTTAAAGCCTTTCCTGTTCCTCTCTCATTCGCTAGGTCTCAAATCTAGGTCTTTTCTTGTTCTGTGCATCTCCTGCCTTTGTACAAAATTTTGCAATTTTGCCTCACTCCTTTCTTAGAGCACATCACCTTTCCTCTTTTTTTTTTTTCTTGTGTTTTGGTTTGGGTTTTTTTGTTTATTTGGTTGTTTTTTTGGGGTTTTTTTTAAAGTTCCATAAAATGTTGCCAGATGCAACCTGCCTCTCCGTATTGACCATGTAGCCCACCTGATTGCAGAGCCTGGCAAATTTTGCATAGAACTAATCACAGAACCATAGAATGTTAAGGGTTGAAAGGGAGCTTTAAAGATCATGTAGTCCCAGATCCCCTGCCCTGGGCAGGGACACCTCCCACCAGACCAGGTTGCTCAGAGCCCCATGCAGCCTGGCCTTGAACACTGGCCAGGGCTGGGGCATCCACAGCCTCCCTGGACAATTTGCTCCAGTGTCTCACCACCCTCACAGTAAAGAATTTCTTCCTAATACCCAGCCTAAATTTCCCCTCTTTCAATTTGTACCCATTGCTTCGTGTCCTGTCACTACGGTTCCTGATGAAGAGTCCCTCTCCAGCTTCCCTGTAGGCCCCCTGGGTACTGGAAGGTTGCTGTGAGGTCTGAACAGTCCCAGTTTTGTCAGACTGTTGTGCATTGGAAGAGGGTGTGGAGATGGCAGGAGCTCACCGCTGCCTACTTGTGGGTCCATAGTTTACTGTAAACATGGCAGGAGACAGGTCAGGTTGGGCTGCGAGTGGGAACTGTAACTGTAATCAGATTAAGGGAAGTGCCACACACCTCTGGCTCCGGGGCACAACCCCGCGTCTCTCCTTCTCCACTCTCAACCCAGTCACCCACCTGGTCAGCTTCTTGAACTTCACACAGGGGTCACGGTGAAAGGCAAAAGCCTTGTCTATATTCAGCTCAGCCTTCACTGTGCTGAGCTGAATGGACACAAGATCCCAGCTCTGAGGCTGTCAACAGCCTGAGAGTCCATGTGAGGAAAGGACATGCCCGTGGTATTACCTGCTGCCAGGAATCCTGCTTGTGAAGGCTTCTGTGTCGATTCCAAAGAAGCAGCCACCCAACAGTGCTAATTCCTGGAACCTGTGACAAGTCACCTTGATTCAAAATTGTCTGGCATCAAAATTGCCACTTCAATCAGCAGCTAACATGGAATGACTTAGCAACAGACAGTTCATGCTATGGTAACCACAAGGTCACTTCTTGATAAAAGGACAGTTGGATGTAACTAGCTAGAGTAGCAGCAAGGAAAAAACAAAATTGGGAGGGATAGTACCAGCCAGCAATGCAATGGTGCTGTACAGAAAGGGAAATCCCATCTTCAGATGAAGTAGCAATACCCTGAGATGCAATTACTCAGTTCTATTCTGGTTTATCCACCACAAACAAGATCTCAGCTGAGGTCTTGAGGGGTCTGTAAAACAGGAATAAAAATTACATATTGAAGAAAATACAGCATATCAAATGTCAAAATCAGAATCCTTTTAACTGACTTTATCTTTAGTTATTGTAAAGGACAGTAGTAGTTGTTTCCCATGTCCTCCAGAGGAGAAGGAGCAGAAATAAAGTTACTGTGTAACAGAGATGAGTTCAATTGGATGAGAGGGAAAATTTCTTGATACCAAGGAGAAAAATACCTGTAGTTCTTCCTCACTATATATTTTAATAAACACATCAGAGAATGAACAGGCATGACTTTGAATGCAGGTACACCTAATATGCACAGCACAGTGGCATAGAGTAAGTAGACAAAAAGTCCCTTCCAGGCCAACATTTCAATTAATCTATGTTACTGATTTAGAAGAAAATGCACTCTGACATAATAGAGATTCTGATATTTTGCAAAACTTAGTAAAATTAGTTCAGAAATAATTTTTCCAGTGACAAAGAGAAGCTGTAGAAGACAAGTGTGGTGGGGAGAGATCACCAGAGTGGAATCCAGCATATCCTACACACCAGTATCTCACTGTAGTACAAGCAGGATAACAGTTTTTCCTCAATACTGGGTATGTCAGTAGTCATAATCACTATACCATACAAGGGAAAACCACTTGAATATCAAAGAATAATACTCTACTAAGTATGTGCAAGGCTTGATAGGAGTTTCATTCCTATGGTACCCAAGTGTTTGATTGTGGTTTGTGATTTTGTTGGGGTTTTTTAAATACTATGGGTGTAGCAGTAAAACAAAAAGCCCAGATGGATTAATTCAGAGTTTCTGCAGAAACTAGAACAGGCATGGAAAAGGCAGCACTAGGCAGCACACAGAGAACAACCTGGGTGGGTCAGAAGTAGCAGGGAAAACAAACCCATGATAAGTCCTGGCTCACTTGAGAGGCTGAGAAAGTTGGGCTTGTTCAGCCTTGAGAAGAGATGACTGAGAGAGGACCCCACCAATGTGTATGAACATTTAAAGCCAGGGTGTCCAGACTGTTCTCTGTGGTGTCAAGCAATGGGACAAGAGGCCACAAGCAGAAACTGATACACAGGAAGTTCCACCTGACCATGAGAACTTTACTGTGCAGGTGACCAAGCACTGGAACAGATTACCCAGAGGGGTTGTGGAGTCTCCTGCACTGGAGATAATCAAGAACCATCGGGATGCAACACTGTGCCTTGTGCTCTGGGATGACCCTGGTTGTGCAGGGAGCTTGGAGCAGATGACCTAATGTGGTCCCTCCCATCCTGACCCATTCTGTGATTCTCATGAGTGAAACCTGCAGACCCTGTTTCCCCACCTCTTCTGCCAACGCAACAACCAGTTCTGGGCACACTGCTGCTCTCCTGCTAAGCCATGAGTAAATGAGCTATGCACGGTTTTTAAGACCCAAATATTTTCAAAACTTCTGATTGTTACCAGTAGAACACAAAAAAGGTTGGGAAACAGGCCAACAGAGCTAAAAGGGAAACAAGAATTCCTGATTTCTGACCTAGAAAGTGAGCCATGCAGCCCCCTTCTTTCCCACTTTTCCATGCCCGGCAGGGGAATTGAAGACAGATGGAGGAAGCAGACAACAGCCAGGTTTCTCAACTATGCAGACAGGCCTTCCAGAAGTTTGTGTAAGATGCAAATTTTGTCAAACAAGCCATGACACCAAAAAAGTGCCCTACTTTTATCTTGAAATTCTTGGGAGAATCTACAGTTGAAGCTCTTGTTGGTTTGATCATGCACATTATGATCAAGGATTTTCAAAATGGCCATTGATTTTGAGGGGCTCCACTTCAAAATGAGCATCCATTCTTCCAAATTAAAGATACTCGATCAATTTATAAAATTGGCCCAAGGCTGATGGGTAGCACTGGACATCAGATTTTGAAGCATCCAAGATCAAAAGCTAATGTTAGCCTATGTGTATACAAAAAAACCCATCATTTATACAAATGCTAAAAGACCTCCTTGTACTTGATTAGGAAACGTGAAGTTTCCAAAGATCCTAACAATATATGATTTTTTTTAAACTCTGTGGTAGTGAATGCATGAAATGCCACTAAGACACTTTCCACTGTAAACAACTACAGAGGGAAACATTTCCCTACACTATTATTCAGCTTGTTTGTTGAACACATTGTTTTTTCCTTGCATTCTTGTTTTAATGTAGTTTGGTATGAACAAAGACACATTTCATGCTGGCTCACACAAATGAAAATGTCATTGAATCCAGCGGTGCTGAGCCTGCTACTTGCTGCCAAACAGCAGGAATGTGACCCATAGCACTCGTTTTCAGCTACATGTGCACCAAAATCATCGATTTGTCAGAAAATATGTAAGCATGAGACTACCTGATGTAACGCTACAATAACTCCCAAGTGTAGCCTTTTTTCTATATGGATTAAAGGTCAATATGTGTCCTTTCAACCCTCAGAGAGAGGTAGCATCCTCCTCCTGATTTTCCAGGAATTAAAATTTTCTTATGAAAATCTATATGCCTTTGTAAATCATGTACAAATTTCACCTGCCCCAAATTAATCTCTCATTCCATCCACCAGCTGTGCCAGTGGTGACTTCTTCCTGAGTCCCTTTCAGGCTGGAAGATGGCAAGACTTACATGATTTTTCTGCCCAGTATGTTCTGTGGCACAATCGGGGATGCCAGTCTCACAGACAAATGCCAGTTGAAAAATCATGGAACAACCTTGAACAAAATGGCCAACATGGGGAAAACGTCCTTTTTCCATCCTGTTTAGATCTTTGGTCACAGAGTAATAATCCCATTTGTGTTCAGGAACCTTCTCTGAAACAGGGAGAAATAGTCTGGCATTCCCAAGCCTCAGCACAACCACTTTTGCCAAAACCAAAAGTTCAGAGTTCAGTTCATGAACATTTCCTGCATATCAAGAGGAAAAGCACCAAGACAGGATTGGATTAAAGGTGACTACAGATTTGGAAACAAAAAAATATTTTCTCATCATATATGAGAAAGACAATTTAATCTTAAAATGGATAAAACCAGAGGTAATATTTATTAAACAAAATTAGGCTACAGGCATCCCTGTCACAGCTGAACTGACAGAGGTTCTCTATCTCCTTCAGTGACAGAAACATCAAGTTATAACACCAGGTTGTTTCCAGTGGATAATGGTCAATGTTTCCAGTGGATCAAAAAACAATACTGGGATGCATGTGGCAGTCTGCTGCTTCTCCCTTCAAGGCCAGGGAAAAATACCTTTTTATTTTACACCCACAGACATGGTCTAGGGAAAAGAGTAACAGCTTGGGACTGTACTACCTTGTCACAGAATCCCCTACAGTGAAGAGAAACATCTCTCGCTGTCAAATCAAAGGCACTCGCACCTCAGGAAAGCTTTTTCAGCCATACCTCCCGGAAGGGAAAATTCCCCAGGATGACAGAGGCAGTCTGAAAACTCCAGAAAAAAACAGAAAGGCACCATTTTACTGGTAGAGCTGTCTGTTGGACCTTGAAGTGAAAAAAAATTTCCTTGTTATAACTAACCCCCAGGGTAGATCTAAAGGGCGAGCCTTGCACTGCATGTTTGAGACTGTTTGTTAGTTTGTGGCAGGAGGGAAAATGTGGATGGTGTCTAAGCAGTGATCCCTGGGCTTTCTGGACATAGAGAAGAAATATGGTCAGAGTACGGCTCTGCATGACAGAAGGGGAACACAAGAAATATCTCATACACCACTCAGAACAGTGCGTTAATCAAGCATTATGGCACAAACAACTCATTAGCGAGCATTATGAAAAATGGTGCCAGTGTTAGGAATTCCTGATTGTCTCTGATGGAGCAGAGTGGGATCAGCACAGCTCTTCTGGGGAGTCCAGCAAGAAGAGAGCATCTCCTTACGATCAAACTTCCCTTCTTGTAGGCAAAAGGAAGATCTGGGCCAAGGAGCCTCTTTTATCAGCTACAAAATCTCCCATTGCAATATTATGGTTACATTAAACTACAACATTGTAGCAGTTTACACAAACAAAAAGTTGCTCATCTGGGTTACCTCTTAGGGGCAGGCTCAAACTACGTGCTTTGTGAGATGCCTGATAAAAGCTCCCAGGAAAAGGGCTAGAGACAGTAAACAACAATTTTATACGACTAATCCAATATAATCCTATGCTGGGTAAAAAATCCATCTGCATGGATTCCCACCAAAGTGCTTTAATAACAGCACAGCAAGCCTCTGGCTGTCACGCTGAGGAAACGCTCTTTCACACTCAAGCTAATAATTGCAAAATATTTTGTCCTTTTTCTTTTTTTTCCCCCCTCTCTTTTTATTAAAGCTGTTATACACTTGTCCTCCCATTTTATTCCCTATTAGAAGATCATCCATCAAACCCATGAAGTGACAAAGATCCACACTGGAAGGCATCTGAGGATTCCATGCTGAGGGCTGGGTAGCTACAGCGAGGTCACCCTCTCTCTGCAAAACTAGAACCATTGTATTGCATCACTGCAGCCTGCAATTACTGTCGAAGGAGAGAATGGCAAGCAGTCTGCTGAGGCAGAATTAAACCAATCCCAGCTGCAGCAGCTTCTCCCCGAGTGACCCTGGGTTTTGCTCCGAGCAGACCGCGGTGGGGACCCCTGTGCGGCACACAGAGCAGCCACACGATGAACGCTGCGCAGCGGCTCAGCACGGGAAGGGAAGGAGACTGCCACCTCCAGCTGAGCCACACCTAAGTCAATTAGGGCTTCACACCCCGGGAGAGGAGGAAATCCATGACTAGGCTCCGTTTTCTCCTCTGAGGTCAGAGAGAACAGGTTTTCCCCTCCACGGAGCATTCATTGTATCAGGGAAGGAAGTCCGACATCCACGCAAACCTGGCAGGGGCTCAGGAGGATTGAGGCAGACAAAGCACCCAAGAAACACTTGTATTTCAGGTTCATCAGGATGGGCCTATTCAAAGTGGACGAGATTAAACACGTGGCGTGTGTGTAGGTTACGAAAGGCATGTGAGAGGAACTGGCTAGCGTTTGGGGTTATGAAAGATCAGAGGTTATGAAAGACCTTGGCAGTTATGAAAGATGAGCCGAGAGTGTGATCCAGCAAGGCAGAGAGCAGCCTCAACCTGCTCGGAGGTGAATGGATATTCAACATCAGCCAGCAGCTCACATGAGGAAGCTCACACTGCCTGGGCAGGTCTAGGCTAAGGAAGGCTTGGAAAAAACTTCAGAAAAGTAATAAATAAACAGTTGTCAGACTAGGAGAATGATGAAGAGAAATACTACCACTTTTAGGCTTTAAAGGGAGTTGTATTTTTTGCAAAGTATTTTGGAAGGTCTTAAAAAACTAGCTGCAGTCACTGATTTTCTAAGAAGTATTCTTTGCTGGCCTTCTAGTTCTGTTTTAAATCTACCTGCACAAGCCACATAGCTGCAATTAATCTCTAAAAAACAATGGTTTTCATTCAGATATTTTAGCCTCTCAATTTCAGCCTCTGGTGACCCCATTATCAAATATTCTACCACCAGAATGAAGAGAAGGTTGGGGAAATTCTGCTGTCCAAATACTTATTTTCCAGACATCACTTAGAAAGAGGACACGCTCCCACTTAGAAAAATATTGAGGAGAGCATTTCCCCTTCTTTGCAACAGTACTTCTCTGTGATGCGTATGTGTAACTTTCTGTAGATACCTTCAGGCAAGTGAGGAGACTTGTGCATCCTGCCTACTACACTGTAATTCACACTGCCTGCTTTCAAAACATGCCTTAAAAAAGCCTTCCAAATGCCCCTGTGGCAGCCTAACAACAACTATCTCCAGGCATTGAGGCAGGCCTGAGACATACAGGAAGAAATCATCTGCACTACATCAGAACAGGATCTAGCTTCTTTCAGCAACAGGTATAGACTTTCATTGTTGGTGAATTCGGTAACTAAAACTTCATATTCCAAAGAAAAATACAGAAAACACTTTGATCATGGTCTGAGATGCTTCTTAGAATGCAAAGCCATGGTTAACTGTACCTTTTCTTGTTTACCAAAGTTAAAGCTGTCTATACTTCACCTCAGCAGTCCACAAATCTGACCAGGAAATACATTTACCCATCTGGCCCTGCACAAAAACCCTCCAGGGAAGGTCTTGAAGCCACCGCCTCATCCTGTGGCAGCAATAAAAAGCACAAGTTTCCAAAACCTGGAGGAAACTACAATTAAGGAAGAACCCAGAGCAATTCTGTTCTATACTAGTTCAAATTATATTGCATGTTTGCAGGGTTATTGCCCTTAAGGAAACAAATCTTACATAAGAACAAAGCAGATATGTGTTTGTAGGAAACAAGTGACTTAGAATAATCAGTCAGCAGAAAGATTGACAAATATTTGGTGAAGATTTATTCAACAAAATTTCATTATTTCATACTTCAACCAAACTTTTACACTTTGTGCCGTAGTTAATTCACCTTCTCAGAGTTTGTTACCATTTTTTTTCTGATTCAAAATGGGGACTAAAAAATATTTCACTAAGTAGACTGACAGCCCTGCTGTTTTTGTGGCATCCACTGCCAGAATGCAGCTTAGAAATTTAAAGAATGAAGTTGAATTCTTGTGCTACAATCCATGAACTTCAGTCCCTTGCTTTAGGAGGAAAAGGTCCAAGTGTTTTATTTTTAAAAGTGTCTATTATTTTTGTGAACAACATGTGGCAAGTGTCTCTCTCATTCCAAAGTCATCCGTGTCCTACAAGATAAACAATAAAAGAAAATAGATCTGGATTTAGGGTCTGTTACATTAAATGGAATACCCAAGTCAATTTAATTTAGCCTAGTCTCTAAAATATTATTTAATTTTGTGTTCAGAGATAGTAAGTGGTGGTGTTATGCAATTTTCTTCATGCAAATGTGTTCATCACTAAAGCATCTCTATTCTAGCCCTGAAAATCAAATTCTCAACCACAAAGCAGATGCTGAAAGACAATAGCAAATTTCATACACTCTGCATACTTAATGCCTCTCTCAAAAAGCTACGCTGATGGACTCAGTCCCTGGGCTCTCTTTTTTCCCATTCAATGCCAAGTACATCAGAACAACTCATTTGGAAAAGCCTCACCCTGACAGATAAAGTGTGTGTTCCCAACACTCACTCGGTGTTTTAAGCACAACAGTCTGGCTGCTCGATTGCATAAGCATGTATTCATCCTGGGCTGCCCTCCTTCTACCAGGCGGATCCAGAATCGTTCAGCACTGTTCCCTACTCTGCCGGCACGGCACTTTGACTTATACAGATTCTGGAACTGTGGGTTCTGAATTTTTTTCTTCTCACCCTTGACAAATCCAGAACTACACAAGAAGACAAGGGGAAAATGGAAAGGACAACGTATTTCTTACCACACACTTGAACTCCCAAGCACTAACAAGCTGCTGAACTTTAAAACCTGAATATGCCTTTCCACTCACGAGGCCGCTTTTCCCACACTTTTCCCCTTTCATTCCCGAGATGGCCGATGCCAGCCGCCAGCTTTTCCCCCACGGCCCCGGTAACGCCGAGAGCCGGGCCCCCGATCCGCGGGATGGCCCTGGGGACAGGGGGCAGCGGAGCCCCCGAGGGGCCGCTCGGCCTGGGAGCGCGGCGGCTCCTCCTCATCCCCGGGGAAACAGGAGCGCCCGAGCCCCAGCCCGGCGGTTCCGGCGCCATGTCAGGCGGGGCGGCCGCGGCACGGCCACGGCCATGGCGGCGCGGCGCATCCTGCCCTCTGCATCCTGCCTCCCGCATCCTGCCTCCCGCATCCTGCCTCCCGCATCCTGCCTCCCGCACCCTGCATCCCGCCCTCTCGGCGCGGCCCCGGCGCTGCTATCCGCGGCCCCCCCGCCTCTCCCGGCTCTCCTCCGCCCCCGGGGCTCACCTAAAGCCAGCGCCCAGCAGCCAGCCCGCCTTTCCCATTGACCGCGGCGGCCGCGTCTCTCCGCCCCGCTGCGCTGGGCGGGGCGCTGCCGGGGCGCGCAGTGACAGCGCCGGGCGGTGTGTGCGCCCAGGGCATCCTCCTCGGCGGGCGCTCCTGGGC
>VZRL01006198.1:182677-245911 GCA_013397895.1 Origma solitaria | reverse complement strand
GTGCAGCTGGCGCGCCGCGCCGGGCAGGTGAGAGCCGCGCCGCCCGCTGCCCTCCGGCGTGGGGCCGGGCCGGGCCGCCCGGGGCCGGGGGAGCCTACTCCCGGCGCTCTGAGGGAGAAGGGCCGTGCGGACGCTTGGCTGTGCGCGGAGCTGGGGAGGGGGAGGAGGGCGGCGGGGCTCGGCACCGCTCAGCCGGGCCGCCGCCGGAGCCCTCGGCCGCCGGAGGGATGGCGGCAGCGGGGACCCCATCCCTGAGGGACACACACCTTGGGGGGGCCCAACCCCCGGGGGGCAACTTCCCTCGGGGCCCCAGCCCGGGGCGGGGTGGGGGAGCCAACCCTCGGGGGCCGCATCCCTCGGGGGCGCCTCTTCCCTGGGAGGCCCCATCCCTAGAGGGCTGCATCCTTAGGGGCCAGCAGTTGTTGTCGAGCAGCTTGTGCCGAGAAAAACTACCGTGTCAGGGAGGTTTTGTCTTGTTACATACGGCAGAGTCTTCAGAGTGGCTGAAATTCACTATGGACAAATAGCTGTGTGGCGAAGGTCTGTAGTAGCTTATTTCAGATCTGTGTTTTGACACAGCAGAAGGTTAGACATATCAGGAGACATCCTGACACCACTCTGTGCAGCAGCAAAACTTCCACCAGGTCTAACAGAGCCAAGAAGTGGGATCAGCAGATTGTTTGATTGAGAAACTGGGTAAAACACAAACCTCATGCATTTCTCTCTTGCTTCCATTCTGCTCTATTTTGAAACACACTTTGTACCTATACACTGTGATTTAAGGAGCACCCTTTTCTATCTGGAGTCCACGACCCATAACCTTTCCTTAGTGTGTGTTATTAAATGTATTTTCTCCTTGGTAGAAAACACCCACAAAGATGAACAGAATGCCAGAGGAGAGGAGACTTGTTTTAATAATGCAGGGACTAAATGGATAATCCAAATCAGGATGACAGGTCATGCACTTACAGACTCTCGGAACAGGAGTTTCTCCAGCGTAGTCATTCTGCCAACCATTTCACAAGAGAGACTCATGACTTGCTCAAGCCTCCACACCTTATTTCTCAAAATATCAATTTGTGAACACAGCTTTAACCTTCTCCAATCATTTCACTTGCTCAGAAAATCACAGCTGAACACCTTTTCCTGGAAGAAGTAAACATTCCAGAAGACTAATCCTTGAATCCTGAATCACAATTTGCCATTGCTACCTTGCAACTGTCAGGGAATAGCTGATTCCTTGGTGGGCCAAATTTAAACCAGCCAAGGATGTTGTTTAAGTAGGACTTTGGAAACTGGTTTGGTTTCTTTTTCCAATTAGTTTTGTCATGATAAGGAATCTTTAGTTGCAAAAGGCGTTGGAGATCCTTCTGGAAGAAAAGGTGCAGATATGGCTCTATCTTTTATTTAAGTGTCAATCTGCTTCCAGCTATTGCCAAAAGAAACTAGAGCTAAGGACACAAAATGCCATGTAACATGGGTTTGGTAGGACTGGATCTTTGTTTAAAACTAACTGACAAAAATGTGGGTTATTTTGATCCCAAAAACTGTCAATTCCACTAGTAAAGCTCATCTTTTTCTTCTTGTCTTCCTGTACCTCAGACCTTTCCACCTTCACCTCCATCCCCAAAAATCTGTTAGCACTCTCTGTCTCCCAAGGTCCAACTCCTGTCTCCATCCCTGCGTGAAATTTTGCCACTTCAGCCTTTCTTTTAAGGTGTTCCATTTCTTAGGACTATGGCAGGTTAGGAAGGGTTGGAATCATTAGAAAGTGTCTACAAGAGCCTTGGTGCAAAGGCCAACCTGAAGAAAGACATGCACTTTCAGATTTCGGATTTCTAGGGAAAGTTAAGAGTTTTACTGTAATACAGTTTAACAATAATACAGTTTTCTGGTCTCCCCTTCTAGCTTATACTAGTATTTGGTTTGTATTGCATTGTGTTTCATGACAATAGGTAAAATATATCCTCTTTCCAGCAGTTAAACATCTATACTCTGGAATAGTTTCTTCTAAACTTAAAAGGCCAATAAAGAAGTGATGCTTGAATGTGTGTCAAAAGCGTTGTCGCTGGAGTATTACTGGCTATTACTGGCTTAAAATCATTGCCTCTCTTGCCCATCCTGTTGTTTAGTTCTTATTCCTTTTATGAAATGTCACAGGCTCTCATTTAATATATGTGGCTGTTTCATAACAAGAATGGCCACGGTTTTGTAATCTCTGTAACTGACCTGCTTTAAAATTCACTCTATAAGGCCGCATATAACTCCAGTTTTTCAAATTTCTCTTCTGTTTTTTTCTGTGAGTAAACTCTGCTTGCTCTGTTCATGAGAGAACATATCAACCTGTAGGTTTGATATGACTTTTTGCTCAAGAAAAGCAGGCATGACCAGTCTGTTCATCTTTGATGCCTTCGAGAGCACTGAGTAATATCTGCACAGTTCTCTCCAACTGCAAATTGGAAAAGCTTCACCAAAATGAATAAATGTGCATCTAGGTAAAAACAACGATTAGAAACTGACACTAGAACATAGTATGTTGAAGTTCAAACTATTTTTTTTCTTTTTTCTTTTCCTCTCTTTTATTTCCTCTTTTTTTTCCCCCCGAAGATAATTTTGTGAGGTATAAGAGACCTAGCAGAATGCTACTAAAAATTTAAAAAAAAAAAAAAAAAAGACGAAATTTCCACTGGTTTTCTAAAAAGTCAAGATTTCCCCCCCCATGTTTTCTCCCAGGGGAAATTGTTAGGCTATTTTCAATGGAACATGTACAGATGTTTTAGCAAACCAGATTGGAATTTCCTGAATTATTTGCAGGTACTCATGCTTTTTTTCTAGATGTTTGATTATACCAGTGAGCAAGTATTTCAGGACAGTATTGCATGCAAGCAAATCCATCCTGGAGCCCCCAGAAGTGTGTGGTGAGTGCAAGCAGTATGGTGAAATGAAATGAGCACACTGCTGTAGGTGGCTCTATTGGCAGGTACTGGAGGAAAAGGCATCTTGGCCCTCTGTCTTCTTCATTCTGCTTTGTTGGACTAAGCTTCACAAAGGCATTAAAAAAGGAAGAGTCCAGTACTGGACACTACTGTAGCCCCAGTGGCTCCATTTCCCCTGCTCCATGGCAAATCAGGGAGGGAGCAGGGACAGCCAGGGTCTTGCTCTCTGATGTGGTCTTCCTATAATGGTGTAAGCAGCCCTCGCTTTCCATACCCCCCCAAATGCTCCCAAGCAGGGTATTAGGATAAGGTTAGCATTAGAGGAGGGGCAGCATGGGCTGGGTGTTTAATGGCTCTGCTCTAAATAACCATGCTCCCAAAAATCAGTTGCTTAGAAATTGCTGAAAAATCTGTGATCTAGGGACAGCCCCACTACAGGGATAAAGTGCAGTAAAATACATTTACAGCCAAATTACAGCATCTTTGTTGCCAAATCGATTGTACAATAGGGATACGGTGCAATCAGCTGTTTCCATTTCATCATCCTGTAGTTCCTTTGTTTTCTGCTTGCCTGCTGTTACCTTGGGTGAGACTTTCATGGAGCCCTATGTCCGTCTGGAAAGACCAGGCACTTGCACTAGGTATCCACAAACCTTATTGTAAGGCTTCAGCAAGGAGAGGAGCTGAGTGATGCTCTCGAAGTACTCTGAGGCACCAGGCTCTAACTCTCCTTTGTAGGCAGGGGACTTTTAGGGATTATTCAACATAAATGGAATTCTACACTGCTCTGAGCTATTTGATCATTTTCCAAAGAATAAAAGCTTTTTCATCAACTATGCAGGAGAAACGATCCTTGTGTGGGACTGCTCTAGCTTGGATTGCACACCTGTAGAAGCTGGAGCAAATGCACACGAGTCCCTTTTGTCAGACTCTTTGTAAGAGGCACAGAATTGGCAGAATCAGACCTGCCCATCCTGTGTGCTGGGGGTGAGCCTCTACAGATATGGTGCCCATGTGTGGCTGGTGACCTCAGCCCAGCATCATGACCTCTGTCCTCCTCTCCTCTTGCCATATGGCTTGCACAAGAGGTGGGGAGAAGCAGCTCACTGTAGGGCTGGTAAATGATAAATGTGTGTCCTAGTTCGATGGCATGGGCCCACAGGGACGGATGAGAGATCAGCCACCACTTCGTAGTGCAGGCACACCCTTGGCTGCTCCCACCTCCAAAGTGGCTGGGGCCTCATGCTGGCCACCAGAGAAACAGGCAGGGTTAGTTTAAAATGGTCATGAACAACTGGGAAAAGGTTCAGAAATTTTAAATATTATATTTGAAGCTGGGTTGTGCAAGGGATTGTACTCAAAGGGGAGAGATGAAGTGCTGGAGCATGCAATGAAATCAGCTGATTGCAGAGCACATCCACAGGAGAGAGATTTTGTCTCCACTTTTTCCTCTTTCAGCAAGGCTCAGGTATGATCTCAGTGCCTGCTGAGCAGTGGCACTGATTTAAATGGCTGCAAAATCTCAATCTACTATGCATTAAAACTGAATAGAAGTCAAGAACATGGCATTGCGAAGAACAAGTTAAAATCTCTGTCCAGAGGAGGACATTCCTCATCTTTTTCACTATGTGAAGTTCTAAGCAGTATAGACAATATGAAAGTAAAGAAGAGCAAATAAAATAAAAGGGATCAGCATAGCAGGTTTTTTGGAATACACAACCGAGGGTGGTTGGAGTGTTTTGGCTGAAGAGGAGCCCAAGGGCTTCTATGGTAAAACTTTCAAGAAGGGCATGCAGGGAATTGAGGGGAGTAAAAACATTAAGTGTGGTTAATATCTTGATATACAATAATGAACTTTAGCAAGACCTCAAAGTGAAAAGTACTACCTGCCCTCACAAGCTCAGTAAATAGGCATGACTGATGTTTTGCAGCTCACAAGGCAGAAACAGTCCAGATACCTTCAATATTAAGGCAATAGTCAGCAATATCCATTACTTGTCAGAACAATTAGCACACCCTTCAAATATAGTATTTTATACTATGAAAACAAAGAGCTGAGATGACATTTGGGAGTTTCTGATTCCCTTTCGCATGCATAATACAGCAGAACTGTTTTCTTTGGTCATCAAATAGTTCTCAATGGTTTTAAAATATTTTGATCAAAGAAAATTTAGTTAAGCAATTGAAATATATAAATTTCGGCAGGGATTCGGAATATTGATCGTGCTGCTGGGTTTTGATACTGTAATTCTAAACAAATAAGTGGTGCTCAATTTTTGCTTTGCTTTGCTTTTTTTAAATTTATCATTTTCACTGGTTAAAAAATAAGCACTCTCCTTTTGCATCCTGCCCCTTTGTTTTTCTTTTTAATGAAGAAGTGGGGAAAAAACCCCCACAGAACAGAAAAAAAATGGGGAAAAGCTTTCATTAACTGTTTTCCCATATGTGCATTTGTACTTGAGTTTGTAACAGTAAAACCCTTGAGAATAAGATGAAGACATTTCCAGAAGAGGGTCGATGTTTAAATAATTGTTTTCATATCTAGGGAAAGCTTCAGTTTTTGGGTTTTTTTAATATATGGCAATTCTTTGGGAAGCAGAGGGTGATCAGCATTTGAAGTTCCAAAAACCCACAAGAAAAAATAAACTGTGTGTCTTTGTTGGCAAAATGGAAACCAATTAAGTTTGACTCGTTACATATCTTTTAAAGTAAGACAGCAGTGGAGTATTGGCCCTGTAAATTAAAAGAAAAAAGAAAAAGGGGTTTCCTTGAAAAATGCCTGAGCCTTGAGGCTTTTTCTTATCTTGTGTGTACTTTTGGTAATTTTCTAAATCATGATGACTGCCATCATCCTTTTATTCCATTAGTTGCATCCCTTAATCAATCCTTTTCTGAACTGTCAAGAGAGGTTTTTGCGGAGCGATTCAAAATACCGTGTTCCCAAAGAATACTCATTAGCTCAGAAGGATTTTTTGTCAAAAAATTAGAACAGCCTCTGGTAGAATTAGGCCTACAGCTGTTTTTCAGGATTAGCTATATTTTTTCAGTGAAGATATTATTTTAATATGCACAGGCTGAATGCCCAACAAATCTGATTTATGAACTTCTGTTTCAGATTATTAGGAAAGCTCTAACAGAGGAAAAACAAGTGTCCACAAAGACATCTGCAGCAGATCTTGTGACAGAAACTGATCATTTTGTGGAAAATTTAATTATTTCTGTTCTGAAAGAGAAGTTTCCCTCCCACAGGTGAGTGCCTATAGAAAGAAACTCTCAATGACCTTTTTTTTGTTCTTTAAGTGCTGCGTATCTGACTGGTATTTAAAGGGAGCTTTAAGTCTGTATATCTTTCTTGTATGTTAACCAGTTGCTGTTGGACACTTTCATAGGACTCCTATTTTCAAAAAGGTACCATTTCCTTATGCTTAGTACTTTATATTTTCTGATAGTTATGTTTCTTAATATCTGTATTTAATAGCGATGTTTCCCCTGCAGGGACATCAAGGTTTCATGTGGATCTCCATGGCGTTCAGAATACTGCTCTGTTCCCTATTGTATAAGAATTATGCTAAGGGTTTCTATAAAAATACAGCAGAAATAAATGCTAGCAAAGGTCCCAACCTGCAGACCTTTCCTGCTGCCATCACACACATGCATCTGCCAGATCAGGACGAGTAAAAGTGTATTTAATCACATTTACCTTGTGTTCTATAGGGAGAAGATCAGTGAGAAGCAGGGCTGTTTATCGTCACCATTATCTGATGCCTTTTCATAAACAGCCCATAAATTACTACACAGGGTGCAAACCCAAGGTTTTAAAAGTAGATCACGTTGTCAATTCCTCTTGAATTATTGTGGTCAACTTGAAAATAACAACTCAGCCCACGCACACATTAGAGAGTTTGTATTAATTGCCAGCTTTGGTTTGATGCAGAGACTCTGCAATTGTTTTCTACATTTGACTTCAGTGGATAAAATTAATTTTCCTGCAGAGCCAGTGCAGAGCCTGTGTATCCCATAAATACTGCCTGACTCCCTTCTAACTGTGGGCTTCTCTGCTGGGGATGAGCCTCGCATTTTAGCACTGCGCAGAAATCAGCAAAGAGGAAAATCTGGAGGGCTCAGCTACTAATCTGATTGTCGGTGATGCTGCTGGGCAAAAAAACACCACCATAAGAAGGAGCAGAAAGCATATTTTCTACTAAATATGGCTTTCTAAATACGTGTTGTATGTGATGGCATATTGAAGCAGTACTGTACAGCATAATGTGTGGCTCTTGGCTGCAATTCTCAAGAGAGTGCCAGGCTTTACAAGCCTATTATTTGTGTAATAGTCCTTCTACTATTACTGGCTGTGCTCTTCTCTCATCTCCACTCTTCTATTAGTTTTTGTTCCTTGAGCAGTCTGGCAGAGAACATAAAACACACATATTTCACATGAAATGCGAGTCATCAGACACACTCAAGTTACTCAGAATGGGAACAAAAGTTGTAAGGTCAACATAGACCTAGGAACTGGAAAATCTCAGATTTCATCAACTTTATGCAGTTAACTTCTGACTTTATAAGTAAATGAAGGAATTGCCATTTCTTCAAGACAATTTTATTGTGTTGATATTGGTTGCTGGGTTTGGTTAGAATTTGTTCAGATAATTAATGCATTTAGATTAAACAATAGATTAAAACTAAATTCAACTGGACTAGATTAAAACACTTGCAATGAGGAATCTACAGTAGCAGTCAAGGGTTAAAGTACAATGAAAATACTAAAAGATTATTTAAATTGTGTTCGGTTTTTCCCCTAACCTGGCTGTTGAAAGTGGCACAGATGATTTCTGTTATTTCTTTTTCTCCTAAATTATCTTGATTCTTATGCCCTCTGAATCAAAAATCAACTTCAGGGATTAGAAAAATTTAAAGGGATCTTATTAGCATCCGCCACTTGCACTGAGGCACTTAGGAGTCTTGAGATATTGGAAATATTAGGAAAATCTGTTCAAAAAGTAATTCTGTCCCAGGCTTCTTTTTTCTTCTCTCTTTTTGGCTAAGTGATGTGTGTCATCTTCACTCACCCTTCATTCGAGTTTTAATCTTTGCTCACTCTTCAGAGCTCTGATGTTCCCCCAGTGAGTCTTTTCAAAAGGACTTTTTTTTTTGATAGATCAATGAGTTGTGGGAAGGTACAGCCAAAATATGAGGGGCTACTGGTTGCAGAAGGCTATCCTAATGTTTACCCTTGCTGTTATTACTCAAGCTGTCATCTTTTCTATTACTTGTGGCCTTAGTTCTGTAGACATTAAAATCAGGACACAGCAGTTTAAGAGGGTGACATCCAACTCTGGCTTCCCAGCACTCTGTCCTTGGACCCCCAAAAGCAGATAGGTGAGGGACAGCCGCAGTTTGAGTCTCCTATACTCCATTGGATACCATTCCTGCTGCAGATTATGGTATGTTACTGCTTCCCTGCTGTTCCTGCAGTGAATTTCAGAGTGGCACCATGGTATGAACAGATGTAGTCTAAGGCTTGGCTAGAGTTACTAGACTCCCTTTCCGTGGGAGTAAACTGTAATCCAGATTTGAAGAGAGGTCAGCAGAGCTGGCAGGCTGGCATATTAAATTAACTATTTTAATAAGGTGGTTACCCTCCCACTTCTCAAGCTGTTCCTAGAATTTACTCCAGTACTGCACACTGAGTGTTTTGCTTAGTTTGCAGGTTTTTACAGGACGCAGAGCAACACACCTGAAGCTGACCTGACAGGACTCTCACATTTCCCAGTATTGTATAGCAGCAAGGCAGGGTTTTTGTAACCCATTAACCCAGATTTCATAAAATGTGCACCTAATTTGTCCTACACCCACTTTGGAAATTTGCTCTTGAGCATGAAGACTTTTATCAGTGGCACTGCTGTGCCCCAGCTCCAGGTTAGCATTTCTGAGCTCAGCGTGAGGGAAAGGCGAGGGACTGGCTCAGGATACATGAGGGCAAATCATCTCACACACAAATACTCCTGCCTTTAAAGAGGTTCTCATTTCACCTTTCTTTGACTGGCAAGACAGCAAGTTACAGTTCAGGCTCCAGCTGGGGGAGCTGGCAGAGGGTTGAAGCAGAGGTATAATTTATGTGAAATATGGATAATCTGAGGTGGCATGTAAGGTGCTCCACCTACAAGAAGATGAACCTTCTCTGCATCCAGCAGAGCAGACAAGGCATGGTTGGGTTCGGATGCTAATTAAAGGATTTGTAGAAGCAAAAGTGAAGTGGTACATCACCAACAAGACAAAATGATGGAATGTTTAAAGCAAGAAGTCTACAAAGTGTTATGTTAAACGGTTTACTTTTAACAAACTTTTAAACAAGAGTTTCAAACACTTGTTCAAGTGTTTCTTGTTTCTCAGCTGTGCACCAGCACACTGTCCTTCAGCTGTTTACTTTAATGGAGATGAAAATAGTAACAAACACTTCCTAATTCCCTCTTTGTACCAGCCGGGGGTCTATAATGCCATCAAAATAGTCCATTTCTACTTAGGTCAGGGCAGAGTCGCATTTGAAAAATTCAAGAAGTCTCTTCCTGTGCAGTCTGCAGAACATTTGAAGCTCGTGGCTTCAAGCGTTGTCTGGAATCATGAGGCGCTGGTTGAAGACAGGAAAGAAAATAGCTTCTACTCTACTCCTAAAGAAGCAACTGTTTCTACAAAAGACATTTTCTCTTTATTTTATTGATATTTTTCTCTTTGTGTCTTTGAGAGAAGCTTTTGTGCATTCAAGCATTTGCAGGAACTCTGAATACCACTACCAGCTGTTCAAGTGTGAAACCACCAGCAAGGTTCATTCCTAGCAGTTGGATTCTACTCCTTCTGTACATATAGAGCTTTATGAAAATCTGTGAGAGTAGCACCTGCACATCTCTTGCAGAAAGAGACCCTGGGCAGTTTATGAGAGAGAGGGATAATTAAGGTCGACAGGAAATGTGCCAGAACTGGATGTTCGTTTCCCAGGGATAAAGGAGAAAAAAAACTACTAAAAGAAACTGGGACAGAACAGCAGAAGAGAAGATGATCTCAGATTTCATTTTTTGCCTTGTGCATCCAAACAACAAACAAACAAAAAATAATTTGTTGATTTTTTCTGGGTCATGGGAAAAAGAAAGTGCAGCTTTGTAAACCTTTTAATTTCCTGAGTCAGACTACCGTAAAAAATACAAATGGGAGCAAGATTGTGGATTTTCTAAGACTGCATTATTTCCTGCTGACTGAATTTGACTGCAAAAAAGAAGCAGGTACAGTTTGCAGTTTATATTAATTACTGCAAGAGACAGGCCTAACCAATAAAATTATATTTTGCATTAAAAAATCTCCTTGAGTTCCAAGGATGCCAGTTCAGATCCATTTCTGCATTTGTTTTCATTTCTTCCTTAACGGTATATTGGGGAAGTGAACATTAAGATAGAGTTGTTTTTTGGCCATGTAAAATAGTATGCTCTAGAGTCAAGAACTCTCCCTCAAAGCCTCTATGAAAGTTATCAATTAATGAATTTAAAAAGCAATTTATACAACAATGTTTTACAGAGAGAGAGAAGTTATCTCATAAAAACCAGAAAGATGGAGTTGTACTTTCCAAGTCACATATCTAAGCTAATGTTCCGGCATGCTTGTTTTACCCTTGCACCAAATGCAGGTTTATTGCAGAAGAATCCACTGCTGCAGGTTCAAAATGTGTCCTCACCGACAGTCCAACCTGGATTATTGACCCTGTTGATGGAACGTGCAACTTTGTGCACAGGTAAATGGACAGCCGGCCGGGAAACGCATCAAAACCCAAAACATAGCTTCTCCCAAGTCCTCCCTTCCTCTTAAAGCTGCTTTCCCCCGGTAGGTTAGTTGCTTTGGCTCACACCCAGGAGTCAGCCCTTTACCTTTGGGCACCTGGCATGGTGTGCCTGAGGGAGGCTGTGCTGGTGCTGGTAGCTCAGGCGGAGCTGGAGTTTCTCCCGAGCCACAGCTCCTGGCTCCCGACTCCTTTACGCACAGCCCACCGCACGCTAGCGTGCACGGAGCGGGGCAGAGCCGCGGGATCAAGGCTGTGCTGTGAGCGCTCCTGGCCCCGCGCCTCCCGTGGGTTTCACACATTCCTTCTGGGAGTGCTCTTCGCTGCCCTTCGCACACAAGCGCTCCATTCTTCCTCGATGCACAGCCATTGCGTGTGCGTGGAGCAGCGCTGAAAGCCAGGTTGTGTAGAGATAGGGGTTTTAAATTCCTAAAGCACCTCTACGAAATGAAATCTAGGGGTCGTTACTGCAAAAATTAAGACTTTTAGTTCACCATTCGAATGCTAGGAGTTGTAAACTAATAACTGTTTGTAATATTTCTACTTTAAAACCCTCAGTATGTTCTGCCTTATAGTTAGCGGCTTAAAATAACTGCAGCATTCATAAAAACAACCAAAAAAAAGGCATTTCCCTGACTTTTGGTTCAATTACACAGAATTCTAGGGGAGGTTGGGGGTGTCATGTGATGAGGTTTCATGCAATTAAGTGAAATTTCCTCTTTCTAGCAATATTTTCTGGACTCTCGAAGTCTTTTTTAAAATGTGTTTTTAAGAAATGAATTTATTTCATCATTTAAATTGTAATCATTATACTGTAGTGAAAAGGACCAAATTAAATACACAATCATCACTTTGAAAAAGGAGAGTGTAGAGGAATTGTTTTGCTTTTATGGTGTCAGGAACAAGGTATCTCTATGCTACTGAATTGCTGTCTCAGATCCATAGTTTGAACAAAATGTGTTCTTAAAAGCACTGACTTGTAACATTGGTGATTTTATACTGGATAATTTAATTACACTGAAGCAAAACCACCCCTAAAATATACTACATGTTCAGTGTAAAAATTGTGATGTCTTCCTGTGTTTAGTTTTTGCCTTCTCCAATATTAACATACATTTTTAAAGGAACTGACAAAGTCGAAGAGGCTGACAAAGGAGAAATAGGGTATTGTCAAGTGCATTTTACAAGTAAACTCACAGGGCTCCATGTGGAGTTTTGCTGCCCAAGGGGGTTGCATAAGAAGTGAGTTGAGAGATTTTTCATCAGTACTACTTCATTTCTTATTTTTCACAGATTTCCAACAGTGGCAGTGAGCATTGGATTTGCTGTTAACAAAGAGGTATGAAGTATGTTCTTTAAGATGGGCACCTGAGAGTTGGCTAGAAAACCATATGGGAACTTTAAATAAATAAAACAATTTTAAAAAATCAGTCACTACTCAGGTTTTTCCATGCTTTTCAAATGCATCTGGTCATACCCTACTCATCTAAAATCGTAGTCGTGCAAAACTTATTTATGCAAACTGGCAATTAAAAGAGAATTCTATGAATTATTGTAAGTATTATGGGATTTATTTAGAGAAAAAGAGAGTACTGGTGTGAGCAAGTTTAGTTAGACAAAATCATAATAAGTTCAATTTAGTGCTGCCTCTTCATAATTTAAAAATATCTCCCAGTGTTCCTGTGTTATTATTATTGCTTCTTTCCTGCTAGCAGTATCTGTGAAAGCTAACTCCTGCTATGAGTCAATGTAGAACTGATTTTATGAAGAGTGCAAAATTATGGGCCTAGTTCATTTAATCGGCCTTTGTATTTTTCTTAGCATAGTAAAATAGCTGTATTTACCACATGAGAGCTTGATTATGGTGAGGGTGGGAAGGAACCTAGCCTTCCAATGTGCCATTTTGATTTTCCTAGCTATACTCATTCGTGCTAGTGCCTTTTCTCCAGATAGTGCTGGTTTACAGTTTGATATATATCTACAGAATGACTAGTGATTCAAATTGCCAATGAATGTGCCTCTTTCAGCCTAATTCCACAATCTTAAATATATGTGTAGCTTTAAGTGAAGCCAGCAAGAATTCTGTGCAGTAATAACCTGGTTTTCAGATGTTCTAGTACCTCTTACTGATTTAAACAGAATAATGTTGTGTACTTCTCTGATTAGACTTTTCAAACATGGAAACTGCAGAGAAACACTTCCATGCTTTTCTGAAATAAATTTCATTGCCAAAGGTCCTTTTGAACACTACATATTATTATCAGTCAGCTTTCTCTAATATTTATGTTTTCTAGAACACCATCATGATTTTAATGCTGCATATTTTGGGTTATGTAAACTAAACAAAGCTGAAACAAAAGTAAAGAATGATGTTAAATCTCCCTTAGTTAAACAAATAGGACAAGCAGAAAAAAGAGTAAACTGAAAAGGAGCCAAAGTACACACAGGGGAGCTGGCCTGATTATAAACCTTGAACAGTACTGAAGAAATTCCTGCCGATGTCTTTAGGGAAAGAGTCTATTAATAGTGTGTTCCTCAAAAAAACCCCTTGGTTTAGATGGGACCTCAGGGTAGGGAGCCAGGACAGTCTATTCCCTTTGAATTGTCTCTGATGAACACCGAGTGCAGCAGGGAAAGATTTGGAGTCTAGAACATCTGAGATGTTTTCTTGACCTTGTGGCCAACATTTCGGGCAAGTCACATAATTTTTGTGTACTCCTAAATTAAATAATGCTAATATTACTTATCTAGAGATGATTTTCAGAGCTGACCCTTGAAGTTTGTAAAGTGCTTTAAAATCTTTTGGTGGAGCCTTTTAAAGTAATAGAAATTTTAAATACCAAGAGTCAAATTCTGACCCTCTTTTCATTGGTAAACAGAATCTCCCACAAAAATTCCAGTGTTGCTCATTCTTAAGCTTTCATTGAGGGTATTTCTGTCCGAACTCCTTCTCTTGTAGTCCTGTGACTTCAAGAGATTCTCACAAAAGGATTTTGCAGAGAAAGATTTGAACAAGTGACTAGAATGTACTGCTTTAATTGAAAAGGCAGGCAAATGAAATGCACCACAGAAGTTGAGGTGCCTAAAAAGACATCCACAGTCAATAAAGGGTGTGCCATGACTCCTGGGTTTGGATGCCTGACTGATCCTGGGGCTGCAAATCTTTGGGGTCCAGCCGAAGTCAGTGGGGTTGCTTCAAGGATTAACTGCTCACCAGTGAAAGCAAAGCATTCAGAGTGTTGCCTCAGAGGTCTTGCGTGTTTTCAGTAAAAACATTCAATTGAATTTGAAATCAGCTCAGTATTTAATCAATCCTAATGTGAACAGAAACAAACTGCAAATAAGAATTTAGAGGATCAGGAGCACATTGCACTAACTTCTCTTTATCAACTGAATTTTATATGACCTATATCTCAGTATCACAGTAATAGTAAAATTATTCCAGTTTTTTAGCATCAGTATAATCTTTATTATGTGTACCAATTAAAATATTGCTAATCTTTCTGCCATTAGTAGTTGTTTATATTTATGATGAGTAATTTGAGTTGCATTCATTTCTTTCCTTTTCAAAATCTTAAAGCTTGAATTTGGTGTAATTTACCACTGCACTGAAGAACGATTATACACTGGTAGAAGAGGTCAAGGGGCATTTTGTAATGACAAAAGGCTTCAGGTATCAAAAGAGACAGGTTGGTCTAGATTTTGTTAGAACTCTAAAAGGAATATGTTAATTTTGTTTCAGAGTTGTTGCAAATCATCATTAGGATAATGAACATCATTATCCTGATGGAAAGTATTTCACCTGCATGATAATTTTGTTGTTTTGTGTTTGTTTTTTTTTTGAAAATCACAACTTTCCTCCTTTCCTTTTTAAAATATACATCTGAATATGAACTATTTAAATAATCCTAAATTATTTTGCTTCACAACCATTGTTTAAAATAAGGAAGAATGTGTAGATTCACCAGTTTCATTCCAGCTGAGCACTGGCATAACTTTCTATCAGCAAGATGCAATGGGAATGGTGAATCAAATTCAGAGTACTATGGTGGCTGCTATTCACTTATTTTCCAATGAACTTGTACAATGTCACAGAGTGTACGATGTCTGTAGGCATATGTGCTAACAGTAATTTAAAGGATGCATGCTCCTTTAGGGGGTCTGAAACAGCTTGCTCTGGTGTGTGAGGTATGTTTCGATGTACCAATAGCCAGCAACACTTTGTGAACACTTTAATGGAATTATTTTATCGATAGACCAAGTCATAGATCTGTCTGTTTATCTAATGATTATAGAAGGCAATAATTTGATATTATTTAGAGAAGTTTTCTTTTAGTTAATCAAAGTGCAGAGGAGAGCACAGTGCTCAGCTGTAGGTGGAAGCAGACATATGCCAAAATTTACACCGCTGTACACAGGAGGTGGTAAAAATTTCACCCCAAAGAGAGTTTAATGAGCTCAAAACACAGTAAATTCAAGCAGCTTGACATATAGATTTCCTTAGTGCCTCAAGCAGACCCTGCATCAAAATTTCACCTGAAATTTGGGAAGTTTGGCTATTCATCCGAGTTAATCACAAGCTGGGGTCTACCTATTTGGAGAGACAGATTGTGAAGTCAGTGACCACTAAGGTTTTAATCATTGATTATACATCACATTTTTTCAGTGCTCAAATATCTCATATTCCAAAAAAGCCCATACTGGCAGAGACTATTAGGAACAACTAGGGATGCTGCCAGTTGGGCTGGATGAACCACTTGTTGAAATGGCCTCACATGCCAGAGAGTTCTGGTTTCCAGCTGAGCTATGAACAATTTTGGCACATGTCACTTCTGTCTTCTTTCTCTGGACATCCAGTCTATGTGGGTGTCTAGAACATAACAAGGGAAGTAGACTTTCTGCCCTTCCAGATGCTTTGACATTTTCTTTTGTTTTGAGATACATTATTTGGTGGTGGGAAATTTTCACCAGTGAAGCTGGATCTGCTTTAATCTCACTTCTACTGATGTTTTAAGTGTTTTAAATCACAGTTGCTCTGTAAGGGCTGTGGCTTCAGTGAAGTAAACCAACCCTGGAAGAGAGATTGTGTTTCCCTGTACCTGCCACTGGAACTGAAGTGGCCACAATGTGTTTGAGATCTAAGCTGTCATATTCCTTCCTGCTGTTTATTTTCAGAGATGGGATTGTTGTATGATGTTGATCTACCCTATGCATTCATTGTTCAGATTTAATCATCTGAAATTACAGCCCAGGCAAACAGTGTTCTTTGTCAGCACCCAGTTTTGTAGAGGTTTGGTATGGGAGTTCACACAGTTATGATACACTTAAATGAAGGATTCATCTTCCCTGTTATCTTGAGTGATACTTTCTTCTCATGCTTAGATTCATGTCAGGCCTTACATGTGTTAATACTGTAAATGTATTTTCTTTTTTTAATTTTCTATGGTCAACAGAATTGATCTTTTCCTCATAAATTTATCTGTATCTTTTTTACCAAGCCTGCTTTTTTTTTTGCCTCTATCATAATGAGGAATAGTCAGTAAATTTTATCTCATGTCTTGTATTCCTGAAATCCGATAGGGTCTTGTGATCAGCTAGCTCCTTTCACTAAGAAGAGACCTCCCTCTTATTTGCCCTAGTCTCTTCATCCAATTTCTAGCTGTACCCTTGATGAAAATCAAAGAGATCCATTTATGCATTAGAAATATATTTAATAACTCAATAGAACAACTGTCTCAGTCACAACTTAACTATGATTGGTGTGGTGTGAATGCTTGGTGCATTTCAGCCATGAGACGGGTATTAAATGTTCTCTAATTATGCACTGGGTCTGCTATGCAAAATAATCTGAGGCAGATTGCTTTCACCATCCAGAGTTTTCAGTAGTGGCTAAACAACAAATACTCCACAGCGTGCCTGGATTGGTGTGTTTCTATTTTAATGCAGTAATTTTAAAAGCGGATGTTGAGTCCATGGTCCTACAGGTGAGATTTGTGACAGCCTGTAACTTTTAATCGAATTACATACCTGTTGCTCACCAACCATTTTACCACATTGCTTGAATCCATAAGGTTCATCTGCAATACTAAATTCTTTGATAGCCTGTTTAATTAAATGGTGTCTCACTCCAGCCTAATTTGCTTTTGAAAACCTCCTTGCCCTGTCTGCTGAGAACTCTCAGCTTATGCAGGTAGCTGTAATATCCAGGTAGACATTCCCTATCCGAATGAATGCCCCGCCTTCAGCCCAGGGTAGGAGGTGACACCTGGCATTGGGAGCAGCCCGGTTAGTGAGTTCTCAACCACTAAACCTTTGAGTTTTGTCATCCCTTTAACACCTCCGAGTTCAGCTGGCACAGCAGAAGCAGGGACACTTGGCATTTGATCAACCATCTCCACCTACATTGGCACACGCTTGTTATAGCCTGGCAGCCTTCAGATCTCACGTGAGGATTGCTCCAGCACCTTTCAAGTCACTGTGAGTCTCTCCTTTGGCTGTACACAAGGCTGGTATCTCCATCTGCTCTAGGACAGCATTGCCTTTGCTGAATAAAAGACAAATAGAACGTTCACGGATTATTATGAATAAAGATAGTGCTTTAATTTGTCATGAGAAGGGGCTTTTTTCAGTCATAAGGTGTCTCCAGTCTTTGAAATGTCAGAATGAGCTATTACTAGGTGACTGGTGATTTAGGGAGAAACTTTTCTTTCCTGTGACTGGGTTCCCAAATGTTTATAATTGGTTAACAAATTAAATTAAAATTCCCTATTCAAGACCATCCTGTTTTCAAAGATGAATAGATTAGCATCATTAACATTTAGTAAGGTTACTAGATTATTTTTAGTTGACTGCTAATGTTAGTGAATTTCCCGAAAGGTGACTGGTCAATGAAATTAAAGCATGTATGGAAGGAGAGGGAATGTAAGAATGCATTATTGGTTTTAATCCTCCTGTTCTTCCTTTTTTTTTTTAAGTGTGTTTGGAACAGACCATTTGATACGAGAAACCTAGTCTTGCTTGAGTTTTTATGCAAAGTTGTCACTTATTCTATGAAAAAGTTTGGGGTAGAAAAAGAAATGTGAAAATTATTTTTGTCTGAAAAGTCCATTAGTATTTAATTTATAAACAAATTTATGGAACCTACCTGGAAACTGTTGAATTAATGGAAACATCTCCCTACCATTGCAGATATCTCGAAGGCCTTAATTTTAACAGAAATCGGTCCAAAACGTGACCCTGCAACTTTGAAATTGTTCCTTGGTAACATTGAGAGATTGCTTAAGGCCCAAGCACATGGGTAAGATACTTTGCAGTGTATGTCTCACATTTGTGACCAAAAAGTCATTAAAAAAAGCAATGTAAAAAAAAAAAAATACTGAAACAAGTGTGTTGTATACATAGGTTGAAGTCAAAAGCATTTTTTTGTTTGTGTTCCTGTGGGGTGTAGGGTCCGTGTCATTGGGAGCTCAACGCTGGCCCTGTGTCACTTGGCGTCCGGCGCTGCAGACGCCTATTACCAGTTTGGGTTGCACTGCTGGGACCTGGCAGCGGCCACTGTCATCATCAGAGAGGCGGGTGGCACTGTGATAGACACTTCAGGTGAGCCAAATGCCCTTGCTTTTCCTCTCACTGTTGGGGGAGCGAGTGAGTGCCTCCTGGGGCAGCTTGTGTCCCCTCAGCCCGGTCCTGCCCCTGGGGCTCTGCCTCCTCTCCAGCAATATCCTGCACAAAGGTCTGTGCTCTCCACCAGGCTCGGGCTGGTTGCTCAGAACACGCTCATGTAATTCCAGCATGGGGTTTCATCACATCCAGGGTCTTCTGAGTCGAACTGTATTTCCATGACTTTGAGGAGTTCCCTCAAAGCATCATATTTACAGTAAGGAACAGTTTACAGTAAGGAACCAGCCCAGGAGATTGGCAGGTATGCTCAGACATTCCAAACAGATTTCAACAGAGAAGTCCTCCCAAGAAAGGAGGACTCTGAGGTACAGGTTTGAACATATATGTCTAGAAACTACTCAGAGGGAGTAAAGGACAGCACAGTCTCCAGATTATTACTTACTTAATTTAAAGGGTACACATCTCAGAGTAATGGTTTACTGGTGACCAGTACCTGGATACTGTGGAAAAATCTGGTGGATTAAGAAGGGTATGCTGAGTGAACTAATTTCTGTCCTATCCCTTCCCGTTGCTAGAAGAGGGGAATATTGCATTTTTTGTTGGTTACTGAACAAATTTAGGCACTCGCTGCTTCTCCCGCGTACTTTGACTCTGTATCTAGAATTTTCTAAAATAATTTTTTGCTGGAAATTTCCATGTAGGAATTGTTGAATTAGGTTGTCCTTCCCACCCCGAAAGGAGCTACCTATGAAGTTGTTTCAGTGTTTCTGACCCTATCTAATTACAGCACAGCTTAGATTTAAGACACTTCTCGTTAATCCTCTTGTCCTCAGGGGGACCTCTGGATCTTATGTCCTGCCGAGTGATTGCTGCAGGCACGAGAGAGATGGCCATGTTCATAGCTCAGGAAATACAAACTATTCACTACCGACGGGACGACGAGAATTAAATACTTACTGTGTGCAGTTTGCCCTCCTGAACTATGTAACGTTTGCAAGATGGGTGTCTTGAAAGGGTACGTGATTTCAAGCAGGATGATTTCTGTGGAGATTTTCTGTGTCAAATATATTTTATAAATTTATTACAATGTGGGAAGGCATAGGGAGATTTTTAAACCTCTGAGAATCATGTTTCCTTTTTAATATGTATCTCTTTCAGCAGTATCTTTTTTATAAGATAGAATATTTTACTTGTAGCAAATTAGTCTCAAAATTAAGTTGTAATTTCATATCTGTGGGGCTGATATTTTGTCTTTTGTAACATGCAGCTAAAAAATGGAACTTTATTTTTACAGATGCAGATCTCAGGTAAATGAGCTTTAGGACTGTAGTGAAGGAGGAGTAGTTGAGATGTGTGCCTATAATACCCTTGTTCCACGATACTTAAGAATGCAATAAAAATGACATTGTTGTTTCCTAACGACGTCATAGATCTGTATCCGTATATGTACATGTATGTGTGTCTGTGTGGTACATATATGTGCATTTCTACACCTACACATGTGTATGCATGTATCCACACACATGCCCAGCTGTGTATGTGTATATATATGGGTATCCTGGATGTTTACAGCAATTTAGAGAATGCATAGACAGAAGAAAGCTAATATTGGAAGCTATTTTCAGGTAATGATTTAGGTTACTTAGCTGATTCCAGTCGGGGCTACCCAAATGGCAAATAGTAGAGCTGACCATGGAAAATGTTTAATTGTTTTACAAACTGCCCAGCTGGTTTTGTTTCCCTTCGTCCCTCTGCATGGGCATAAATCATACTGTCCTGTAGGCCTCTGTAAGATACTCAAACCTGCAAACACTTACTACCATAGAGTAATTATAGTTAAAACCAGGAATATTGAACTCGAACTGAGTTATTCACAGTATTAACTATGACACACAGCAGTAGGAGGCCAGCAGAATAGAGCACAGTGTCAGAGAGCTGTTGATTTTAGAGAAACTTGGGACAGAACAGCTGGATTTGGCTCCTTACAGGCAAGTTATTAAAAATATGCACATAAGATATGCTTGCAAAAAGTTGTAAATCACATGCCCTTCTTGCACAACGTTGTAATCACACTTTTTGATCAAAAAAACCTGTAAAATCAGTTACATAGTTTTCCTAAATACACAGTTGTCCTCTATCCCTCTATCTAGCCAGTAATTTCTATTTAGATTGTATTTTAAATCGTGAGCACAGGGAAAATACAAGTGTGTTGAAAAAAGCAGTTGATATGAAATCACTTCTATTTTTTCTTCAAAAATTTAATTAAAAGGTATTTTTTTCTTGCAAGAGTGCAAATTGAATAAAGGAATGAGCCAAAAGAGTTGGTTAAAAATTTAACCTTTTTTTGTACACTGCATGTGTAGACTTTGTAAACATGTTCAGATATCTGCTTAGAAGATACAAACTAAACAATATTTTTAAAAATAACCTTGTGTGTGTTTCTTGCAATGGAAAATGTTTTTCACTGAATATAACATGAAGTTTTATGTGATTTCTTGATGTTTTTTTAATGAGAAATACAAAATATTGACTGCGTGAGGAATATCTAAATCCAACTCAGCACTTAAAAGCTGATGGTTCTTACCAGAAAATCAACGCTTTCCATCACAGTGATCAATGCTTTGTCACTGCTCCCTTTTACCCCCTCCAACTCTTTGTACCCCTGTTTGGAAAAGGAGACTGTAAGCCCTCCGGGGCAGGGACTATAGCACTTTGGCTCTGGCTTTTCACAGTGCTAACAGGATGAGATTCTGGTCCACAACAAGGCACTGAGGTGCTATAATAACGCAAATAATAAATGCTGATTAGGCTCGCTTGTCTCTTGTTCACTCTGCCCCCACTGCCCGAGCGCAGAGGAGATGGAGAGGCAGATGCAGAGCTTGGTGGCAGCGCTCTGATCCCAGGGGCGCTCAGCCCTGGCAGCCGTGCGAGCAGCTGGGGCTTTGCTGGGGCTTGTGTAAGCCCTGCAAGGAAGCTTATGCTGGCAGGGAATCAAGTGTGGTGGAAGCTCAGCCCCACTTCATCCTCCCCCTCCTCACCCCGTTCCCGCCGCCCTGCCCTGCCCCGGGAGAAGCCGTGCGAGAGCTGCTCCGTGGCTCCGGAGAGGTTTCCCGGCAGCTCGGCTCCTGTACAAAGGAGTCTGACCCACTTAGGGCTGCTGTCCCCGGGCTCGGCAAAGCGGGGGGATCTGTGCATCGCTCCGGTGGCACACGCCAGCGATTTGCAAAGCTGGCAGCCAAGCAGGGCAGGAAGGGGGAAGTGTGGAAAGCCATTCCCAAGTTCTCATTTGTGCCCAGGATGCAGTTTGGGGTTTTATTTGGGCTGTGGTCCAAGTGTGTTAAACTGGCCGTGTGTGTGGGGAAGGCACAGTTCTGTCCCTCACCTCCTCTGCTGCCTGTGTGCCAGGACAAACATTTCTGAGCCCTTCCCGGGGACCAGATGAGTGAAGTGATCTGCCTGCAAAGTACCCCAGTAAACAACAAAGGGATTATGTTCGAGGCACACCATTTTCCCAAGCCAATTCAGTCCCTGGCCACCATGAGTGGCTGACTTCAGGCACCAAAGGGGGTAGCGGGGGGCAAGCAGGACAGCTCCCTTCACAGATGGTGCCGCAGTACCCCGGTTCAGAGTTTGCATCAAAATGCAGCCTTAAAACTATTTGACTGCAATAATTGAGTGAAATAAACTGTACTGGAGTTTGTCCTCCCTTTTATCTTGGTAGCCAAATGAAACTTTGCTCAGCATGTGCCCAGCAGCTCTCCCTGAGTGCAAGCATTCATAGTGCAGCACATCAGCCAAAAACTTAAATCCCCCAAAATGCTTAAACATGTGGACTCTTTTTCCTGCCAGCTGCTGTAAAATGCTTCTACTGTTTTCCACCGCACACATTACGGAGTACATAATGTATCCGAGACGGATGAAGCTTTTCTCGCTGGACACCGGCACAAAGATGCCTGTGCTCTGAAAAGCGAGTGCTTCCTCTGTAAGTAAATGGTGCTCAGCTTCCCGGAGCTATCCCAGGTCATGCCTGCATCCCTCACCAGCTCACTGGTGGAGAACAGCCTCCAGTCTGCTGGTCTGGTCTTAAATGGTGTTTTCTGGTAGAATAAAGCATGGAAATAGCTGTAAACTCCAGGAAAATGGTCAGTGGCTGGTTCCTTTGCAGTGTATTGTTGAGCTTGTCAGATTTTGCAGAACAAGTCTTGGCATGTTTCAGATGCACCGAAGGACTGATATTTTCCCCTTGATTAGACTAATTAATCTCAAAGTGTTGAAGAAAATACGCACCTAGGGGCCCATAGGCAGCATTCTCTGTGCTTCATCTAAAATTTGGTTCCTGTTGGCCATGGCTTCGATTAAAGGAATAAAAATATCACTTACCAGGAGTCATTCTGCTATCAGAATTAGACCTATGCTGCTCCCTCAGCAAGGTTGGATCTGTTCAGTGTCTGCACGGGAGATGTGTAAGGGAATCTCTGAATAATGAAATAAGACTTAAGCCACTATATCAAATTAACACAGACCACACCTTTTTCCTGGTAACTTCCTAGAGCTGCCAAGACTGTTCAAATTATTTCTTTCCTTTATGCTAGTAGAGAAACTGTGTACAAAAATGTGCTTTCCTTCAGTATTGTATTGCCAAGACTGAAAATGTAGAGAAGTCAAAATTATTGTTCCTCCAGCAGTTTCCATTTTACAGCATGTCAAAGTTTAGTCTTTCATAAAACATCTCCCCAACACTGAGGAGTGCAGCAAATCATTCACCAACAGCGGAAGGAGGAATTTCCATTTTCTTTTAATCCATCCACCAGGCATAACAATAACACTGTAGGATGCTGCATTTAAAATGCATGCTGTGTTCAAGTAGCAGAAGAACTAATTCTGTTCCAAAGAGGAGTAACTGTTGACACTAACTCTGGATTTCCGTGGGGTTTGCTACTGAAATTTTTATTTTAAAATGCATTACAATGGTGGATTTATACTTCTGTCCTTTTCATCCCATTGTATTTGTACAGTGAATTTTAGAGTAAAGTGGACATAAGCATGACCTGTCTCATCACAGAATGGAAAGGTGTGTGTCTGTGTTTCAAAACATGAAGAAGCTGAATTCTGTGTCTCAGCATACTGAATGTTATTATTTCAATGACAAAAAAGAATCATGTGCAATTTCCCTTGTGTACAGCTGTGGAGCCTGTGCATATCAGCAAAGGTACCCCAGTGCAGCCTGCTAACAAGGCAGCCAGAGAGACACACTTCATACAGGTGGTGTGGGCACTGCTCCGTGAGCAGAAGGCTCTTTAATTGTGGTCGCTTTTATGCAATTACTGAAATCCATTAAATTATGCTGAATACTTTGATGCATACCCTAATACACAACATTTATACTTTTATCATCCTCTGTACCCCTTCATGCACACTGCTACTTCATGCTCCCTTAACATCACAACCTACTGCACCATGCTTCTTCAGTTAGCTACTGACTTTCAGTTTTACTAAAAGCTAATTTTTTTTAGTGGATGCTCAGGGTTTTTTTATAATACAGCCATTAAAATTACTGTTTTCCAATTCACTGACACATTCAAAATTGAGGTCTGAGTCTTCCTGCCAACTTACCAGGCTGAATTGGGTAAATCAGTGGAGTTGTACCTGTTTGTAGGAGAAATAAAATAGCCAAAATCTTCTCATGCAGGCAGATTTTTTTATCTGATCACAGGGAGGAAAGGCCTCCTCTGGCTCAGCCTGGTTTGCAACACAGAACACTAATCAGCTCCAAATAGGAGTGTTTTCCTCCTTCAAGCACTATCAAAATCAGTGCTAATGGATTTGTGGCAATACAGTTTGGAAAAAAATACTATTCATATACTTCATATAGTCTTATATTTCAATATTAATGTTGGAATAATAATATTTTATTTATATATGCATATATATAGATATAATACATTAAAATTGAGTCTGGAATAAGGTTTTATTTACAAATTATTTATGCAAAGGCTCACAAAAATTATCTTGAAGTTTCGGAGTCTTTGTATCTCCAGCCACCTGTCACAACCAAATTTAAAGGGTTAATCAGTGGAAAGAAAAACATTTATTCCGAGGTGTTTTCTAAGTTAAAAAAGCTTGCAGACACATTCTTTGCACACAAAGATTATGTTAGGTATTAAAGAGGTCAGTAGGGAAGGGATAAACTTTATCACATTGAGCTGGAAACCTCTTAACGTGTGAAAGGTCTGTGTCCTTTAGCAGTGCTTTTCTTTTAGCCAAAAATATGCAGGGCCAGTATTTGAATCTGAGGCTATTTGAGAAAGGAAAACTGAATATGAAAGTGCACTGTTGCTACATGAGTGATGCACTTGTTAATACTGTGACATTAGTGGTCACTTATAGGATCATGAATTGGATATATTCATGGTGGAAATACTGGTTTATTCTATTATGAAATGAATTCAAGCATTATTAGCCAGGCTGCCAGACAACACGGAACTAAAATTGGAATTCCATCACTCTTGTTTGTGCATTGCAATAAGCAGCTCTTTGTTCTCCTGAGAAACACATATCTTGTCAAATCTTGTTTAATGTGGGTCATGTTGAGCAGGACAACCAGATGACACCAACGAGCCCAGTTTAAAGAAAATGCGCCCCAAAACCTCCTCTGGCACAAGGGGCCACAATTTCAGTGATGTTGTGCAGCATGACTGTAACTCAGCAAAATTATCAATTGTCTTTGTGCTGAAATAACAGCCAAGAGTCTTCCACGATACAAACATGTACATCCATCAGGGAACACGTAGTCAGCATTTCTGGAGACACTGAGTGATTCTAAAGTGTTACCTCGGGTGGTTGGCATGCCTCAGGGTCACACCTAACGTTTGAGACAACAAATATTTTAAAGACTCTTTTACTGCAAAATGCAGTCATTATTAGACACACACGTAGGAACTTAGAAATGTAATGCTGGTCTCTCCCTGCCTTGCAATTTGTAAAAGGGACAAGACACGCAATGTTAACAGAATATTAGCATTTTACACTCACTTTTCAAGCATAGAAGTAAATATACAAGGGCTCACCAGTTTTTAGTACACCACTTCCAAAATTTAGGAGAAACGCACTTGTAATTTACTGGAGATTTTTTTCCAGATGCACTGTATCCCTGCACTATTTAATCTACACATAAAACAGCAGTGGGAGGAAGTATTAGTCTTACAAGACGCAACCTGACTTCAAAAGAGATTAAGGCTACTTAATTACACCAGCATATCCCCCACTGATTTTCTAAGTCTGGTAAATCTGAACCTAAGTGTACATCTGGAAATGGACAACAAAACATAAAAGTGATTATAATTCATGTAGACCTAATAATTCATATAAAATTTCCTTATCAAAGACATCCTTCTCTAATTGTTATATTGGAAGCTAAGAATAATTACTTTTAGATGTTTTATACAGGCAAAGGAAAGATGGATTTTATACCTGATAACCTCCTCTGAATCAAGAAATCAAAGACCTTATTAATTCCTCATGTAAGCATGTGCAATTTCAAAGAATGCTCTCCACCCACTGATATCAGTTGAATTTAAGCTCATCTCCATCATACAGAGATTTTGTCATGAAAGCATGATTTAAAAATGCAAAAATATCTATGTTGCATTCTTGTTTATCTTTTGCAACATTACTCTTTGTCCTTTGGAAACTAGCATTTTGTACTGTACCATATACAAGTTAAAGAGTTTCTCATTATATTTTAATGAGTGCTACAAATCGATGATCACAGAAATCATTAGACAATTGTGTATATTAGAAACATTATCAAGTGTTGTGAGACTTTCATTTTTAGGAAGAAATATATATCACCGATATTACTATAGAAATAGTAAAAGAAAGAAAGAAAGTCTGTGTTATTCTATGTGTAAATAACTTTAACACCGGGCATACCTCCCAGTCTAAGTTCTGTGAGCACATGAGCTTAAACTAAGCTATTTCTGTTCTGAGTCCTCCAATTTCTGAAGAGACTGAGAAGGGGTAAATCCACTCAGGAGGCTGTATAGTCAAGCTTCACACCCAAAAAGGATGCTCGGAGGAGATGTACACAAAATTACTCATATTAGCCATAGAAAAATAGAATTTCATTAAAACCTACAAATGGTGCATAGTTCCTTCCTTCTCCCCACTGACAGAAGTGCAAAACTGAGACTTTCATTATGGTTATGCCTCCTTTGAACTCCATTTCCCATTTACTCCTGCAAACCAGACAGTTTACCCTAACAGCCAGCCTCACAAATTCCCTGTCAGAACTTTGAGTGCACTCCCAGGAGTTTAGCTGGCCACATCCAAGACAAGGTGATAGGATCTGTTTTGAAGCAAGGTCTGGAAAAAGCTGCAATGAGGCTTCTCCCCAGGGGAGCAGCTTCAAAGCTGAAGCTCTCCCTCCTGAAGCAGACACACACATGCTTGGTACCTGATGGAGTGCCCTTACACGTGCAGTGGGGACTGGCTGACGTCAGTGTAATGCCACTTTTGATAGTCTTTGAAATGGTGCTGTGTTCTGGGGATGTTTCTAATTAGGAGGAAGAAGGCAAATGTCACTCCTGTCTTCAAGGAGGGGCAAGAAGGGCCCTGGGAACAACAGGGCAGCCAACCTCAATACTGCTGGAAACCATTTCAAAACACATTAAGGACAAGGAGGTGGCTGAGAATAGTCAGCATGGATTTATGGAAGGAAAATCGTGCTTAACTGATCCAATTGCCTTCTATGATGTGATCTGTGCTTGGGATTGCCCCAACCCACATGTAGGCCTTTGCAGAGAAATAATTCATTGCCGAGGAGAATGTCACAGAATAGGACTGGTAAGACTGAAAGGTCAGAATTGAATTTCAAAAAAGAATGTAATTTGTCTCTGAATCTCATGACAAAGATCAAAACATCTTCAGCATAAGTGCTCTAAGTACATTTAATCTACCTATATGCTAAGCTATGGAAATGGTCAGGGCTATTAAAATGTGGCTAACATATTGTTCCCTTTTTTGCCCCTTCCTTACACGCAGGAATCTCTCCACAGCCACTCATCCAGTGAAAGCCAGTTTTCTTCCTCAAAACCTAGCTCAAATTCACCATCCCCATGAAGGCTCTTAAATATACTTTCACACAAGATCCTCTCACTTGCTTCTCACAGACAAATGCTCCCCACCACTGGAACATGAAGGCAGCTGAAATACTGGGAAAGCACATTCCTCTTGTTTAAAGCATGTCATATTGTTTATCTAATTAAATTGCCAGTTCAGATAGGGATATATTTTTATATATTCATGATGCTGCTGCTGTAGCATCTTCAGACACCATCTGATCTGCAACCCTACCAGAGAGCCACCGTGACCGTCCTCAACCTGATACTATGAGGCAATGAGGAGCCAGCCCTACTCCCACTGAATGAAAGGGAAAAATTCCCACTTACTGCAATAAAATAGGTAAGATCCTATGTTCCAGAGCTTCCACTAACACCGTTGTCATACCTTGAAAAAATGACTTTACAAAGAAACCCAAAATCCAAACCCTCAAACAGAAATAAAAAGCTTGATTCCATACCTGCAAACCTGAATATCTAGCAAAGCTGACATGGCTTCTGTCAAACAGACCAGATATTTCCTCTAGCAGCAGAGTGTTAGCATTGCCACCGTTTCCTTCAAGCAAGAGGTTTTCACTTACTATCTTTCCTCTGACCAGTATCCTTCCTACTTAAAAATTGTAGGATTTTATTATCTTCCTGTTGGCTTGAAAAGAATAAAATAGATTGTTTTAAACAGTTTCAGTTCTGTGCATCCATCAGGAGCAAGAGCTCACTCTTAACACAGAGCCACCTGCTGACAGTCAAGTACATTCACACATTGAATTTGAATGATCTCTGTTTCTGAGAAAATAGCTCTTGGCAATTTTTTTCTCTCTCTTTATCTGATACAAAGGCTTTGAAGAGCAGAAGTTAAAAAGCAAGTCGCTAAAAACAAACATAACTATGCAGAAGCCCTGTTGAATTTTTAAATTTTGTAAATCTGCACAGATTTGAGAGAGATGTTTACTTCTGCTTGGAGTTCTTCTTGAAAGGTGGTTGTAGTGAGGTGGGGGTTGGTCTCTTTATCCAGACAACAACTGACAGAACAAGAGGACACAGTCTTAAGTTGCGCCAAGGAAAATATAAGTTGGATATTAGAAAAAAGTTTTTTACAGAAAGAGTGATAAAATATTGGAATGGTCTACCCGGGGAGGTGGTGGAATCACCATCCCTGGACGTGTTTAAAAGGAGATTGGATGTGGCACTCGGTGCCATGGTTTAGTTTAGTTGAGGGTTGGGACATGAGTTGGACTCGATGATCTTGAAGGTCTCTTCCAACCTGGTTATTCTGTGATTCTGTGATTCTGTGAGTTATAAGAAGAAATGAGTGCATATACAAGACCGTTCGGTCTCCATTTATTTGCTTCTCAGGGCTGTAGGGAAGCAGTCTGCCAAAATCTGATGCTGTTATTGATCCAGCAACATCTGATCCCTTTCTGTTCCAGCCCTCCTGAAATGTCTCTGGTGGCTGCACCAGGCTCTCTCACCATCCCTCACCAGCTAGCAGCTCAGGGCTTGCAGAGCTGTAACTTGCCCTTACTGGAGTCCTTCCCGCACACAGAAAACCCTTTCCTGGAGGCTCCCTCAGCCAGCCTGGCCTGCCAACAGAGGGCAGCTCTAGGCTGGGACAGGTCTGTGTCCCCAGGCTCCGGATCCACACACCTCTGGTGCCTCCTGGACGCACACTGGACATCCTGGAGCTGCCCCAGCCAGAGCGAGACACAGGCTCGCCCTGCACCTCTGGTATTGCTGATGTGCTGCAATACAGAAGCACAAGGGGAGCACTTTAAAGCCTTGCCCTACAGCTCCCCTTGGGCTCTGTGAGAGGCATTAATTCCTGAGGACGCATCTCTTGGGGTAAGGCTTGTCAAGCAACACATGGTCACTGCACGCTTGATGCTTCTGTGCTTTTTAGAGAAGGTGTGTCAGGAGAGAAAGACTGAAAGACTGAACACACCATCTAAGACAGAAAGGATTCATTATAAGGGATTGTGCATTTACACATAGCCTCTCTAAGGAGCAAAACAGACATTCGACACTGGTAGGGAAAGCCAGCATCACAGAAAGACATGTGCCATGCAGAAAAGCCAATTAGATATGAATATAGTTAATATGTGGCAACAGGGTACAGGGCTTCAGTCATATTTGCAGAAATACATGAAATACAACCAATCTCTACAAGGTTGTCCCAGGGATAGCAGCAAGTTTTAGATGAAAATGTCAAATTGCCTTGATAAAATGTGTCTCAAGGGAGAAGCAAGTAGGCAGCGTCTGGCAGATCTCAACAGGGAGGGCTAAAGTCTTCACAAGACACCTGCAGCCAAGAGCCTTTAAGAATCCACTCTGAGCAGATCCAAGCTCCCAGGTCTGTAGTCAGCCCAAACACAGCTTGCTCCAGGTATGTCTTCCAGGGGATGCAGCTTGTAAAGCAGACAGAGCACATAACTCAGCCGTATCCCTCCTCTCTACACTTTCCCTAAAAATTAACCTTAACTAGCATAAAACTCAGAGTTCAAACAGGCTGACCTTTTACCTTGGATATGCTTACGGCAGTATATTGTGAGTATAAAACCATAGCTTGATCTCTCCCCCAGTAGTTTCCAAGGGTTTCTACATCAGCATTGCTTTCTTCTTTCTTTATAAACAAATTAAAAAAAACCCCCAACTCCAAAACATTCAAAAATTATGATTAGGCCAAAGTTTAGCTGAGAAAACTGTTGAGACAGAAGCCTTGGCTGAGTGCCCATCAAAATCAATAGGAGTCTTTCCATTTACTTAATGGGCTTTGACTGAGCTCTGAGTGAAGGGGGGGGAGGTGACAGAATCTGTGCTGATTACCCACTAACAAAGAAGTGTTTGAAATAATCTGCTGCCATCTGTCTTTGTTTTGCTAACCCACTCAGCTGGGCCTGAACAGAAAACCCATCAGCTGAATAGAGAATTAATTATGGAAAGAATGATCCCCTCGCATTTCTCACCTTCCACAAGATCTACCCCCAGTGACCACGTGGGAGATTTCCCTGTGTGATTCCACAAAACCACCACGACACTGAGAGCCCACGGCTGTCACATACATGTGAGTGTCATGCAAGTTACAAAAATAAATCGATTTCTTCAACCTCAAAGAGCTGCTTTAAGATTTCTGCTGTATCTGTTAGAAGTCATAGCAATGCTTTTCTCAGTCTGTTTCAATCTGTGATGCTTAAAAATTTCCTAGCGGAGCTGCTTTGGAAATTTCATGCACATCAATTATTGTGCAGCATCTGTGAATCTAGTTCCTGTTCTTGCATCCCTTAAAAATGAATCTTTGTTCAAGCTCACAGGTGAACCCATAATAGGCAGACACACATGGATTCAAAGGCATTTGGGACCCTCAGGAAAGTCACCTATGAACCTGTCTGATTGTTATTGCCTTAGTCTTTGTTTTGGACAAAACCAAAGTGCAATAATTGTTATTTTTAAACTTTGAAAGGATGTTATATAAGACAAAAAGATGCTCCTTTTCCAATAAGACTTTCTAAATCTAGGTTTTTAATTAATTTGCGCAGCTACCAAGGAAGCATAAGCTCACAGTTCAGTCTGGGGCTCAGTAGTTCTGGAGTGTTTCCAGGAGTCTGAAACTCCTCAAGTTTTGCTATAAAAACCATAACATGGCTGTGCAGCTATGGGACAGTTCCACAGCTGATAGCCTCTCACTTTGTGGTGAAAAGCCTCATTTAAAAAAAATTGCAATGCTTGTAAAATAAAAATTCATATTTCTTCTTGGATATATTTTCTTCCTGTGGGAAGTATCACTAAACAATATTAAATTGTAAAGATATTAGAAATGAATGAAAAAGTGATTTGGCTTTATTTAGAGTTTATACATCTTTGAAGTTGCAACTTTTGAAATGTAAAATAAAATATTTGAGATTATCCTTGGCATGATGAGAATAAACAAATATTAAGTTTCCAGCTTGTCATCTTCAATTGTCTCATGCCCACAAACACATTCAATTCATTCACACATGCATTATTGCAAATGAGGTAAATTACGCCAATGCCTGACCTTGGCATTTTAATAGCCCATCTAGCTATAAAGCATCTAAATTTAGATTTGTGTGTCAAAGTATTTCACACCACTGAGACACTCTTGACAGGGTAATTTTTCCTATGTGAGCAGCATGTGCCCACCCATCAACACTGTCTTGATCCTATTGTTAAAATCTTTGAAAAAGAATAAAATAAAACAAAATAGTCATCCATGAAATTTCAGAAGAATGATTTTTTCTGTGCCAGGTAATTCACTGCAGTGAAAGGTTAGTCTTTAGTTCAAACAGAGCTTTCAACAACGGAATCTTTGCTGGCCACAGAAACATTTCCAGCCGATTTCAGAAGATTTGAATCAGTATCAAAATCTGTTCCCATCTTCTACACAGCTGTGCAGAGCAGAGATCACCTTTAGGAGGAGCCTCATCCCCTCCTGTACAGCTAACAAAAACTCTCAGTGGCTCCAGCAAATCTGTTAGATATTACAAAACGTGGTCTTGTTAGCAAAGATTCTGAAAAAGATGGAAAACAATAAAAAGCAACCTCATGAAATCCACTCCATAGTCTTTTCTCAAAATAATCTGCTGTATCTAACCCTCATGTGATGGACGCTTGTCTAGTTTGGTCTTGAAAACTTTGACTGATGGTGCAGTAGTAGTAAACACAAATATTAAGAATGAACAAACAAATCTCTAACAGCCTGACAGAAATAAAACAGAACCAGAGGCAGTGGAGATAGAAATCTGCTGAATAGTAAAAGTAGTTTAGATACAAATATTGCTATTTTAAGGACACAGTGAAGAATAGGGAGTCGGTTCTCTATGGAAGAGAGAAGAAACAAATTTGTTTAGGTGTGATAAAAAGAGTTGTTCTAGCAGAAATCAGGATCAGACTCAGCTGAAAGCAGGAAAGGGCAGAAAGCTGAGCAAAAGGTCAGCTCTTACAAACCGAAGCCCACCCTTCTAATCTGCTACCTTCGCTGCTCATGCTGCTGTAAACACATCTGCTCACTTCTTGCACTCCCCTCTTGGGTCAAGTAAGGTGAGGTAGAGATACACTTTATTCTCCATTAATTCCATTCATGTTATTTGTCAGAGCCTTGAGAAATAGAAGGAATGTCCAAATTGATCCTTAGTCTCTGGGCTTGTCCTTCGTGTTATTTGACCACTGGCCCAAGCAACGGCTGTGTCTAATTGACTTCTTATCTTCAGTCAGCAATTGATCCCAGCACCAAACAATGACCCTAGAGGTGAAATGTTTCTTAATGGAAAACCTAATTGTCCTTTCCTACGGGTTGAGCCCCTGTAGGCATAAAGAAAATGTTATTCTATTCCTCTTCACAGAGCTCTCTAAAATAATTGAATTCCATTATTCGTATTTCCGCCCAATCTTCCCAATTCCCAAACTACACAGCCCATATACCATGTTTTTCAACATGTCAGATGATTCTCACTTTCCTCTGAGTTTGTTCCAATCTGACTTTTTTTTTTTCTCGAAGGGTGATGAGGAAAACCTGGCCTGATACTGCATGCTCACCGATGTGAAGTTGCAAGCAAAACTATCTCAAGTGCCTCCTCCTCCTCCCTGTTAAACCTGCCAGATGCAAACCCTTTTCCACAGCAATATGACCCCAGCAAGGAGTGACTTAATCAAACTTGTTTAACTTGAACTGCAGTGGTAAAGTAACACGTATGGAGGCAGTCTGCACTCAGCAAGGGGACAGCAAGGGAGTAATTTAGCAAGAGTGATTAACACCGTTGCTTATTTCACTCCACCTCTAGCGTTCACTCCCTTCAGCATCAGCCACATACTCTGTCCCCTGCATGATTAATATCTTCAGTGATGACTGGAGGAAATGTTGCTAAGAATCTGCCCTCCTCACCTCAGCCGACAGTTTTCTTTCCCTCCCTGTGAAAGAGTGGAACAGTTCTGCCTCTTCCAGCTATTGTCCTTATGCTGATGTTGTCTTGTCATATCAGTTTTTAATGGCATCTCACACGATTGCCCAGCCCTGCCAGATTCAGCACCTGCTACTCTTTCACAATAGGTTCTAGGCACATCCCGTCTGTATCCTGTGTTGCTACTGTTCAAAGATGCATCTTTCTGAGGAGCCCAGCTCCTAGGTCACAGTGATTTTAGCCATCTGATGGTTTTATTGCTGCTTCCCCAGGAGGGGGGGAAAAAAAAAAAAAAAAAAAATTAGTGCAGCTCATAAAACTACAGGTAATACCTTTCTCTCCTTTTCAGTTCAGGACAGTCGTTGAAAGGACATGTTTTTCCTGTTACTCTTGTACACCCATGTTTGCATTAGTTAGGCATCTGTGTTTGTATTCGTTACAACTGCCATGCAAATTGAAGTGCTAATGCCGATGGAGGAGCTTGTCCTTGCAAAACACACTGTCCCTGCTGTGACAGGCCTTGCATGTCGTCTGGGGGGGCTGCTTAGCTGTGGCTGTGCTCATCAGATGTCTCTGCAGAGAACTTTGGGAAGAGGCAGTTGACCAGAGAAAAACTAAGCTTCTGCAAGATCAAAATTTCCAACTCTTGCAGACATTTGTGCCCCAGCCTGTTCAGAAAAATCCATAAGGTTACTTTAATTTCCATATGATTTCTAAGGGGCACTCTCCCTTCCCTTCCACAGACAGATGTAGAGAAAGACCATCTGACAAAACATCTTCTCCCTTATTTTCTCCCTCCACAGCAGGAAAAGCTGCAGTATACACCCGAGTTTTTTGACAGCAGATAAACACTTGTTAAGAACTCCTTAAAAATACACCACTTTGCAGAAACAACATCAGCTCTGCTCCACAATCAACCACAAGATACAAATCTGGAGGAAAGTGGCTGTTTGGAGTCCAGCGCTCAATGAACTATTTACTATCCCTCACTTGCTGCTCTCTATGACATATTGTTAGGGACTAATTGCACAAGTGTAACAAAACTAAATGCCATAAGAAACAGGAAAAGAAACGATTAACATATGAGAAGGATCCCTACACACCTGCAAGACCTAAGTAGCTTGAGGAAGAAGAGATAAAAGTCTGGGCTTAGCTTCCCATGGGCAAGTTTGTTGGTCTAGAGTGTGATCTGAGGAAAGGAGCTATTTGTTTCATCAGGCTGGTAAGGAAATGCCATCCAAGAAATAAATTTGCCCCGGACCAAAAAAGTTGATTTTTTAATAGCTGATAAAGGCCCCAAAAGCTGAGGTCTGAAGAAGACATCTAGCAGATGTCAGCCTGACTGCTAAAGAAAGGGGGACAGTAAGAGGTATTTTGAGAGGTCCTTTGTGCCCTAAACAGGCTGGTTCAGGAAAAACAATCCAGTGACTGATTATTCCTGACCCTAGGGATAACCTGAGTGCTGGTGGCAAGAGCCTCTTGAGTCATTCCCTGACCAACAGGGGCAGGGTTTCCTGGTCCAGATCCTGGCCCTAGGTCAGGCTCTTGCCTGAGGCAGGTTCTGATGCTCCTGGCTCTGTTTTTCCTGTCCAATAGTTGCTGGACAGCTCTAAGCAACAGAACCTGGTTCCAAAGCCCTAAAGAACCATGTCTGTGTCCATAGGACATGCAAACAGGGAGCACTGCTTCTGTTCCTGTGTAGTAAACAGAAGCCACTGCTCCCCTGCCTGTAGGAGTAACAGTAAATACCTCCACTACTGTACACATTAATCCGAGCTGTAAGCTTATTCACAGGCCCTAAAATCAGAAGCTGAGACACTTAATCTGTTGATTTGCTCTAATGCCGGCCGGGAGGCTGCAAATGAGATTGGCTTCCAGTGTTACTATATTAGCTGTAACTAGCTAACGTGGAGCGTGCATCTCCCGAACAAAATCTTTCCCGCTCCGTTCCCGGGTGAATAAGGGAATTGCCGAGGAAATAGCCCTCCCCAAAGCGCGCTGCCTCGCACCTGCACTGCACCCCTGGTGCCGCGGGCAAGCACTGAGCCCCGGTGGGGCTGTCCCGGCACGGCTCCCTGTCCCGGGGCACGGCTCCGGTGCCGGGGGAAGGCAGGCAGGCAGGAGGGGCCAGCGGGGCCGGAGGAGGAGCCCCGCCCGCTGCACTTAAGCGCCGTGACCGGCGCTGCCCCGCGGCCGGGCGGGCCATGGAGGTGGCACGGGACTGCGTGGGATCGCTGCTGCGGTGAGTGCGGGGACGCTCCCGCCCCTTTCCCATCCCCTTCTCCATCCCGGCCGGCGTGGCGGCGGGGGCGGCTGCCGGGGATGCCCCGAATCTCAGCAGCCCTCGGCCGGCTCCAGCGCTGCGGAGCAGAGAGCGCGGGGCGGGGCGGGCGGCGCTGCGGGGATTAACCCCGATGCCGTGGGCGAAGCAGGTCGGGACGCTGCCGCTGCCCTGCGAGCCCGGCTGAAGGTCTGCTGAGGGAAGCACGGCCAGGCGCCCGGCAGCCTAAGCTGTCTCGGAGCTGTAGTGGCCTCTGGGCCCCAGAGGCTGCCGGCGGCGTGCCGAGGGCTGCAGTGCCGGCAGCGCAGTCCCGGGGTGGGCAGGAGCCGCTGGCACTCGGGGACAGCGCGACCACCGCCCCAGCTCCGCTGCTGTGCCGCAGGCAGCAGGCACGGCTCCGTGCGCTGCTCGGGAGCCCATCCGCTGCCAGCCGCCTCTGCGGGGCCTCCACAGCTCGTGTTTGAGCAGGAGAACCACGCTGCCATCTGGTTCAACCCTAAGTCTCCTGAATAACTTCGGACCTTTTGCTTTTTTTTCTTCCTTTTGTTTTGCCTCCCTGTTACTGCCGCTGCCCTTTGCCAGCGAACTCTAACCTAAAAATCAATCCGTGCCGTATCCTGGAGTTTGTTGTGCAACGTTGATTTTTCTGAGTGAGACTGGAGATCGTTGCACCACATTCTTAGACAAACATATGGGCCGTGCTGCAAACAAAGATAAAGAGTGAAATATGTGTACAGGGCTCAAGGCAGGCTTTTAATCCCTGCGTTCTCCCCCAAAAAAATTAACTCATTTCTCTCACCAGTTTTGACAATAGACTTAATGCTTGTGGCAGCATTTGTGAAGCCCTCTCTAGGAGGATGTAGCTATCCAAAACCAACTGGATAAGATGCTAGAGTTTGAAGATATTTGATCTTTCAATTATAAATATATTTTTGTATTTCCCACTGACATAGAATTCCTTCTTCCTTCAAAGAAGAGCTTGGACTTGATTCTATTTACTTTAAAGATTGATAAAACAATAGTAGAGTTGCCTGTATTTAACATGTCACTCAAATTTCTAATAAGACTGACTGCACCTTGGTTCCTTCCCACCACTTCTTTCCTGACTTAGCTTGATAAGCTTTTACTAGGAACATATTTTTGCTAACTTTAGTCTAGTAGAGGAATTCCTTATATCAGAAATTGGTTTGTCTATGATTTGAGGACAGCTGCAACAAGAATGGATCTTTCTAAGAGCCCTGAATGTAGGCTGGCCTGTTGGAGCCTATGATCTAGGAAGGAAAGTGTCACACAAAATAAAAACAAGCTTTCAGCAACAGGCCCAGAAACTGAAAGGTTCATACTCTGTTTATCTGGCTGGTTTTCATCGTACTGGTTTTGTCTCCTCATTAGCTGAAACCTCAGCTTTATAAGCAGGCTTAGTTTAAAGATGATATTGACAGGTTTTATTAAAATGTAGGTGAAATGTCATCACTGTTAAATTACTTCTTAAGACTGTTCCTGTTCAGTGACTGGCCGGTGGAGATAATGTAAGACCTATTTTATTAATCTGTTTGTTTGTTTTATTTCTCTGATGTTAGATAGGACTAGACAGCAGTATGAGGTGATTGATCCTGATGCCTTGAGAAACTGCTGCTCAGATCTTCAAAGTATGGCTCACAGAGTTGGCCTGGGTGAGCGCTGTTAGCTCAAGTCCTACCCATGGGTTGTGCCCCTTTTAGGGGCACATTTCTTTGTCAGCATGTATGTTTTGGCTGTTTCCCTTATGCTTTGTCTTTTGTGAGTGACAACTTGGCTTAAGTAATGGGAAAGAAAACTTTTCAACGGGACTGCTATTGACTGTCCTCACCAAAAAGAAAAAAAAAAATTGGCAGTACTCACTCAGGTTACTATTCTACATTCAAGTTTTCAAATTTGTGAGAGGGAATGAGATGTAATCTGCTGTGAAATCTCTTGAAACCAGAGTGCTGTGCTTTCTAACATCAGGGTGCCCTCTGAGGTGTTGTGACCAGCCCCAAGGCACATGAGCAGGCTCCCTGTCTCAGGAAGAGACTCAGTGATTCAGAATGCGAGCTGCCCACGACCAGTGGGGTGATCGGGGGCCTATTAACTTAGTCAGCAGAGATTGGCAAACACGCCCTGTCCTAGCAGGCTTCCCTTCTGTGGAGCTTCGTGCCTTTGTCAGTGCTACTGTCATCTTGTCCTCCTCCCTGGCCTTGACCCTCCTTCAGGAGGAACGGTGCTTATTAGCTCTTTAATTGGAAACAATGCTTGTTTCCTGAAAGCTGGGCTGGCTGCTCATCCTCACGGCTTTGATACAGGAAGGAGAGAGGTTTCCATCAGCCGTGTGTGTGTATGTGCCAAATGTTGAAAGCCAGGGACCTAATGTATAGACAGCACTATCAACAAAGGTGTAGAGTGACCTAGGACAAAATTGTTGAGCATGCTCCTCCTTTAAAAGAAATTAAAGCTCCATTAATACCAAGGAGTTTTTGAGGAAGGTAAACTTGGTGTTGAGAGGAAAGGCAATAGCACAGAAGAGTGGTTCAGAATGAGAGCAGCAAATTAATTATTTGCTGAAATCTGAATCTGTTCAGGCATAAAAATGACATTCTGTGCATTCCAAAAATATGCCTAAAGACCAGATAAGAGGTGTGGAAAAGATATCTACTCTCCATGGTAAGTGTGGATCTGCATGAAAGGTGTGACTGGGACATCATTAGTTGAGTAACCTTATAGCATTTCATTGTTGATCAAGGAAGTCCTGTAGTCACTCTCTGGCTGCAGATAAAGTCTGCCAGTTCACTCTATCCTCAGTGAAAGTGTCTGAGCAGAGATTTTCCTACATAAAATTGACTTTTTACACCTATGTGGGAGAGCAGAATGGGGATGCATCCCTTTCCCACAACTGAACAATTCAGTATTAAGGAGCCAAAGGTATAGAGAGAGAGTGAACTCCAAGAGTGTGCGAGATGAAATATTGCCTCCCTTTAAAAGACTTAGAGATCAATCCTTCCCAGGTGTCAGGCAGAGTGTCATTCTTGGAAAGCTGACTCTTGACTTAGCCATCATCATTTGGCAGGAAAAAAGTGTCCCCAGGTGTATATGAGAGCAGGTCTGTACCTTGGTGTGGGAGTAGGCTGTTACTGGCATCATGTGCTTGGTTTACTTAAGGTAAACATGCAATTGGCCAGAAAAATCTAAAATTTCACTCTAAAAGTGATTGAATCCTTTCAGCCTCACTGGCAGCCCGCTCTAACATTTAAGTACTTGGATCTTAACTTTCATTTAATTCTATTTAACTCCTTGTGATACAAGCCTAATGTTTTGTTTTTCAAAACCAGATGGAGTTTTATAGTCTGTAGATACAATTTGTAATCAATTGCCTTGATTGTTTGGAAGTCAGCTATAATTATATTGCAAAGCTCTGCTTGCGTTCTGCTACTGAGTGTTTTGAATATGGATAATGTTTTCAGTCTTCCTAAACCAAACTCATATCTTAACACACAAAATTACTTTCAACCTATTATGTATCTCACTGAGTGTTTATCTTGCAAGTAAAGAGAATTATCTAGGTAACTGAATGCAGTAAGAGCTGCTGCCTTTTAAATTCAGTATTATAACCCATCAGCTTCACTGTAATTGTGACTTTTATGTCAGCTGAGCCAGAGGTGTCCTGCGTCTGCTTGAAATTTTGTTAATTTTAAAAGTCTTTCCAAATGTCATGGGCAAGAGAAAGTTCAGAGATAACATTTCTATAGGGCTGAGTAGTATTTAGTTCTGAAATCAAGCTCCACGAGTCTTAATGTGATCTGTGAATTGCTAGTATAATGTGATTATGTCAACAGTCCTCCTTCTTCTCGCAGTGCTTGACATGACTGTTTTTGTAACTATGTTGAATTTTTATTTGTCTTAGATCTTTCATATCCGTGGGAGCATCTGTAGGAGCAGTAACCAAACAGACACTGTTCCCCCCTCTCATGCCTGCAGGGCGCCCTTTCCGTGTGTCCAATGCCTCCCGAAGCAGCAGGAAAGGAATTGTTGCAAGCAGCCTGCAGGAGCTCATCAGCAAGGTATAGCAAATAGTCCCACTCTGACTGAAACTTACAGTGAAATCCAGTATCCTAGAAAGACAACCCCCAGAGTGTCATTCTTCTAAAAATCATTACTGGGGAAGTTCAGGAGACTATTTCGGATGAGCAAGTCTCAATATGAAATGATGGGCTCTCTATAGAATGCTAAAATGTCCTGGGTTTTTTTCAGACTTTAGATGCCTTTGTTATAACTGCTGGAATAATTACTCTGGTTTTGGAGGAAGATGGCACAGTTGTGGACACGGAAGAGTTCTTCAAGTCCCTGGATGATAATACACACTTCATGGCTCTAGAAAAAGGACAGAAATGGACACCAGTAAGTGTTGACTGTTTCTCTCCCATTTGAATAGAAGTGGATGGAGGAATGTCTGTGGTTGCTAAAATTGTTGGAAAGAGGGGAGAAGAGGAAGAAAAATTCCCTTGAAGAGGCAAGGTGACAACTCCTTGTTTGGCCTTCCTGGATGAAAAATCAAGTTCATATTTTTAATTGTCATTTGTCTGGACATAGATCTGTTGGCAAAATCCACCAATAATTGAAACAAAACATTGCAACTGAAAAGAATTATAGGGAAAATACCCTGCTTTTGGAGAAGCTCAGAAATATCTTGTTCTTGAGCCTTTTTGTAACATAAAGAAAATTAGGACTTTGACTCCATGAAGTTAAAAAATACAATGTCCTTAAGGGTTAGATTTAGACTGTAAAAAATACCCAAATTAAATAATATAAAGCAAGTTTTGCCTTCTGAATGCAGTAATGGTTTAGCAAAAATAGGTTAGAAAAATGCCTGTGTTTAATTTTCAAAAAGCCAGAAGTCGGTATCAGAACCTAATGTTAGTCTACATGCTTCAAGATATTTAAGAACTATTAAAACTGGCTTGCTTTAGCCTCCAAATCATATCAATTCAGTGTTCAATTAGTTACTTTGTAGTGAAATAGTCATCTGTACATTAATAACATAGAGTCAAACTCGTAATGGATTTTCCATGAGGTGGTTGTTGCTAAAAAGCTGGCACCAGAATTTTTTCTACCAGGCGCCGAGCTGGCTGCAGAGCTGTAAGCAGGAGAACCATTTTTGTGCCTGCACACGTATGGCTCGATCATGTGGCCCTGTTTTCTCAGTCTCCTGCTGCAGTGTGGGCAGCCTGCGCATCTTTCCCCAAAATACCTCACCGGGTTATCAAGCTCTGCGTCTGGGGCACGAAAACGGCAGAAAAGAAGCTGCAGCCAGGGTGTGACTCCACCTTGCCCCTTTCCCCTGTGCAGCAGCACAAGTCTGAATGCAGCCCCTCTTCAGAACGTGCTGAGTGACAACAGAGGGACTGTCACAGCTTCACCAATCACCTGGAGTGTGGCACCAGCTCTGTCCTGCTTTATCCAAATATTCTGGGTGCACAAGGGGAGGGGTGTGGGGACACACTACCAAGCACACCAGCTACTTGTACGTGTCCAAAGCTGTTGTTGATAGGAGACCCTGTTGCTGGAGCTTGGCGGCTATCAAAGTAAAACAGGCATAAAATTGCTGGCTAATGATATACTGCCGTGTTTAACTTTGTCTGACTTATCGTGGCACTGTCTGAGGGCTGGGGTGACAAGTACAAAAAGGCCCAGTCTTACACAACTTTATTGCTTCATTTAGCATGCAGAAAACAGCCTGGCAGCTGCCAGGTCGTTAACCTTGAGTGGAATGTGCTGAGCAGAGGATCCCGTGTATCCACTAGATGTCTCTGTAAATATGGGTTCTCTTTGCTATTTTCTTTTTGGCTTTTCTTTCTTGAAGCACACGCCCTGCAGCAGACAAGGGCTGCTTTCAATAATGGAGGGCGGATTTAAGGTGGAAGGATGACTTTCCATGCTCCCTCTCCTTTGCCTTTTCTCTTAAAATCTTGTTATTAAACCCTAGGCCTAATCAGCAGTGGTTCTCTCCCTGTGTTTCTTTTTCGTAAGAAGAAAGAGGTGCTGTGAGCCAAGGTTTGAAATGGGCACCTGACTTTTCACAAATGTCATCTTTGTAGCTTTCTCCAAGAGTGCTCATCAGTATTGTGCTCCTGACTGAACAGAAAGACCTAATGTTATCCTGGTTATTGGGTGGCCTAACCCCACTGCCTCAGAGAGCAGCTGGAATGTAGCAGGATAAATAAATGGCAGGAACACAGCCCAGTGGTGTTACCTGTGGCTTCAATGTACTCTGAAGAAGCTCTACTACAGAAAATAAATATTCAGGAGGTGCTATGTCACTCTAGAATTTCAGTGTCTGCTTGGAAAACTTCACAAGCCCGTTTAGGACCTGAAAAGCTGCAGACCGTTTTTCTGTGTGCTAATGCTTTTAAATCTAGTTTAGAATTGGCCAAGAGCTAACCCCAAGACTGGCATAAGCAAAACTGCTTCTGAAGAGCTGCACTATTGACAATTGTCTTGCTGCAGTTTCCTGGGTTGTGGTACAAACTCTCTCTCTCTCTTTTTAAATCAGACAAAAAATGGAGTTGTCGCTGTGAGACAAAAGAAGAAAATGGGAGTAGCTAATATCACATTTGATCTGTACAAACTGAACCCCAAGGATTTTATTGGCTGCTTAAACATCAAGGCAACCTTCTATGAGATCTACTCCATCTCCTACGACATCAAATGCATGGGAGCAAAAAGCGTATTGCGGTAAGTGTGTTTCCACTACTGAGCAGGTGTACACATTAATGAAAAAATCTGTATTTGCCATTGCTTCTGTGAAGCAGGTGTGTTTATAAATTTTTGTTATTTCTTACATACTGGCCAATATGCTGAATCTTTCTTTGTAAGGTGGATAGCTGACTTGTAAAACTTCCTATAGCTTTTTATGATGGAATCTTAAATTTCCTCCAAGGCAAAACTCTTATCAGCTCGTATTTACTGCAAGGGTGCAAGTACAGCTTCTTTGTTCTGCTGAGAGAGTTTCCTCACATTTCCTTGACTTGTTTGTTTGAAGATAGCAGGAGGCAGGGGAAGAAGCTCTTTGAAGTGGATGAAACAAGAGGAATTTGAAATCTAATGTCAGGGGTCTTAAAGCTTGCTCAGACATTGCAGCTCCTGTTTGCCAGATTCACCACTAGAGCTACATGGAGGCAAAGGGAAATGGAAGAGAGATGACACTGCTGACTTAATGTGGATTTGTCATCTGCAGTAAGACTCTGGGATGGCACTGCTCTTAAGCCAGCTGCTGTGGTCACCGGGCTAGCTAAGGGAGCCCCTCAAGCACCACTGTCTCCAGCAGGACTGGTCTGTGGTGGCTTGTGAGTTTGGTAGAACTGGCTGTTGGGAAATGCTCTCTTATTCAGGGGCAAAATAATTCCTATCCCATTCACTGTTTTCAGCAGTGAGTTGAGAGTTGGTGCCTTGTCAAAACCAGATGTGTTCTGTCCTGCTTCAAGAAGACTCCTGAGTTCAGACACCTTCCCTGCGGTGCTACTCTTGGACAGTTGTTAAAGCTGCCGCCCTGAGTTTCTCTACCTGAATTTTAGAATTCTGGTTGAGACACAATGGTGTGGTGTTGCTGCATTTTATTACCTGAGGACCAGATCTGACAGACAGATGTATACAAGTGAAGTTTTCACTTCTCCTGAGTGACATGTACCCTTTAGTTCGAAGCCTTTAAGAGGTCCCTCCAACCCTGACGCAGGTATATTAATTAGCATTGTGATGCTAATCTTGTTCCCTGTCTTTCAGCCTGACTGAGCTCTCCCACTCTACTTGGGTGGTCCCTTCCTTAATCTTTCAGGCTACAGCTGGTGTGGCTGCAGACAAGACTCCTCTCTGGAAAGGCTGAAGTGATTATCCAGCTACATGCTGCACCCACCTGTAGCTCTGACTTCATTAGGGCTTCTTCAAAGCAGAGGTTTGCCCTTGGACAGCTGCACTCCTCCAGTTCCTATGTTTGTCAAGCCTCCCAAGCCAAAACAAACTCTGATCTCTGGCTGCCTGCTATGGAACTGAGTATCAGCACTGGAGCGTGTGCTGCTGAGGAGAGTTTGAAGTGACAATTCTGCTTCCCTGCCAAGACAGGGCAGCTGGTGAAAAAGAAGCAATGCTGGCAAACAGCTGAAGTAGCTGTGGAGTTCTTCTGGAAGCTCTGTTGTGTTACAGAGTTGAGCTGTAAAGGGAAGTGCCACTGTCAGGATGGGACAATATTCTGCTAGCAAAGAGCAAGGGTGGCAGAAGAGATAACCTTGGGTACCCTTGAACACAACAGTGACATGGCCTGTCTCAACTTGCTGTCGAAATCAGAGACAGAATATGTCAGGATCCGGGTGCAGTCCCTTTGCTAATGAGCTCCAGATTGCTAACTCTGGTGCCCTCTCCCTGAGCCCACATGCAGAGTGTAAGGGAAAGGACTGAAAAATGCTGCAGCTGTTCCTGAAGGGAGGGGCTGGAAGCCTGCCAGGTCTGATTAGTGCATTTCCCCTTGCAGTGTTTCCCTGTAGCATCCGACTGAAGGATCAAATGTCCAGTTCAACAAATAACTTGCTCCATGGCTTAAGTGGCAACTGCTCTTGTGTGCGAGTGACACACTGCAGCTGCTCCAAAGCCCAGGACCAGGTGCAGCTTTCTATACAACTGTAAAGAACGAACAGCTCCTTGGGCTGTTCTCTGTGAGGAAGAACATGCTCAAGTGGCACGTGTGGGAAGCGTGAACAAGGGTACAGTGTTCTTTAAAGGCTTCACAGGCTCTAAGTACAGGGTATTCTATTATTTTGAAGCATTGGATTTCAAACCTTTCATGACAGTGGGGTTAAAAATGAAATTGTAGGAAGAAGACTTTGCCTTCTCTGCTTAAGCTTAAAGGACAAGTGAATAGAAGCTGAGGGTTCACAGCTGCATATTTTCCCAGACAGGAATTCAGAAAATCTTCCCCTTTTTTTGCAGAAGAGAGGCTGACCTGGTTTCTGCATCTTCAGAAACTGATCCCATTCCAGTTTTGGAATGGTTCCCGTTTTTGTGTACCACTTCCCAATGCCGCAGCCTCATACTTGTGAGACCCCTCCTAAATTCTGGGGCATGAGATTCAAATGCAACTCTTAGTACTGATGTCCCTGTTGTTCCTTGCAGAATGGAAGGAAGATGCAGCTACAACTAAGTTAAATAAATGACCATTCAAATATTACTATCATCATTCCCGTGTGAAGATCCACAGTTTATGTTGTTGACTTCTGATGCTTACCTGATGTTATCTTACAGATTTGTAGTGATTCTTATACAACATTATATATTTGAATGCTGATTTAATCAAATTTTAAAAAATAGAATAGTTGTGAACTGAGAATTCTTACGGCTTGCAGCTTGGCCAGCCCTAATTCACCTTCTTCACCTGTTTTGCTGTTGGGTATCCACTGTATTAGGATTGTTCAGCTTCACGTTTAATCAGGTTTGATTTGCAGCTTGGAGATACACACAGTGTTTGTGTTAGTGAATGACAAAGGTGAGATGTGAGGTGGATTAATGCTGCTGGGCTCCCAGGCATAGTTGTCTTCTGGGGTACTGTGGTGGTTTGAGTGATGGCTTTGCAGAAGGCCTGTAAGTGTCTAGCAGGATGTCAGCCTGCTTTATTAAATGTATTCTCTGGTTTTGCCAACATATTTTCTGTCAATCAAGTATTTTTTCTAAAGAAAGTACAAAAATTACCATCTTCTCAGAAGCGAGAAGGAAGGAGAGGGGTCTTTTAATATATCAGCTTGACTCTTCATAAAGGTGTGGGTGGAAAGGTGTAATGTAACCTTGCTGGTGATTTTTTCCTTAAACAAATGCCTTTTCTTCCAGGAAAGTGCTTCAGCTAATATCCCATGCAGCACAAATAACTGGACAGTTTCTTCTCTATACTGGAACCTACATGCTGCAGCTGATGGGTGAATATGACGAAGATGACATGTGCACAAGGTCAAGGCGGGAGTAGTGACCACAGCTGCACTTCTGATGCCGAATCCTTTTGCTTAAAGACATTCTCTTGCCCGGTTTTGATTATAATGATATTGTAGTAGGGACACATGCACTAATGTGAACTAACATTTTTCCCATTTGGGAATGCCTGTAGGCCTCAGTCATAAAGTAAGTGTTTGATGCCCACAGGCTCTTAATGCCATGAAGAGATGGGTGCCTAATGTCTGAGAATTTAGCAGAAGGGGAGAGAGGAGAGGTTTTTACCCCAGCAACACATTATGGAAAATAACTATACTTGGAAGCTCGCGTGCTTTGTAACCAGTGGAATATTTCTTGCACCAATCAAGACACAGTTATGTTGTTTTGTAGTTGGTTTGGTTTGGGTTTTTTTTTTCATGGCTGTCTACTTGCATTCTGAACAGACTGGGCTGAAAGTCGAGGGCAGGGGGACTGTGGACGTTTTTGTGTTTGGGGTTTGTTTGTTTGTTTGTTTTAATCCTTAACAGTGCTGGTATTAGTGTGAAACTGGCATTGAGGTGAAGTGTACTTATTTACTCCTCACAATGGAACTACACAGGACAACTTCAATCCTAGTTCACTGACTGACTCTTCTCATGAAATCTAATTGGAGATTGTGCAACTACTAAGCAGAAGATTAAGATTTAGCCTTACTTCCCTTAAAACAAATAAAAACTTTTCATTATAGTTCTTTATATTTTTCTTCAAATCTTCAGGATGTTCAGGTCATTATAAGCCATACAGTTGAAGAACTTGATATATTTTTTTAATGATTCTGATGTCCAGTTCAGCCTGAGCATTGAATAATCTGCTATGATTTCATGAATGTGGGTTACAAGCAACCTGCTGAGGCTTTTTCAGGGGTTAAACCATCACTTTTGTAGTTTTTACTGTTACAAGATGACACTGTGTCTGAAGTTGTGCTGGAGGTACCTGTAAGAGATTCTGGTTATTTTGTTGCCCCTGAGTTCAGGGGAGTGCAGCAAGACGCTATCCAGTCTTGCACAACATATATGTATGCTCTAAACTGAATATTTGCAGTATTATAGCCTCCCAAGACAAGCTATATTAAAGGACAATGTAACATTTCCTGCAGTTTACTGAACTGCTGCTATGCCCAGCTTTCAGCAAGCTTTTCCTCAACAGTGTGAAAAACTGGAAAACAAGTAGCCTTGGGTGTCTTGTGTCAAAATGCAAACTCACACTGGCAAAGGGAAAAAAGCCAAACTTTGGTCATTCACAGGTGTGGCTTTTGAGTTTTTTGTTTGCTTGCACATGAAGAATTTTGGGAAGGCTGAAAAATGTTAAGGTGACATCAGATGCAGGAGATATGTCTGGTCTGCTAGCAGGTGCCACCTGGTAAGAGAAGCTCTGGGGCAGAGAGGACAAGTGGGGCAGGGGAGGAAATCAGTGGGAGGGAAAGGGAAAAGACCGCCATGGACCCCACAGTGCTTGCCGTGCTCTGAGCCAGGGATCCATCAGCTCTGTGCACCAACCGCATTGGCCAGCTGGAGGAGATCCTGATCTGCTCAGAGAGAAGCAGGAAGGTGGAGAAGAGCAAGTGTCATGGTTGGGGGGCTCTATTCTGACCTCTTAGCTGGGTCTGTTCACTTCAAAGGTCGCTCATATGTGGGAATATTGCTCTTGCTTTTATCTGCAAATCTCACCTTCATATGCTTATTTTTGCCTTCCCATTACGAGTGTGGCTATGCCAGCTGGAGCTGCATCTTTCAAATCCCTGTTGTGAGGAAAAGAAGCCTAAATCCAAGTGCTAAAGGGACTGATAGACATGAGTTTTGTAGGTCTCTGCCTGTCTCTTTGGTCATGGTATTACAAATAAATAGATAGCTAAGAAAAACCTTGGTGTCTTTTCCTAATTCCTGTTGTTTCCCGTCTGCTTCTGAGTGTTTGCTGGAGGAGGCAGAGGGCATAATGCCCCAGATGAGGGGAGGATTTGTTCTTTCCTAATTTCTCACAGGGATGAATGCCTCGAGCTTGCTGCACTGTCAGGTGTCCTTCAGAAGAAAACAATAAACTATTCTGGGAGGAATGAGAAAGAGGTTATATCAAAATGGAAGCTTTATATTTTATCTGTATTTTTCTTGACACCCTCTGCAAAAATGATTGTTGCCATGTTAATCGTTGGCCAAAGTTTTTCTATCCCTGTCAAGGAATTGCATTTAACCGACTTTACAAGGACATGATAATTAATTTTTTCAGTTTCTAAGGACCTCTTATTCTATTAAAACAAGCACACCTCTTGAAAGCAATTTATCTTAAATGCTTCTAGAGAATATTTATGTTGCTTTTGGTGGGAGCACTGGCATTAAAAAAAAACCAAACCAAAAAACAAAAAAAACCCAACTTGAATAGTTCATTATTGCTTCGTTTGAGTTGCTTCTTCAACATCTGTAGTACAAAGGGTTTTGCATGTCTGAACTGTGCAGATCCCAAATTCCAGCCTTCTGTAGCCAGAGGCAATTGTTACAGGACTAACACTCCATAGTTTACAATGGCACTATCTGGGAATCTCGCAGTGATCTGAAAAGCTGCCTTGCTATGAATGATCAATGTTTTTAAACAGCTGCTGCTTCCACAGCTTAACACTTAAAGCTTGAGCTGCTGAAGGTCCTGTGAGCAGCAGTCTCTGTCTTGGAGCAATTCCCTCTGTTCAGCTGTTTGCCTTTTGAGTTAAAGTAACTCAGATTTGATATTTTCTCAAAATGCAAGAAGTGTCGTGAAAGTCGTATCTAAAATTCCTTCATTGCATCTGAATCTAGGTCTTTCACAGGCTTAGTATTTGAAGGTGATATTTGCTACTGTACCAGCTCCTTTCTGGAAATAAGGTTTTGGCTTTGGGTCAAACTGGAGGACTTTGTCATTCTCTGAGTTGGAACCAGTTTGATTTTTCTTTTTTTTTTTTTTTTATTTTTACAGACTGCTTAGGAAGCATAGCTTTTACTTCAGCTGCATATGGAATGCAGCAAAGAAAATCTTTAGCATTCTCTACCTTTCAGAAAAATGCATACAGGTGCTGTACAATATCTAGCAAGACACAGACTAAAAGCACAGGCTCTTAACTGCAGGTGTGTGGAGAAGCAGCTAGATTTTTCTACTTGGCATTTTTAGCTTTAGTTTTAATTTGCATAAACCCAGCTGACCTGCCCTTGTTCCTGTGCAGGTTACTAGCCAAGGCTGGGAGCAGTGGCTTGTGGAAGGTGTGAACCATCTTTGCTGCCTCCTTGCTTGCACTGACCCTCTTTGCCTGTTGCTTTGCATCACTTACTAACAATGCACCAAGTCATACTCTCTGGTTACCAAAAAAGGAATTTTCACTGAAGTAAGCGACCTTGTTGACTCAGGCCCTGCTCATGTTCTGCAGACAGAGCAAAGTTGCTTTCTTCATGACCAGAATGAAGGATCTAGTAGCTTTTGTGTGTGTGTAATTTATCATTACTTCATTTCCTTCCTTTCATAAACCCATGAATGTTTTCTTGCACCTTCCGATTCTTTCAGGAGAAATGAGATTACAAGCCCTTCTGTCCAGGGAGAGAGGAAAAAGCAGGGTCTGAATTCCTTAGATCATTTGAAATATGCTGTAGGAAACATCATGAATCCTTTCCCTACAGAGGAGGGAAGGATAAAAGAAGGAAAATTGGACTTCAAGCTGGAATATTTTTCAGTGAAGTGTGCAGAGAGGTAGGTGTTCACAATTTTGGAAATGTTGCTAATTCTGAATATTTACTGTGAAGATAACCTCATATCATAATTTGTAACTGGCAGAAGTATATTTCTAAATCATTTCAATGTTCTTCTTCCCTGACATAACACTTGAGCTGAAGGCACAAGCCCCTTAATTAAAAGAAAAAAAAAAAAAAAAAGTTTAAAACTAAAGTACAAAGCATACTTTTGACTTGATACCCCAAGGTTTATTAGAGGTCTTAATGTGATTAACATACCACTAGTTATGTACTAACAAGTATCCTTGTGGAGCTTAGTTTACCACTGCTTTCTCTACATTACATTATCATATATGTAGCTAAGATATTTTAAGTGTAAGGATTGTTGTTTTGCTAAGGGAAAATAGTGTTTTACCACTTCACAGTTTTCAAGCTCAGTAGTTTAACTTGCTGTGAAAATTGAGATGGGTGAAAATTGCCTTCAGTGATGGCAATATTTTCCGCTGTGTGGTGCCAATTTTAAGAAACACTGTTCGTAAATAAATAAAATCTAATAGTGGCTTTGGGTGCTGTCTCTATTCATTTACAGAATAACTTATTCCAGAAATAATCATGAATATTCATGAAACTGTCATCTGGCACAAACAGTTTCCAAATGCTGGAATGTGACAGTGAAGTAACTGGATATTATTTTGTGGCTCTGAACTCTTAACTCTCTACTGCTGACTCACTTTCTGGCCTCAGAGAAACTGCGCAAACTGTGTTTCCTTTCATACAAAAGGATTACTTTACTCCATCTTTTACAAAAATTGCAAAAGACTACGAAGTGCTGAGTGCAGGAGACAGAAGGGCTCAGTGATCTCTGGTGTTCACTAAACATAGTTAGGATCAAGGATTCTTTATTTTGCCTCACAAAAACCCTCTGCACTCATTTACTTAAGTAGTAGACATTTGACTGCAGGGGAAAAATTAATTTTGTTTAGTGAAATATCATATTTGTCTAGTTCAGGATTAACTTAAGCTTGAGGGGGGTTAGTATGCAAGTGTGATTTGTCTATTGCTCTTCTATCTAATAAGTACATTTTTTATTTAGCTTAAGGGACAGTTTTGCAGAGTTTGACTGATGGAGCAGTTCCCCTCTTGTGAGGGAATCATGGTCTGGTTTTTTGCTGTGGGAAAGCACAAAACAGAGCTGCATTTGGTTTGGTGGCAAGGCTTTGGCAGTGAGCAGCAGAGGGATGCTGTGGGGATGGCCTCGGTGCTGGACAGAGCTGCTGCGAAATGAGCCCACCTCTGCCAAAAGCCGAGACCTTCAGACAAGTCGGTGGTGTCTCTGGAAATATATTTTAGAAAGGGTAAAAAATGCTGTGCAGCAGCTGTGAGAAAGAACTGAAAGAAACGTGGGAGAGAACCTGCAGCCATCAAGGTCGGAAAAGAAGCGGGAGGGAGCGCTGCACATGCCAGACAGAGCTTTCCCTGCAGCCTGGGGAGCACCACGCTGGAGAAAAACCCCCATGGAGGCCTCCCTCCCACAGCAGGTGGGCATGCCTCGAAGGGAGCTGCAGCCACAGAGAGCCCACGAATGAGCCATTTTTCTGACAGGAGCTGTGGCCAGCGCGGGACCCACCCTGGAGCCATTTGGGAAGGACTGCATCCCATGGGATGGGCCCATAGCGGAGCAGGGGAAAGGGTGAGAGGGAGGGAGCAGCTCAAAAGAACAGATGTGGACTGAAAATGACCCTCATCCCTCTACACTGCTTAGGGACAAGGAGGGGAGGTACAAGAGCTCAGAACGAAAGAGTGAAGTTGAGCTTGGGAAGAAAGTGGAGTCTGGGGAAGATGTTTTTGGTTTTGTCTTTGTTTCTCACCATATTATTCTATTTTTTTCCTGAAAATAATCTTCCCTGAGTTGTGTCTATTCTGCTGATATCAGTAATTGCTGAGAGATGCCCCCATCTTTATCTTAACCCACAGACTTTTTCATCCTATTTTCTCCCCGTGCCTGTTGAGGGCACAAAGTGAGAGATTGGCTGCTGGGTGCATGGCAGACAGCCAAGTTTAACACACCACAAGCACAAAACATTAGGCGTAACAAGAAGCAAAAACCCGGAGGTGTTTGTGCTAATGGCAGCCAGTAAAATTGGAAACAAATCTTTTGGAGTGTGTTCTGAATGGCTATTCACAGCAATGTTTGGAGGGACAAAATCCAATCACATGTAGGACAAAGTTAATATTTTCACTTTACTAAGCTCAGTCTTGGGCATGGTTTTTCTAAGGTCATCCATCAGTCTGAATTGTTCATAAGTAGGCCCCACTCCTTATGTGTTCTTGATTAGGAATATTTATTAATAAATAGCAATTATCACTTGAAAAGGAACTTTGAAATAGTACTGTTAGTTGTTTCATGAAACAAAACTACTAATGAAATGTAACACTAGGAATGAAGTGTGACTTAATAGATTCCAGAATCAGGATAATGCACTCTGTGCAGTTCCAACATAAAATGTTGATGGACCAAGAGTTTTCCAAAAAGTCTGCTTCAATAATTAGCATACATTATGTATAGATTAGGTTGGGGAGTTTTTAAGTAATGTAACTATTGTCATAGGTTATTTGCGATTCTGTCATATGTTAAAAAAAAGAAAAAGCTTAGATCCTCAGACAACAACTCTATTTAAGAAAACAGTAGCTTAATGAAGTGCATAGTCAGTCTATTATAGACCAAGAGAATTCTCAGACATCTAAGAAGTCCTTTAAAGTCCTAAATGTAATTTCTTCTGACACATTTTTAATTACATCATGAAGTCCATAATCTTTTATGTTAAAAACACTTCTAATTACTAAGCATCTTCCCTTGCATAGGTACAGGGCTTGGTTTGCTGCTGCTCTTTATTACACAGTGTTTTCAAATGCTCTTATCCCGTCTCAAAAATCAGGAGAGAATATACAAGAAAACCATAAATAATCTTATTTAAGTAGAAGGACTACTGATTTATTACTGAGCTAGACAAACTGAAGTCTATGGTAGTTTCTATTTTATTCCTGAGAAGCTAAATTGCAAATGCCATCATTTCAGTGATTCTTGTACCAAATGTGCTCAGTGTAGGTGCTCTCCCAGCTGCAGCTCTCCTGCATTCTTGCCTGCTTGCCTACAAAAGCTGCCTTGAACAGTTGCAGAATATTGGTCTAATTTCCACGCAAGTGATCATTCTTTCCAAATAAAAGTCACTATCTTCCAGAATAACTGATGTGTTTGCAGAGACGATAGGTCCTTCAACAATAAATCCATTTTACCAGAAACCATAAAGTACTAGATAGATAGTTGCTGCAAATATTCCAGTCTCCCAGGAAAGCCATTTCATCTTTGAATGGGATGACCAAGCTTTCTGCAAACTACATTAGGATCAATATTTCACCTTGAAAAGAAAAGTACTGTCTCTAATAGTTTCACTTCTGTGACCACTGAATTTAGTAAACAATCTTCTCAATTACTCCTAGTCTTAGCTGGCCCTGACACGGTAATGTGTTCAGTGAAAACAAAGCAGGTTTTGTCACTAGCAGCATCAGCTCTGATTAAAGGCAGTAACAATCTAACAGAGGAAAGTCACTTTTCTTTCTCTGACTTCTGTCTCTCCAAAGGCTGTTGAATTTTTGGGTTGTTTTCTTGGGTTGAGAATTTGGGGAAGGGGGAGTTCTGGGCTGTTGTTTTCTTTTTTTGTTTGGTTGGGGGTTTTTGGTGGTTTTTTGGGGTGCGGTTTTTTTGGGGGTTTTTGGTGTGGGGATTTTTTTTGGTTGGTTGGTTGGGGTTTTTTGGGTTTTTTTGGTTGGTTTTGGGGCGTTTTGGGTGGGTTGGTTTTTCATTCGTTGGTTGGTTTTTTGTTTGTTGTTTTTTGGGGTTTTTTTTGGGGGGGTGTTGTTTTTTGTTTTGGTGGGGTTTTTGTTTCGTTTTGTTTTGGGTTTTTTGGAGTTTTGCTTGTTTGTTTGGTTGGTTGGTTTTTTGTTGGTTTGTTGGGTTTGACATTTTGATTGTTGGTTTTTTTTCACCAGAAAAATTCCAATTGTTACATTCTGTTTACCTTTTTTTCTCTGTGCCTGATGCCACCAGCTTCAAGCACTCGGTTCCTTCAGCTGTTTTTCTACACCTTGCTCTGGTGACCCCTTTACACGACACCTGTTATGTTGTTTCCTGGTGGCCTTCCATCACCTATTCCAGATTCCCTTTGGCTACGTTCAAACTGAAACCACTTCATGACTGAGGGGAGAAGGGGCTGGGGTGGGCATGAGGAGGTGGGCAGGTGTTTTAGCAAATATAAATTAAGAAAAAGTGACATTTGTATCCGTCTTGCTCTAGCTGTTCATATTGAGTCTTTTCACCCAGAAGTGGTCAGCCTCCTTGCTTCTGTAGCACTTTTAGCATAGCTGCCTTCCATACTGACCCAGCTGCTGTCCTGAGATAAGATGTTTCTGATTATTCAGAGTTGTGCCCTTCTCCTCACAGATCATACAGGCACATGTAGCACAAAGTCCCTGTTCAGTGCAGAGCCAGGACACCACAGCGAAATAAATTTTCACAACGGAGATGTAGCTCTCTGCAAATCTCCTGTGCACAGGCAACAACTGTGTCTCTACACCCTTCCCACAAAGCAGTGGCATTCAGAAGCGCGGCCCATGTATTCTGTAGCCCCATATCCCCCCCATTCTGGTTCTCTGCTCAACAAAGCCACCGTGAAGCGCATTATTCCCCGGGCCAGCAGTGGGCTGAGCTCTGGCCCCAGGCCAAACTGACCTCTTGCATTCTTAGCATTCAGAAGCCTTTAGATCATGAATATGGTAATGCTGCTGACAGGCTGCCGTCCAAGGCAGGGGTGAACACCCTCAGTACCTCTGCTGCACAGTGCTTTGCTGAGAAAAATAATGCTCTGTGTGAATGTTGGCTTGGTCTCTTAATTCCCAGTAGGTAACTCTTGGAGTGCCCTGCCCAGAGTGGGATGCTTCAGCTGTGTTTGTGCTTTCAGTATCAGCACACATTCCTTCAGCGGCTGCACCCACCCACCCCTGACAGTGCTGAAAATAAGCCAGGCTTTGTCCAGTCATAGCTTGTGCTGTGCTGTTTGCTCTGTGGCTTGTGGACTCGTGAGGAATGGTGCTCTTCCTCTCGCAAATGTAATCTGAGAATCACTGGTGGAGCAGGCTAGGAGTGGTGTGCTGCTCTGCGCTGGACACGTGTGTCAGGTGGGAGGGATCTGTGCTGCTGAGGGAAGGGGGCAGCCAGGAGCTACTCACCACCTGAGAAAAAGGGTGAGGAGGAAAACTCTGACTCACCTGAGAAACCCAAGGCCTGACTGGAGCAACTTATAGTCGATTTTAGCTGCAAACCTGCTCTTATAGAAGAAGTGTTTCCCACTGTGAGATGAATCACTTTTCCTTGGACAGCTACACATTTCATCTCAAACACATTTTCTTGGTAAGTGTCAAATAACTGACAGTGTAAACAGGACTCCAGCCCTTTGTCTTGGAGGTCTATTGTTTTTTTCTTTTTTCTCAGAGGATAAAACCATGAAAAGTAAAGTTTGTGCAATAAAACCTATCTTTCCCCCTTCCCCTCCCACATGTTGCAGTCACAGATCTCTGCTGCTAGGTGTTTTACTCAAGGGTCTTGAGGAGACTGAGCTGGATGGGATAAGGTGCTTTAGCAAAAAAGGACAAAAAGAATCTAGATGAAATCCACAGATTGTGCTTGGACCTGATCTGCTCAATTCTGAATTATCTGGGGGGAAAAAGTACTGAGCTGGTAAACCTCTTCAACTGCACAGAAATCTTCCAGATAGTTAATCAGGCCATCAGTTGGACTGAGTTTCAGAAGTGTTTCATGATACTGATTTGAATAAGCAATCCCTGATGAAATTTGATAACCTTGACTGCATAACACACGAAAAACCAACTCTATGTCGCCAGTGACGGGATCTAATTCAGCTGTCACCACTGTCAAAAGACATCTTGGAAGTGGTGTGAAGAGTTCAATGAAGGAAAAAGCTCAGCAGCAACCAACAGTGCAAACACAAGGCTTATTAGATAACAAAAACCAGAGGAGGAAACATTCTATAACATTGCATAGAACAATGGCCATGATTTAAATGCCATTACTCCCATCTCACAGATGCTGCAGCAAAGCTAGTAAAGGAGTCTGATAAGCAAGGACTATCACAGGAGTGCAGGGTCACTCTCAAACATGGGGAGATTAGTTTGTGTAATATTTTCAGCTCAGAAAATGTTGGACAGATAGAGAAAATGAAGAACAAAACAAACACTAAAACCTTCTTGCACACAGCTACAATGGTCATTCGGAATTGGTAGTCAGTGTTTCTCAAAATAAAAGGGTTATGGGGCACCAGTTTCAGGTGTCAGCTTTACAACAGAAAGAACTACTTCATAGAAAGAAATTCAGTTGTGCATGGAAGACAATGCCATAAGAGACTTCAGAGGCTGGAAGTGTAACTGGGTTAAAAAGCAATTACATAACTTAGAGGATTCTTCAAAAGAACTATTAAATATGGGGTCCAGATCCTTCCTGTGGTTCAACAAAGCCTTAATCACTGATTGCCAGATGCAGAAGGGCATTTTTGGGAAACATTACCTTATTATTTCCCTAGCATACTGTCAGAACTACTGTCAGAGACGTTATTCTAGACTAGACAGATCTTCCAACTAATCAAGATCAGCTGCCATCAGTGTACTCATCTGGTCAAAACATGCTTTTTCTCCTGATAGTCTTTATAGTCTTTAGCTTGACTTCTGGTTAAGAGACAGTTTTTTCCTTGTTCTAATGTCTCCCACACTCAAAACACCAGGACTTCATTGATAAGCTCTGCATTGTATTGGCATCTACTCAGAGCTGACTAAACTCCAAAAACAAGCAGTCAATATCTCATATTCATTTTCCTCTCACAGCTGTACCACTCACTCACCACATGATACAGATAATGGAGGGTGTACATTCCAGCTAAATTATGTTTTCACTCTGTCCTCCAAACAGCTTGGTTCCCCAAAATCTCTAATGTGTAGAGAGGATGGAGAGTTAAACACAGATAAATTCCTGCCTTAATTTTGTATTCCCATACTCTTGGTTGTAGCTGTAAGGAGACACTACCCTGCCTGCTTTACTGCCTCTGTTGAACACAGAGGGCAGCCCTTTCTCTGGCTCTGTTTGTTTGTGTAGCTAAGTGACCGATTAGAATGGAGGTTGAAAACACAGCCACACCAAACACACATTTCTGCCTGACAAAACAGGCAGGTACATGCTTCCCTCTTCTCCAGGTGCTACAGCTGTTGCGTAAAAATCACTATGACCAGCTCTGCAAAAAGTCCTGGATTAGTAATTGTTAACATTGAGGCTAAGCATGGGGAGAAACAAAGGGTTGAAAGAAAATACTCATTTTCAAAGGACAGAAGATGTGTTACAACTCAAAAAACCTTAAGTGCTAGAAAGCGCAAAAGCCCCTGTACTCAAGCACACTAATATTCAGGCTCGGAGTTATAGTTTTCCATCCACCTTGTCAAATAGTGATAAAAGCATGTGAAAATGCAGCTGGAAACTCCTTTAGATGAAATGGTGGAATTCCTCCAGTGTCTCTTCGCAGTGTCTCAGACTTTGCACCTTGACATATTTTGCCCTGACTTGATCTAGTGACCTCTGCTTGAACATTACGAAGTTCAGACCACATCTTGTGGGCTAAAACAACTATCAGCAGTATCTCCACTGACAGCTACAGGCAGAAGCCAAATGAGAGGCATTGAAACAACGCCCTGAGCACTGTGTTTGAGCATAGGTGGCAATTAGTGACACCACAGCTGCCACAGCAACAAGTTTAATGGGCAGGGGGATGATAAGGCAAGAAACTGTTTGAGCACCATATGAAAGAAATATGATGGCCTTTCCAGGCAGAATATAAGCTGCAAAACACCTGTGCTAAATGTGTTTGCTAGTGTTTACCTTATTAGACCGTATGCTTCTCTGAGCATGCCTTGCTGTCTCACTTCCCCTTTTAAATGTTTTTGTTGGGTTCTTGAGTTGTTTCTAGACTCATCTGAAGCTGCAGTGTCCCTGGAACTCATGTGTTTCTTGTAGATTTTGTCACGAGAGGCTGATGGAACAAGAGGTAGTGGTGGAGATTCGTGAGTACACACTAGAACAGGAGCATGACTTCCCATGCTTAGTTTACTCAGGAAGCCAGGAAAGAAAACCCCAAAACCAAAACCAAAACTAAAACCAAATTCTTTAAAGATTTTTTTTCTTTTAAAACTTGCATGAAACTCTTCAGATTAAAGAGGAAAGACAAGAACTAGATTGATCTTTAGACCTTCCTTCTAAAGGTCATCATGGACTTAGTAGCATTTACTAGCCTGCTACAAGCTGTCAGAGTAAATCCACCATGTGGATTATATTTATTGCTTTGGTATTTAATGTAAGTGCTAGCAAGCTTTATAATACTGGATAGACCCTTGCTGATATTCTTTAATATCAAAATGCAGCATATTCCTCCTTCTGAAAAAGGAAAATCGTAACTAACATTTTAAATGTTCTGTTATGACATGAATTTCTCTCTAGCCCTTAAAAACTCCAGTAAATAGAAATAGTCATAGCAACAACCCTGCTATAAAAACAAATGTGTTTCCTGAAAAGCAGGAAGCAGCTTAACAATCATATCATATGACTAGCTAAATACAGAAGGACTTTACTGTTTTTTTTCCAGGGCATTGCAAATTTCCATGTGACTTTGTGGGACATGACTGTTGCTTGACCTACAATTACTGGAAAATCATTTTACTCTGCAGTATGGGCACTTTACACATTTTGTCCTGCCTCGTGAAATTCATTATCTAGTAGGAATCCATTTCTATTCAGCTTGTGCACGAGCCATGAGTTCATGAGAAAAACCTGAAGAAAGAACCCTGAAGGGTCTGCAGCTCCACATGGCCTCATCCTGTGAATGTGTGCAGCTGTTTCAAGGCAGCTGGATCTCACACAAGATCAGTGTGAGTGTTTCATTTGCTGCTCCTGTCTGATACCTTGTCAGTCAGTGCTGACTAACAGGAGTGAAGAGCCACAGCACATTGAAGCCCATCACATTGGAGCACCAAACAGCTGTTCAGTGGAAATAAACTATCTTGGGTTTTTACCAGCTAGAAATGTCAGACTAATCCAGATGTGGCCTTGCAGTCAGATCTTCCTTAATCTGTATCCTCTCTGTCAAAAATTGTCACGCCATTCCCTAAAATGCAAGTGTGGACCTCTTTTAGTATTTAGTCCTTTGTGTCCACACTTGGGAGCAAGAGACACCTTGAGAATGTAAGTCATGTAAACTGATTATTCAAAAGGCTGTCTGGGGCATGAGTTTGGAAACTTGAGCTGGTGGTTTGCAGCCATTGTGACATTTTAGTAATTTTTCAGGTTAAATATATTAATTAATTTTTTGAACAACAGAAGTGAAGTTAAACTTGCAAATTGCAAAGTAAAGAAGGAACAACAATGAAGGGAGTAAATCTGCAAAGGAAATATTAAGAAAGTTCTCCTCTTACTTTGTGCATGATGGAAAAAAAGCCATACTCTAAGTATTGAATTCACCTATGAAGTAAAAGGGAAATAAAAAAAGACTATGAGTTATGAAGGTTAGAGGTCAATATACATTACAGGTATGTGAGAAAGAGATATCTGAGAGAGACAAATATAACAAGTGAGAAGCCACTGCACAGAATTTATGGTGTGTTTCTGTATTAATCTAATTATAGAGTGAATCTCATGGACTCTGTCAGATGAAGCACCTAGAGAGAAAACTTTAAAGACATTTAGATGACTTAAATTTCCAAGAGATGTTTAGTGGGATTTCAAAATATGGCCAGAAGTAATCCATAGCAGTAAGGTACATAGCAGGATTTTGAAACACCTAAGTACCTTTAAAATCCCAGACCAAATCTGTGGAGACTTAAGGAGAATATGCAGGCTTCTATGGACACAGGTTATAATGGCACCTCCACCTCCTAAATCAGATGAACTGTTAAGTAAACACAGGCATGGATGAAAAGGATTTGAAGGTACATTTACGTTCAGTGACCAAAAATGGTATCTTCTTTCAGATTACCAGGAATAAAATATGAAGAAGTTGCAAGTTGATTCAGGTCTGACTGAAAATTAGAAGTTATTTACATAACTATGAAATCTGTACACCTGAGACGCAAATTTGTTGGATAAACTGTTGCTCACCTCTATCAGGCACAGAGCTCTACAACCTTACACCTACTTCTGTGGTTTACTTTGTATCTGTGGGAAACTGGCTGAAGTTTTGGCCTCTAAATGTTGTTTGCTGCTCAAACCTTTCAAAGGTGACAGACATTGGCAGTGCAACCTATACAGCTCTTCAGAAGGCATGTGGACTAAAGGCTCTATAATTCTTTTTTCCCCTTACAGCCTGGTTGTGTCTATTTGTTCCTTCTTACTTTTATTCTTAAAATATAATTTGATTGAGATGACCAGTGAGTTTGACCTACTGCTGGGTTATGTGATTCAAGGCTTATCCCCACAAACGGAAAGGAGCACAAAGGAACAGAGGCAGGGGGAGAAACCCAATAGCACAGCCAGAGAAAAGGAGCCTCTGACCTGCTCCTCTCAGTGAGGGTTCAGCCTGTGGTCTGGTGTGACACCCATCACCACCAGTCAGTGGGAGAGGCTCCATGGATTGCTGTACAGAGAGGAGACACTGCCTGCAAGGGCTGGGAATCTCTAGGGGAGGGAGGGGAAGAACATCTTCGGGATTGTACAAGACAACTTCTGGGATGTTTAGGAGAGGAATCAAAGGCAGGAATAAGGAGGGGTAAAGATGGCTTGATATAGAAAATGAAAAGGATATGGGGCTAAATTACCTGATTGGGGGTAAACAAGTTGTTGATCAGTGTGCTTGTCTGGCTAAGCCTTGTACTTGATCACCTCCATCTGTCTTGTCTTAGTAAACTGTATTTTAATTATTTTTCTGGGTGAGAGTGACATCTATATCCTGTGTGTGTGTATGTGTATGGTGGCCTGAGTGCCAACAATTAGATGTGGCAGCCAGTCACAGAGGTTTGTGTGTTTTTGATGAAGCAACTGGAGAGACCAGAGCACAGACATTGTGAGAATCTGTATGTTCGTGTGTGGCCACTGGCAAACAGCAAGCCAAGGTAGGTGGGAGTCAAGTTTTGGAGCAGCCATGAGTCCAGAAAAGACAGCGAAGAGCCCAGGGGTTCCCTGAGCTGGCTGCTGGAGGGACAAGGGGTTCTAAGTCACCTGCTGAGGAGACTGTGGTGGGGCCAGCTACTAGTAAGGCCATGACTCTGGGCTAGCCACCAGGGAAACTTGCTGGCCTGTTTGCATCTCTGTGTGAGGCAGCTGGGGATGCAGAGGTTGGCTACTGAACAGGCTGAGTGTCCTAAAGCCAGCACCGGCCAAGGGAGTCATAGTTCCTGTGAGTGTTTGTAGATCTGATTACCGGCAACTAGAACGGAACTGGAGGCCTCTGGCATAACATTTCCACGTGCCAGCAACCAGAGAGATTTGGGATCCAGGTGTTAGCAACAGAATAAGGTTAGTGTCTCAGACCTGCTATAGAGGGATTGGTACTATGTAGATGTACACAAATACATATTTATTTTCCATTGATGGGCTTCTGTCCTGATCAGCCAGAGAGGCAAACAGGATGAGGCCGCCAGTGCTGTTTGTGTTTGTGTGAGAGCAGTGCTTTCTGCCCTGGGTCAGTCAGCGTGGCCAGACATGTCTGTATGTGTATGTGTGTGAGCCTATTGGGAGCACACACCCAGCCTTACCACTGCCTGGATCTGGGAACCTACTGAATTTTAAAGTTGGCATACCAGCAGAAATGATTGCAACAGGTGAGTGGATGGCAAGTGTGAACAGAAAATGGGAGGATTTGCAAAGCGTGGGGAAAGCTAGGCCTGAAAGACATATTCAAGGACATATAGATACAGGCAATGTCCAAGGCAACCTCACTAATCAGGCTGCTGAATAATGACTTGTTCATGGATCTCTTCCAAAAATGCAGATCACACAGAGAAGGACACTTATTTTGAGTCCTTCAGCAGAGAAAAAGGCACATAGTATCCAGTCCTCTGCTAATGGCTGCTTGCAAGGCAAACATGTTGATCCTCCAGCTGCTTCCCCGATGTCAGAAAGACATTTGACTCAGCCTGGCATGATGCATGTGGGCTACTCAGAGGTCATTTGCAAGATGCTGCTAGCCCTGCTGAAAAACATTTAGAGAAATGCAAGTTAAGAGCCCAGAGCACAGAGTCTGGCTGACATCAGTAAAGTCACAGCAACATAAGGGCAGACAGGCACCAGGTGGCCTTCCAATGTACAGATTTGGGTTATTTGGAGGTTATATATTGATCCATGGGGGCTACCTTGACTGTGTTCAAGCTGTAGAGAGCACCCAAGATTGTTCTCCAGAAGAGCCCCTGCTGGGCCACCTTTCAGCAAGTGGATAAGGAGGTTCTGTAACTCTGGCCTCAGGGCTGCTCTTGCACAACAGCAGAGACTGTGTAGGGCAGTACAGATGTACGTGGACAGATGAAGGTCTCCCACCAGGGCTAAATATTGGAATAGGCTGTATAGACAGTGGCATCCCTCGGAAGAATGATGCTGGCATGACAGCAAGTATCCTCTACTTGGGAAACCATGCAGCAGTTACCCAAAGGGATCATCAAGCAGACTCAGCAGCTGTGGGAAGTGGCTTTCTCTCTGGGAGGAAAAGAAAATCTCCTCTTTCATTAAAAATCAAGCCATTTCAAGCCACGCGTATCCCACCGCATGCTCTGTATTGTGGTGATGTGAGCTCTCAGGAAAGTTGCTCGACAGAGACTGCTTGCCATCCCAGTTACAATTTTCAGACAGTAGCTCACCTTGTTGGAAAAAAAAAAATTTAAAAAAATCAGGAAAGAGCTGTGTGAAGAAGGTGGTCTTTGGCAAGGCTACCCATTCCTTTGGATGCTGTCCCTTCACAGAATCACAGGATCAGTTAGGTTGGAAAAGACCTCTGAGATCATCGAATACTACCATGTCACCTAGACCACGGCACTAAGTGTCACGTCCAGTCTTTCCTTAAACACCTCCAGGGACTCCACTGCCTCCCTGGGCAGCCTGTTCCAATGTCTCATCACCCCTTCTGTGAAGAAATTCTACCTAAGAAGAATCCTGCAGCAAAGGCTGCGATCTTCCCGCCCGTCGGGGCGGCGGGACACGAACAGGAGAAGGAGAAGGAGAAGCGACGGTGTCCGGCCGCCGCACGGCGAGGGGTCCCGGGGATGAAGCTGCCGGAGCCACGATTGCTGCACTGGGCTTGAGGTGAGCAGCAGATCACGGACGGGAGCTGCCGCTCGGGCAGCAGGACCCCCCAGGGACCCCAGTGCCGGCGGGGACAATGCGCGGGTTGGTGTGGCACAGCGGGCGGTGTCGCCCCCCTGTCCCGAGGGCGGTGCCGGGCGGGGGCGGCCGCTGGGCGAGCGGCGGGGGTGCGGGAGCCCATAAAGCACCGCCCGGTGGGACGGCGCCGCGCACAGCCGGGCTGGGTGGCGGGACAGCGGGCGCACGGCGGGGCGAGCGGGGGCGCAGCCATGAGGGAGATCGTGCACATCCAGGCGGGACAGTGTGGAAACCAGATCGGGACAAAGGTGAGCCTGACGGGGAGCCGCTGCCTGCCCGCCGCTTGCGGAGCCTCCGGGCCCCCGGGGGAACCGCCCGGTCGTTCCCCGGGGCTGCTGGACCCCCCCGGGGCTGCTGGACCCCCCCGGGGCTGCTGGACCCCCCCGGG
>VZRL01006198.1:146361-182273 GCA_013397895.1 Origma solitaria | reverse complement strand
CCCCGCTCCCCATCGCCGGCCGCCCGTGCGCCGAGGAGCCGCTGCCGAGCAGCGCCGGGCGCGCCCGGGGCACCGCGCATCTCTCCGCTCCCCGTGACCATAAAAGGCTTTGGGAAGTACCGAAACCAAGCGGGACGGCTTAAAAAAAATTATTTTAAAAACTATTTTTATGTCAAAGCCGGGCAGGCTGCGGTTGAGAAGCGGGGGAGGGCGGCAGAGCTGTCCCGGCGCCGCTCGTCCGTTGCGTTTGAATGGCGGTGCCCGCCCGGCTCCCGCTACCGCTGCCGCGCGGGCAGGGAGGGGCGGCGGGCACGCCAGGAATCCGCCAGCTGCCGCCGCACCGCCGCCGCCCCCGGCCCGGCCCGGCCGCTGGGCAGGGCCCCGCTGCTCCGCAGGGAAGCTCCCAACCCGCTTCTCGCTTTTCCTCCTTTAGTTTTGGGAAGTGATAAGTGATGAGCATGGCATTGACCCAGCCGGAGGCTATGTCGGTGACTCAGCGCTGCAGCTGGAAAGGATCAATGTCTACTATAATGAATCATCTTGTAAGTGTGGGACGGGGAGGGGCGCGGGACAGGGGACTCCGTGGGAAGGGGCACAGGAATCAGAAGACGACGGGCTCATAAAGCCATATTGCACGTCTGGCCAGACTCCTCACACGCCATCAGCCTCCCAGCTGTGCCCGGCTCAACCCATTATACACAGAAAATATTATCTACTTTCTTATAAAGTATTAAGATATCTGGGTACTATCTCGCCAGACTCACAGAAGTGGCACAAGGGGGTGTCCTTAGGGTCTGGAGGTGGAGGTTTTTTTATTATTTGATGTTACAGTAGATGTAGGTGTTTGCTCTTCTAATATGTGATTGCTTCACCAGATACATCTGTTAAATTACTCCAAATTAAACTGTTGTTTATATGAGCTTGCATCTGTAGTACTCTGTCTCCAATTTTCATGAATGAGAGGGTTGGGCCACAGGTAATAGAGAACTGAACAGTGATTCATTAACAAGATGGCAAAAGGCATCCAAGTCCTCTTAGACCATCTGGTGTTGAAAGATGTTAACAGCATAAAGTGGGGATCTGGAGTCCTTTGTCTGTTGACATGAACCTTCAAGTACGAATGTTTCATCTTTTGTCCAGCTGGGGTTAATTCATATTATTTACCTGAGTTTCCTTGAACAAATCCAACTTGACACAGATTGTTTATTTTGTGCTTCGTGGTAGATGTGCTGACTACTACTGTTTGCTATGTACACCAAGTGGCTCCTTCACTGGAGAAGAATCTTCAAGCATAAAAGCTTGTGGGATGTATTAGGATCATTTGAACATAAGCATTTCACTCACCCTGATATTCACAGAAAAGTTTACCTCATTTCTTATAAAGAACAAGTAAACCATTTTTCTAATCAGAAACTTCCCTCCCTCATATCTATTGCTAATAAAGAGTTTACAAAAATGTAAAATCCATAGAACCCAAATGATGTCAGGTCTGTTTTTCAAGCTGAATAGATTTGTTCCTATGGAGCTGGGTTTTTCACCACCATGACTTTCTGTATAAGAAGTACTTATATATATATATATGAACTGTATATTAGACTAACAATATGAGACATAATATGTTTGTGTATTAAGAGCTATAACTGTGTTAGGTTATTTCAGAACATTAAGGGCATGCTTGCTTTTTGTTGTAGTCCACAAATTTGTACCAAGAGCAGTCTTACTGGACTTGGAGCCGGGAACCATGGATAGTGTGCGGTCTGGTCTTTTTGGTCAGCTCTTTCGGCCTGATAATTTCATCTTCGGTATGTGGATGTTTCTTTTTAAAAAACAAAGCTCTTCAACAGCTGTTTGATTACCAAGTGAATGGTCAAAAAACATTCAATCTCCCTGTTCCAAAGTGATCCTACTGAGAAATCCTAATAGCTAACAGTGGAGTTGCAATTATCTGTAAGTCAGTCAAAAGACCTTGTTAACTGAAAAAGTCATTCTTCTGTTAATCATTCCTTCAGTTAGCAAACTGCTGAAAGTTTCCTGTGGTATTCAGATAAAGTACATTTGCTTTCCGCATATATGAACTCCAGAGAAATCCTGAGGCCAGTTCTTCACAACAAAATGTACGGAAATTCTGCAGCAAATGGAGGGGGAAGGGAAAACCTCAACCACAAACCAACCAGACTACTCTTCACTTGAATTCACATTAAATGCTTGAGCACTGAATTGTTTTTAGGCTGTGTAATTAAACTTTTTCAGCAGATCCTTCCACTGTAGTAACAGTGGAAGAAGAACAGCTGCAATATGGAAAACACTGTCATATATATTCTGTTACTGGGTTATTTTCTAGCATAATGAGGAACAGTCTGAAAGTATGTGGAGACATTCTGGTTTTGCAGTATTCTTTCAGAGGGTTGGTTTTACCCTTACTGCTTATTTTGGGCTTCTGCAGTACTTTCCATCTAAGCTTAAAAATGCACATGACTCTTTCAGAGCATCCTTATGAAGTACAGAAGCATTATCAGTCCCTTTGCACTAAAGGAGAAACAGCCATGTGGAAGTTAAATGAGCCACTTGCTGAAACAGGAAGTCTGAATGAAAGCTACCATGAGAACTTTCATGTCCCTTTGGTTTCCAAGTCTGCACTAGCCACAAACACATTTCCTCCTGACAAGGCAAGCTTAGGTTGGAACTTAGTTTGGTATGTCGTGTTAACATAAGGAAGGAACAATGCCAGGGACAGACAGAGAAATGATAAACATTATTTGGGTGGTATAAAACAAACTTAAGTCTGGGTTGTTGGGGTTGGAATGGGGAGTAAAAAAAGCCATACAGAGTTCCTTTAAGTCTTTTACAAAACTTTTGTGCTATTCCTTCTGTTCTCCTGTAAACTCTGTGGCAGTGATGTTAAGGGTCTCTTCCAAAAGAGCTGTAAATTACAACATGTAGAATTAAGCTTAGGTAGAAAAGCCATAGACACAGGCAGCTTTATGAAGTCTGTTTCTGTATTCAGGTTTTTCCTTTCATTACCTTTTGCTTGCATGAGCCACACAAGCCCTCTGAACATGAATTCACCTGACCTATGGAAATACCTGAACTGGAGCTTTACAGTTTGGCACACCACCAGCAAAACCAGAGCAAAATCAATTCAGAATGTCTTCAACAATAGTCCAGTTCGCTGTACTCCCTTCCTGCCAAGATAACAATGAACCAACAGCATGTGATCAACTTGTATCTGACAGAGGCCCCTGCCAGCATCAGGCACTGTCCTCCCAATCTGCTGAATAATGTAGAATGGCTGAGCGCTGAAGTAATGATCTTCTGTGACAAAAGCCAACAAAGCATTTTGTTTTCTCTTTTAAAAATCTGGCCTGGGCCCACAAAGGATTTTGTGGCAGAAGCTGGCAGTCCCATACTTGCTGTACCCCAGGCTGTACGGGCTCATTCTGATGGGCATGTTTTCCACCTCTGCTTGTGTAAACCTGCATGTGCCCAGGTCTCCACAGCAAGTAACCGTGGGCCATCAATCAGGAATCCATGCAGGTGTATTGAGTACATGGTCACACACTCCAGATACAGGGAGTTTATATCAAACAAGCAAGAGATTTGAGATGGACACAGAACAATCCTTGTGCTTTAATGCCTGTGCTGACAAGGTAGAGATCTAAAAGCTGAACAAGTGAAGGTGTAATGATCTTGCTGTGTGAGAGCTGCAGGCCTCCTGGCCTTCTAACAGCACACAATTGCCCACCAGGAGCTGCTGTGAACTCTGATGTGTCTCCTCCTGTTAACCAGTTTTCATTTGCACATAATTGCTTTTGTTGTTCTGTTTTTGTGTACACCATTGCTAGATTTGCTACAGAGATACCACTCCAATTTAATTGTATGAACTGATGGGGGCAAACACAAAATAGCTGTCTGGCAAACAGAGGCAAGTTCTGCAGCAGGGCTGATCACACCAGACTTCTAAGTGTTAATGTGAAAGCTACTGATCTCTCTTACCAGGTTTATCTTGTATTTTGAGCAGCGAAGAGAATAGAGGAGTGCAGGAAGATTGTAGGAAACAAGTGCCATTTTAGGGATTAAAAAATAAATTGACTGTTGGAAAAATGGCTTCCCTGCATGCGCAGCTCAACCTGAATGTGTGTGATAACCCTACAGTGTGCCAGAGAAAGAAACGGTGATAGAAGGATCTGGAGGTGCCAAGAGTGCAGATAAGCTGTGGGATTGCTTCACATAGGCTTCTTTAGATCCTAGCAAATGACCGAGGCAGGATGCTGGAGATGGACTTCCAGGACTTGCAAAAGATTTGCCAGGTCCTGAGTTTTGTGGGCACAGGCTCATTTTCCACCTAAAGAGTTTAGTCCTGGTGAAATTCGATAATTTTTATGTGTCTGCCTTAGATTTTCAGATGTCAGGTAGGTAGGTACCTGATAAGTGGAGGGCATCCAGAAGAGTTTCACAGAATTATGATCATGATTTCCAGGTTTGTGGGAGCCTTGTCAGAGCCACGTCACCTCCAGACTGCATTGTTTTGTCATGGGTAAGAGTCTGGAGCTTCCAGGGCATGTTTGACATGTTCTGTACTGTGATAGTCTTACAGTGCTGCAGAGCCAGTGTTCTGGAAGTGTAAGATAACTGGGTCTAAAAGCAGGAAATCTCCAATAAAAATGTTGGACACCTAGGCACATGGCTGACTAGTGGATGAAGTGTAGTGCTGCCACAGGAGTAGCTGATAGTTGTCCTAAAATCAGAATTTATCTCCATTAGGAGATAAATGCCTTCTGCATTTTGGAATGATGCCTGCTTGTTTGTGTGCATCCTGATGTGCTTCCCTATGCGTAGCAGGGGATCTGCTCAAGCAGGCTGCAGGTGCTTACAAACATATTTAATTCTGGAAGGATATTACTTTGTGCTTTGCCCAGCTGGACAGGAAGTGCTGAGCTCCCTAGGCTGGAAGAGAGAAAAATATAGCAACATACAGAACAATGCATTAACTAACCAAATATACCATGAGGAAACCAAGCATTTATGCAGTGAAAATAAAGTGCATAGTATTTCAAAAGTGTCCCAGCCAGCCGTTTCCCTGATTCATGTGTTTGGCACCAACACAGTACCCTGGGAATTGAAATGAGACATAGTGATAGGAATGGAGGGGAAGATCTTGGGGAAAAACACAGGATTTGCCAGCCCTATACCTAATTCTAAAACTCTTGCTCTTTCTGAATACCACACACAGGAATACCCTAAGTGAATTCAGTGGCACAACATTTGTATATAGTAGTCACTGTGATGAACTGATTCTCCAATTTAATCCTCTTTGTTTTCTAAGCAATAACAAAATAGTGACATAGCAAATGATCCACTTATCTTAATAAACTGAGTGGCACATAAAACAAAAATGGAAGCCTTGGGGAGAAAAGAATAGGTTCATCACTTTTCTGAAGTATCAGTAATTCAGTTTTGCAAGTCGCTTTGCATATCCTGAAGAACAGTGAGTTTGCAAGGAAATCAGCAAAACCTAAAAGGCACCTAACTTCCAAGTTTTGGGAATAATGTCCCTGAAGCTTCTGTTGATCACTATTTTCATTCTGCTTAGGTAACTATGAATTAAAAAAGGTATAATTCCTGATATAACAAGTTAAATAGAATTGTGAAGGATTGTGATTGTCTTGAATGACAGTGTTGTCTCTGTGACTCACAAGAACAGTCCAAGAGCCTCTCATTTTTATTGAGATATATGTATCTGTGATTTAGCTTTGCATGCATCATGGTCCTTATAGACAGAAAGTATTTAACTATTAAACAGCCATCTTGTGTTTACAGAATAGTCAGGATTGGAAGTGTGAAAGTTTTCAAAACAAGGAGTCAAGGCCATCTTTGCATTTATGCAAGGTAAAATTACAAAAAAAAGCAAAACCCCAAACCAAAAAACAAAACTGAACCAAAAACCAAAACAAAACAAAAAATAGCCAAAGGCATTAATAAAAACTGCTAGAGACTATAGAAAAAGTTTATGTTGATACTTCCAGAGATATTTGTATGCAAAACTGAAGAACACGGTTATCTACCTGACAGATTTATAGCAGCTTTTGTTACAGATGTGAGTCCATTTAGCGTGAAAATATCAAACCTTGCCAATAATATTGTATATTTTCTTTCCCTGTTGTATGTCATTTTAGGACAAACTGGTGCAGGAAACAACTGGGCTAAAGGACACTATACAGAAGGGGCAGAGTTGGTTGACTCTGTGCTTGATGTAGTAAGAAAAGAGAGTGAACACTGTGATTGCTTGCAAGGATTTCAGCTCACTCACTCCCTGGGAGGAGGAACAGGGTCTGGCATGGGAACCCTACTCATCAGCAAGATCCGAGAAGAATATCCGGACAGGATAATGAATACCTTTAGTGTCATGCCTTCTCCTAAGGTTTCTGACACAGTGGTGGAGCCTTATAACGCTACGCTTTCGGTCCACCAGCTGGTTGAAAACACTGATGAAACCTACTGCATCGACAACGAGGCCCTGTACGACATTTGCTTCCGCACCCTGAAGCTCACCACTCCGACATATGGCGATTTAAACCACTTGGTTTCTGCCACCATGAGCGGGGTAACCACATCCCTGCGTTTTCCGGGTCAACTCAACGCTGACCTCCGCAAGCTGGCAGTAAATATGGTCCCCTTCCCGCGTCTTCACTTTTTCATGCCAGGCTTTGCTCCTTTGACTGCTCGAGGCAGCCAACAATACCGAGCCCTCACTGTCCCAGAGCTCACCCAGCAGATGTTCGATGCCAAAAACATGATGGCAGCCTGTGACCCGAGGCACGGCCGGTATCTGACAGTGGCCACCGTCTTCCGCGGCCCCATGTCCATGAAGGAGGTTGATGAGCAGATGTTGGCCATCCAGAACAAGAACAGCAGCTACTTTGTGGAGTGGATCCCCAACAATGTCAAGGTGGCGGTCTGTGACATACCTCCGCGTGGCCTCAAGATGGCCTCCACCTTCATTGGCAACAGCACTGCTATCCAGGAGCTCTTCAAAAGGATCTCCGAGCAGTTTTCCGCCATGTTCAGGAGAAAGGCCTTCCTCCACTGGTTCACAGGAGAGGGAATGGATGAAATGGAATTTACAGAGGCAGAAAGCAACATGAATGACCTGGTTTCAGAGTATCAGCAATATCAAGAAGCAACAGCAAATGACGGAGAGGAAGCGTTTGAAGATGATGAAGAAGAGATCAATGAATAAAAAAATTAAGTGCGTGATTTTTTCAGGCCAACTTCTCAAGTATGGATTTTTGATAATTAGGCTTGTAAATCCATACTTATGTTAAAAAAAAAAAAAAAAAAAAGGAAAAAAGAAGGGAGCATAAATTTCAGGTGTTAGAAGTGCTTTTCAGAGTCCATTGAGATCACTGAGAACATTAGGCATTTCTGGAAATCAGACCATTTCTATTCATGAGACAAATGTGAGGCATTCAGTTAAGACTTTGGCCTTAGAGTCTGAACACGGAGATTGCTAGTGTTGGGATCTTTTTTCTTTAGGGTTGTCATCCCTAAAGTTGTCGAAGAGAAGGCATAAAATAGGCATGAAAATCTACAAATTAGAGCTGCACTCTTTTCATCCAATTATGAGTAAGAAAATATTGTGGGTTTGAAGTATTCATTCTGTACCAAATGTACAATACTGAACTGCCAGAAACAAAATTTATTCATAATAAAAATATGAAAAAATTTTTAGATATTCTGTACAGTAATTGTTAACAGTGATATTTGATTCCAGTCCTCTAAAAATAAAATAAAAACTAATAGTATCCTCTCAAGAAGTGTTCTGGGCAGTCAATGCTACATAAACATCCAGTGAGCTGCAGGTCAGAGGTCAGATTCATGTGATGCAACTTCATCATTTGCTGCTGCTGAATAATCACAGATGATATATATATGAAATCTCTCCATTTGTGATGTGTCCTTCATGGATCCCTGGGGTTTAAAGTGGCAGCCCAATATCTTGCTGGTCCCCTGTCTGCCTGGGAGCTGCTGATGCTAATCCTAACTCTATTTCACTCAGCCCATGCAGCTGAAATTCAGATATTCCGCAGATCACGGTGGGAGAGGGGACATGGGCTATGTGCCAACAGATCTGCCTAGGTTTGTGAGTTCTCCACACCTATGAATGCTGTGCATATCTTGCTACCAAGATAGGTTAAGACAACTGGAGAGATAAAGTACAAGAGCATTTATGCACAATACTCAAAACAGTTGGCAAAATGAAAGAGGTTTATCTGCTCCCACTAAAGCCAAGCCAGAAAGATCTCTGCCTAAGCCAGCTGACAAAGTGGCTGCTGGGCATTTGCTCTCCATGCATGCTTTATGTTTCTGCTCATATCAATTAAACAGCCCTTCTCCATTAGAGAACCTCTACCAGAGAACACTCTGTCGACATGGAGTCTCTTGTTTAGGCCAGTTTCTAGGCAACAAAGCAAGCAAACAAAGGCGAAAACCTCTGGAAAGCCAAACTTTAAATGTTTCAGGAACTCTTGCTTTTTCTTCTTGCCTTCAGAAGTACTTTCCAAGCAAAAGTGTTGCTCAATACTTTAAAAGGCACTTTACAAACATAGTGAAATTTCCAAAGGTCTGTTGCTCCTGACAAGATGGTGCTTAGTTAGTTTGGGATTCAGTGAATGAGACAGTACTTCAGGAAGTATATGAACCAGGCAACTGTTAGTCACATAACCTGAGGCTGTCTGCCCAATTCTGTTCTACACAGAAATGAAACTAAACTAGCTTTAATCAAGTCCAAGTTTTTCACTGAAAATGACTTCAGAGGCTGAGGCAGTTGCTGGAACATGCCAACCAGACTGGCTTTGGCACAGAGGCAGAGCTTGGGAGGGCCTGGCTGATGGTCTTGAGAAGGATCATAGAGGAGTCAGCAAATTCACAGGGGCCACGTTCTTTGCAAAATCTAGTGTTGCCTAAAGGATTTATGAATAGCCATAGAGCACTTTTAAATATGGATTTTATAAATGTGAGATGTGGCTATGTATTAATCACAGCATGAGATAAAGTTAGAACACAATATGCAAGAAAGAGAAATTAACATGCAGTACAATACAAAGCAAAATCCATTGGGAATAAACCCATTAAACTTCAAAGTTTAGTTGATTCTTTGTAAATGGATGACTATTTGCTTAGAAAGGGAAGAGAATGCCTTAAAGGCTCAGAGCCTGCTATCACACAGCTGTGGCACAGGCAGTCCAGTTAGAGCACTAGCATAGTTTCTTCTGAATGAAATAGAATTAACCATCTTACAGTGTGTGAAACCGCATTTTGTTGTAATACAGATTTCATAACTAGGTCCCAATCATAAATTCTGGTATTACTGTGGGAAAACAAAAAGTTAATACTTTGAAAATGCCAGAAATCTTGGCATTCTTAAATAGTTGAGTTATTCACTTGTGAACCAGCCTGTTCCTTATTACATTTTATACACTTGACTCAAAATACAGAATGTAGACTCTGAGGCTGTGGAATCCAGACTTGACAATGATCCTGCTTTGACTCACCCATTCTTTCATGTGTTTACTTGCAACTGTTGATGTGAATTTCTAGAATGTGTGGAGGTGGAAGAGGCAAACTAATGTCCTCTGTAGAAAAAAGAGACTGATCTTCCATCTGATCCTGGGGGGAAAAGACCCATCCCACCATAACGAACCCAGGAACCTGTAGTAGTAGTAGGAGCATCAGAGGACTAGCTTGTGTGTAAGCAACAACAGAGCCATGGGAAGCACAAACACTTCCTGTTCCTCTTCAGTCAACCAACTCTAATCATCTTCCTTTCCTGAGATACAACTGGAAACGGTTTTAGTAGCAAGTTTAGTGAATTATTCCTTCAGTTGCACTTACTTTCAAAGAACTTCCTGCCTTTTTCTTGGAAGCTTCTCTCATATTTTGAAATTTCCAGGTCGAGTCCCACCTGGCTTTGTTACTCTTCTTCTCGCATTCCTCACCTGTGTGTTTTTCATTTCCCCTCTAGTTTTTCAACCTAGTCTCTGGCTCCTTTTATTTCTGTGCCTGGCCCACCATCTTTTGCTCTCTTTTTTATCTGCTTTGCACCTGGCCACAGAGCAATACCTGGCTGCCAGGACAAGCCAGACCTCAGGAGGCCTAGAAGTGTAGCTCCCAGAACTGCCCAGACATGAACACCTGTATGAACGTCAAGATGAGAAAAAATGGCAACCTACACCACTTGAAAACTGGGAGTGGGTGAGGTGTTGCCTGGAAGACAGTGTGGCATCAGGACAGAAATTGGAATCTAACCTGATGGGCTAGCTCCTTTGCAAAGTCACTCTGGTCAAAGCCAGCAAGGAATCAGCCAGGGCCTCAGCTCACAGGCATGAGAGTGCTTGCACAAGCCACCTTAACCAACCACCTTAGGCTACTGCTTTCTCTGCATCCCACGATTACTGCTCAGATTATGCTCTCCATTCCTTCTCTTGCACTTGTATGGCCTTAGGAAAAGGTGGTCTCCCCTTGGGAACAGTCAGGTTGGGAAAGAGGGTCTAGACCTGCTCCTTCTCCCAGCGTTGGGAGGAACAGGGAACTCAACAGCTCCCTCGGTGCTGCACAAGCCCCTGGTAGCTGAAGCAGCACTGCTCAATGTGCTTGCAACAAAAATTAATCCGGCATTATTGGCAGCCAGAGCACAGACTAATCTTGGTTTTCTTATGTTCAACCACCTGACATCCTAAAAGTGGGATCAGAGGGAGGCTAGCAGTCCTTTTCAAAGAAGCAGCTTACCTAAACAGTTTTTGGGGTTGTTTTTCCATATCTCGTTTTGATTCCAAAAGCCCAATGCTATCACATTCTGCCATTTTTGGCACAAAACATTACCACTGATGCAAGGCTAAGCAAGCAAGTTAATGCTTTAAAACAGAGGCAAAGGTAAAGAAGAGGTAAGGCCATTATCACACACCTATTAATTGCACGTTGCAACTAAACTAGAGTGGAATTTATAAGTAGACACAGGGAGTAAGAGAAATCATCTCCTGGAGAGGAGATGATTCTTTCAGTCTGGTAGTGCCATTGTGAGGAGTCAGATTAAGTGTTTTGGGTCTTGGGTGGTTGACTGTTGTGTTTTCTGTTGGTTTTATTTAGCAAGGAATGAAGAAATGCAGAACTCTGACCTTCACTGTATAAGCACAGCTAGTCCTCAGCACTGGCTACAAACTGAATATCCCAGGCAAGAAGTCTTCAGCTAAACCGGGGGGGTGAGAAAAGAACAAACAAGGCATTAGTGCAGAACACATGTAAGAGACAACACCAGAGCATAAGCCCAGAAATCCAACACTGCTTTATCCTGTGTGCAAGATTTGAGTTTTATAGAATTTTACTATTGCAATAAGTCATTCTAAACTTTGACTCCATTAAGGAAATGAAGTCTAATTTTTTTCAGTCGGCTTTCCTGTTTATCATTCACTCTTCAATAAACTCAATAGGGATAAACAGAAGTGTTTAACAACTAAAAATGCCCAGTAAAGATGTCCAAAATAGCTATACTGGCTCTGTTTCCCTCATCCCTCTTCACTGTAAAGCCAGGTAACATCACAGATGGAAAAAGCTCTATCATGAAGAAAATCTGAAAGAATAATTCCATAAATAATTTAACTCAAACAATTTTAGAACCAAGGGTCTAAACTTTCAGATAAATGTTTTCCTTTGTCATCCTACTGCTTTCCAGTATATTGCAACATACAGATGGAATCAGTCACTAGTTATCCCTCTAACCTGCCCTCTGACTCATCACCCTTAAAGGATTTTTGGTCCAGCAGAGAGGCTTGGTTCATTTTCCTTCCCCACTTAATCACCACTCCACCCTCCAACCATGCTTCCCTGTGTTCTGGTGGGATGGGGAGACAGGCCATTAATTTTTTAACAGCTGAATTCTCCAGCTAATGAATCCTTAGCATGCAGCAGATAACCAGAAGCAGATTACTAAGACAACTGTATTCAACTTAGCAGGGGGAAAAAACCCATAGCTTTAGGTTAAGCAAACCAGTATGAAACTCTGACAATCTGATTTATCACCTTTGGTTTTGGCTGCTACTCCTGGTATTTGTGAGCACAACCCTTCTACCCTATTTTAACAGCGTTTCATATTTTTCTGAATTCTATACCAAGAAACCAGCAAAAAATATGGCAAGCTTTGTTCAGAAAAGTACTGTTTTTATTGAGTCAAACTGTATTTACACAGCACATTCATATGTTCAATATTTTACAGAACTCTGTAAAAAACTGACTGGTAAAACTGCAGGAGCCAAACAGTTTCAGACTTAATTTAAGACACTGAACCATGAGTACATTTTAAGATACTTAAGCAAGTGTCCAGTTTCACTGTCAACTTACATGGCAGGTCTCTGTAGACAAGTTCTTTCTAAAATCAAAATGAGGTGAAGGGGAAAGAGTCAGATGAAAGAGCTGATAGTTTTGCAAAGCTAGTATTTTGTATGACCAGACTTTCACATTTGAAAATGCATTTTGTATGATTCTTTTTCTTTTTGGAAACAGGTCACATCCAGGTACAGTTTAGATAAATAATGAAAAAACACTTTGATTTTTATAAGCTTACAGACATTGGGAAAAAAAAAAAAAAGACCAGTGCCACAAAGTTTGTGCATTAATCTGAACTGTTTCAATGCTGGAGAGGCTCAGCTCTGGCATTCCACTGCAGCTCAAATCCCATGTATGCTTCTCCAGCTGGCAAATGAAAGATGATCACCTTTTACCAGTGAACTGATGAGCTCACACACGTACATCGGAAGTAGAACATCCTTATCTCATCCCAAGAGATCACTCTTCCACCCATCCCTAATACAGTTTGGTTGAATAAATATTTTTTGTTTTGAAGTACAAACTAGGTGAGTTTGTTTCTCTTCCAGAGTGCAAGTCAACGTCAGCACACATTTCACAGTTAAAATGGCATCCCTCCTCTGATCTGCCTGGCGACCTGTTCATCTGTTGTCTCCTCTTTTTCTTTTTCACGCTCTTTGTTCCAGTCTTTAAGGCCTTCTGGTAGTGAAGTATCCTCATCCAAACTTCCTGTACCTTCAACAAATTCTTCATAAGTAGACTTTTCTGCAAATGGTCTTGGGCCAAGCAAGTCTAGCATGTCGCTTTTATCAAGAACTTCCTTCTCCAGTAGTCGCAGGGCAACCTGGAATAGCACAACAAATTACGTCACACATACAAAATACCTAAGATGGCTGTCCTATTTGGAAGAGTTTGTTAAGGCAGTTAATTTGGCATTGATTAATTTTGATAGAAAAAATAGGTTGTTCTGAGTTCACCAGACACAAAATTTTTCTCCCCCCTGAGCATTTAGGGAGCAAAAATATAATTTTATTTTTAATCCTGCCTTTAAGATTAGGCAAAGTACTGTCACTGTCAGTCCCTGTGTTGCTTTTACTGTTGCTTTAGAACAGCAGCTTTTCACTGCTGCCAAAAGGCTCCTGATGCGAGCAAGACATTAAGCTATAGATGAAAACAAGTGTTCCGTTCCCATCAGTGGGGATGGTTCAGTCAGGCTGCTGATGCGTTACAAGCTCAAGAGCACCATAAAACACCAATGTGCCAATACTGTACCAGGGTACTTTGCAACTTTGGGTCAGTGAGTTCATTGTTTAGCACAAACCACATTCAGTGATCTTTTCTGGGATGGTGACCTGCTACAACAGCACTTACGGAACCCATACAAATTTGTCTTCTTGTCAGTAAGCCCACTGGATGTCTATCCTAGAAAATTATCTTTTTACTGCATCAGGTGGCATGAAGAAAGAGAAGATGCACAAAGACAATTTCAGCTACAGTGAGGCAGGTAACAAGGAGTAAAGGGACAGGAAAAGAAGAAGATATTTTTATTGACATTCAAAAGGAATTCAGAGAAAGGAAGTCATATGAACTTCCTGACTACAAGAGCTTCTTTTAGCCCAAAAAAATTGGGATCCTGGTATTTCATCTTTGATTTTTTAAGTTTATTTGTCTATCACATCTACTAAACCCTGTGTGACCAGGCAGACTCTTCCCTCTAACTTTCCAAATGAATATTGGCCACCTAAACAGGGAGGGATATTAAATCATGCTTGTGAGATGCTCAGAGGTGTTCCAACACAAAAGGAAGTTCCTTTTTCTTATTTACTTAAGTCTTGTGACACATTCTCAAGATGACATCAAATGGGTTTTGAGCAAACTTCCTCATATACTTGCATAGTCACTATTTTAAATCTAATTCAGTTCAATTCAGATTTTGGCTTACCAGCTGGAACTTGGTGGCTAAAAATACTGTAATGCTCACCTTCTCCACTTCTGCCTTCTTCTCAGTCAGAAGATTTAATGTCCTTTCATAGGCAATGTTAATTAGTGACCGCACCTCTTCATCTATCAACCTGGCAGTTGCCTCGCTGTAAGGTTTCTCTAAGACCATGTCTCCTTGACGAGGGAGATCAAAGGAAATCTGCCCCACTTTTTCATTCATACCAAACTGAACAATCTGAAGAAAAAAAAAAAATCAAATAAACATAGGAGAGATAAGAAGATTTTAGGGTATGTTGATGTACCAACAAAAAGGAAAAGAAGAAGCAATTTTGTTATAGCCTAATCTTTTCCTGTAAGACCAACCCTTCCCTGAAAACTCAAGTGTTACTAAGTTAACATACATGTGTTAACTTTCACTTATTTCTTTTTATTGATTAAAGTGAAGGACACAAATAACACCATTTCAAAGTGGTTACTGGTTGTATGCATAGTGCTTTGCTGTTTAAATACTAAGATATTACACAAAAAACACTTCAGCCTTCCTTAAGCAGTAGAACTCTTCTCCTTTACCAGAAATATAAGTGTTTTGCCAATTCAAAATACTTCTAAAGTTTAGCATATTCTACTGACCCATAAAGATAAGCTGACTTAAGTACTAAAGTAGAGGGTCTTGAAGACTGTTCTATCAAGTCCAAAAGTCATATGCTATTCCTCATCCCAAAACACTCCTCTACAAATGTGAAAACAATTTTTATCTTGCTTGACTCAGTACTGAGTACTGACTTGTCCAGTTGCCAAATATGGATGTTTTAAGTTGCATTTTGCTCCAGCAAAGGCAGAAGCAAGGTCAAACTGCTACTTACTTATTCACTCCATGGCTACTTTCAATCTGATGGCTACTAAAGCAGCACTTATCAGTTTAGCAAGAATCACAGAGGTATGACAACAAATATTCAGAATTCAAAGACATCTCACCATTAGAACCAAGGATCTTAACCTGCTTCCTGAAGAAAAGTTTAGTACTTTCCTTTGGTTAATAGGTATGAAAGTCTATAAGTAGACTTATTTTTTAAATTTAAAATTGAATAAGAGTCACTGAAGATCCCATAAAATTAACAGGATATCATTACACATTTACTTTCAGAACTGAGGTGACAAGAAGCACACCTGAGATCAGGAAGTAGGTGGGGTTTGGGGATAAGTGTGATGGGGAAGATATTCCAAAATGTCTCTTGCTCGCCTTGTGAGTCTCTTATGAGATGACATCTTTTGTGCTGATGCAGGAAATGTACTAACACATCTGTGTGTAGCACACAGCTACACTTAGGTGAGTCACTGCATTGATAACATTTTAAATTACTCATTGACATTAGTTAATATGACACAACACAAACTGATGTCTTAATTCCCATTGCCCTAACTGACACCAAATAGTGCTTTAATACACTGTTGTCTGGATTTCAGGTGTGAATCCAAATTGAATCTTCATGCTGGGTATCGTAAGCGTAGGATGATATGATCAAATCTGAGCACTAAATTCTATTTTAAAATAAATAGACAATTTCCACATGTAATTGAATCCAGTTGGATCCAACTGCAACATCTATGTTCCTGTGGGCAGATGCAGGGCAGTAATCAAAGCCTAATGCACAAACTGCTGTTGTGAGACTGAAATTAAATATTTGAGTCATCAGCATCTCCAAACAACACCATGATGTTTATTCGTACAGTGTTTTCTGATCTAGGCTTTTGAGGGATGTACCTGATGAAACTGCACCATCTCAAAATATTAATTAGGTAGGAGATAAAGAAAACAGTAAAGGAAAAAAAAAGGTCTCACTTAAGCCCATACCTGAGCGTATGCACTCTGGGTCACCTTCTTCAAGTCATCTTGGGCACCAGTTGTAATTCTTCCAAAGAAGATTTGCTCAGACACACGTCCTCCCAGAGTCATGCACATTCTGTCCAGTAGCTGTTCTTTGGTATAAAGATACTGTTCTTTGGGCAAATACTGAGCATAACCCAGTCCTTTACCACGTGGAATAATAGATACCTACAATCAAAAATAACAGAGTGCTAGAATTAAACAGGGTTAAAAACCATAAAGCATGATTCAGTTTTACTTACTTTTTAATATGACAACCTACACCATACTCACCTTTGAGGTTTAATTCAGACATTATTCTGTTTACAGTTTCGCCCCCACTGTGTTTTATCCTTAAAAGCCCTGGCTAGCTCTAAACTGGAATAACAACTACTAGAATATCTGGAAAAGAAAGGTAAGACCACTGTCATATCTTTTTTTAAAACTGCATAATATTTTAAAAATATCATTTTAATTAAAACCCCTGGTTCCTTGAGAGTTACATGTTGGGCATTAAGTACTCTGTAACAGACATGGCATTTTTTCATCTCTAGCATTCTGAACAGTTTAAGGAGTTTCCACATTTACTAATGACCTTTGTTCCAGCAGTAAATTGTATAAGATTCATTTGAAGCTTGAAATGAGATTAAAAACACAGCTAGGCAAAACTATGAATCTTAAAGCAAGTTTGGGAGATTGGAGTGCTTGTTCCTTTATGTTCAACTTGTCGAGCTGTGAATCTAAAAGAAAGCAAATTGAAACTAAAATTTAGCCTTTAGATGATAATTTTTATAGTTATATTCCTGAAGCGTAACCTGGTAGGACTAACTTAAACCATCGGTCTGTACTGAAAGCCTGAGAAAAAGCAGCTATCAAGGCACGAAGACTCACGGGAAAATCAGGTCTCTCACTTCCTGAGGACATTTATACTACAAACTGTGTAACAGCTAAGTCAGAAAACCATAAGAAAGTTACAAGAGATGTACCCAAAAATTGACACACATTGCTTTTTTAAGATTATATATTTTAATATCCTCTTAATAGTAGGGGGAAAAAACACAAAGAAAAAGATGTCCATGCTACTGTTAGATTACAAGTTCATTCTTACCTTCAAGAGTGGGTCAGCATGTTCCAAAAACCACCCTGCAACTGCATGCCCTGCCTCGTGATAGGCTACTGTCTTTTTCTCCTCTGGCTGGAGTACTTGAGTTTTCTTTTCCAAACCTGTGTAAAATAAATTTGATTAATAGCTTCAGACATACCTTTCTCCTCTGAAATCCTCCACCTCATTTGGAAAGATGGTGAGCAATACGTAGAGGCCATGCATATGATCTACTGAAAATATTTTTAAAAACTCCCAGACTTGCATGTTTTAGAAATTTGAGTCTTCCAGGTTTCACTGTAACCTTGTCCTTCATTAGACTTTTAGTTTCAAAGTAAGTTCTTAAGGATATTCAAATATTTAAATTAAACATTTGCACTTTAAAAATCTTTTCTAAATTATTTCAGGCTAGCAGCAGTTAAAAGCATTCCTAAACCCAAACAGCTTTTCCTCTTGCCATTTTGAAGAAATTGGAGAAGTGTCCTGATGAAGTTTTTCTTTGTACTCCTTCCTCTATTACAGATATTACAGAAGTCAGCAATAGAGACAGGATACTTCTTTTCTAAATCTCAGGTGTGTTTGGGAGAGAAAAAAGAACAATCTGGAAGAGCAGGACCAATTCAAAGCATGGCTACCTATACATGTAAAAAAAGGAAGTTGCTTGTCATATTACAATTTTTGAGAAACAATTGATGCAATTCACCCACCTCCAATAACTCTTTCAATTGCTTGTTCAAAATGCTTCTGGTTTATAGCATCTGAGAGATGCCTTGCAGCAATTAAAGCAGCTTCATTACAAACATTAGCAATATCAGCACCTAAAAGCATAAAAGGCAAGAATTACCGATCCTTTTCAACAATTTTCTCAGAGCTTAGCATGAAGATAACCTTATCAATAACTAGCCTGCTATAAGCTCTCACTGAGCTTGAAAATTAAAGGTAATGTGCCCTGAAATAGCTTAATTATTTAAGATATATTTAAATACATGTACTATAGTTATAGGCTTTAGGATTTTTCTCATAGGAAGACAGGCAGCAAATTAAGTTTATTACCAGTGAAGTACTTGTTTGATACATCCCACCTTCCTTTTCCCTACAACAGACTATACTTAAACTAATATACATATAGTTGCATACATTTCCTACACTTGAATTCAGTATAGATCAGATATTGGCATATCTTTACAAGGTATCCTTTCACATAATTGGTTTCATGCCATCCACTTTTTGTTAACACTATTTGCAGTAATGCTATTGAGATAACTTAGTTTAAACATCATCACTGTAGCTGCCAGAAACACTGACAAGCAAATCTTAGAAAACCAGTTTTATATAGACCAAAAAACAGTGAAGAATTCTCAAGTGTTGAATTAGGAATGGATGTGAGAACTCTCATTACTGGCTTATAATGTAATTAATTTAAAATCTGTGTTGACCAGTAATTGAATTCTTCACTGTTTTTTGGGTTTTACATCCAGAAACATTAATTCCCCTACAGAATATGCACACAAACTCCACAAAACCCAGGTCTTCTATAGAAGTGTTCAAGAATGCAACAAAGGAAAGGACAAACAAAGCAAGAACACACACAGGAGTGATAACAACCAGAAACCTTTCAATTGCTTGTATTGAAGACAGAAGAAACTGACTTTTTGTGTCACCCCAACTGATGCTGACCAAACTTGAGACCCTCAGAAATCTCCTACTCTCTCAAACAGGCAAAGAGAATTTCAGGCTGTGCCACGAAACACAATGAAATAAAATGCCGTCCAGAAGACTGGGTGCAAGAAAACCAGAATTAGTAGGGAAATCAAATACCTACAGCCTAAACAGTACATGGAGAATAATAGTGGCATTAGAAGTCACTTACCAGAAAACCCAGGTGTTAGTGATGCAAGCTTTCTTGCTAGGTTGTCTTTATTTAAGACAGTGTCTAATTTCAGAGGTCTAAGGTGAACTTTGAAAATGGATGCTCTTCCTTTGATATCTGGGGGTCCTTTAAAATAAAAGACACATGGTTTTACTTTTCACACACATATATATTCAAATTGAATGCGTGCAAGAAAGTTACATATATAAATAGCTGCAGTCACTTCAGTGGTATTCTACAAACACAGGATACAAGCAGATAAAACTTACCAATGTAAATCTGCCTGTCAAAGCGTCCTGGTCTCATCAGAGCGGGATCTAAAATATCTGGCCTGTTAGTACCTGCCAAAATGACTACATTTGTGGTTGTATTGAATCCTGTTAAAGAAAAGTGATAAAGAGAAAACCTGTGTAAATATAATTTCTGTGGGAAAAAAAAAAAACCAGAAATAGAAAGACTGTCCTCTTTACAGGGTCACATAAGAACTGACAGTTTAAACAAATGATCTTAAAGCTGGAAGTATTTTTATTTATTGCTGCATTGTCCAGCTTTTCATAACAAGCAAGAAAATGGCCTTGGGCTCTGCTTTGTGAAGCACTGTATCAAATCCTGCTTTATCTTCAAAATACAATAACAGATTAACCGCCCAGGAAATTACAGAACCAGCATGGCTAGCTGTATTTTTTTACAGACAGACAAGTCTCATGCAAAGAATTTTTTGGCTTATTCAACTATGACAAAGAGTTAGGAGATACAGAATGAGAGTTCTTTTACTCTGAATGAATTTTAGTAAAACACCAGGCTGCAGCAAAATGAGTCACCATTCTTTATTTTAGGAAACAGACACAATTTGGATTTAAGATAGAATCCAAATCTTGGTTAGCAGGTCTGAACAAGCATATTAGTTCTTTTCAATATCTTTATTATTATAATGTAGTATTAGACATCAAATACTCACCATCCATTTCTACTAAAAGCTGATTGAGTGTGTTCTCTTGTTCACTTTGTCCTCCAAAGTTGCCCCTTCCTCTCTTCCTTCCTACTGCATCTATTTCATCAATGAAGAGAATGCACGGGGCATTTTTACGAGCCAGAGCAAATAAGTCTCTAACCTTAACAAAAGAACAGAGAATACGTAAGACTGGCTTGTAACTCTTTTGAGTTGGGGGGTGGGGAGGAGGGGAAGAGGCACATCAGTAACAATAACAATATTCCTCTAACTGGGTATGGCTGTTAACACGCATTCCAAAGCCTTCAGCCAGCTCTCAAGTCAATGGTAAGTTACTTAATTCCACTCCAAATATTCATTTGGAATTTAAATTAACTTCTAGAAATCTTGAAAAAAATCGACAGGTCATGAGTAAGTAACTGAAAACTTTTTTTAGACTCCAGTATTTTAAACAAAGTATTACCTAACTACTGTGATAGTTGCAGAACAATCTGACTTGACTTTTAGATACAACATTGCAATGTTGCTCTGCTTGCAAAGGTATCAGTGGGACCTCATTAAAACCAGTTCAGTGAGTCAAGGGATCTACAACTGAGGAATCAAACTGGAGCAAACAGGAAATGAAAAATTAATGGAAGAATTTTGACCTGAGTGAGAATTATATGCAGCTCAGAGCTTTACTACTTTATACATTAGTGACGTAATTAGAGAAGGCTTCTCTGATGACAAAAAATGTACAGCAGACATGAGGAGAAGCAAATTTTGGACAGTAGGCTGTACTATAGAAAGTCGCTGAGATTTTTTTTTAAAGTACAATGAAGGAACATGATATACAAGGAAAGTGTCAGATGCTTAAAGTGAACTATCTTTTCACTGGAAAGGGACAAAAATCCAGAATCGCACAACTATTTTTCAGAAGGAATGGAACTAAAAGTTTCCATAATGCATATACACTAAAAAAACCCAAAGGAACCAAGGCTGTGTAAACAGTTCTAATTGTAACATATCCCAATTTACAAATGATCAATTCAGCATCACTAACAACTGCCTTATTTAATAAATTAATAGGAACTAAAAGTAAAACACTCTCTCATGTTGTTTTCTATAAGCATCAGAAATTATCAACTGTGTTGAAACCTCGATTCCCAGCCAAAATTGTGTCAAGAGATTTCACTGGGTAGTAAAAGTACCTGCACAGACCGGTACAGAAAGGGTAAGTCACTTTGCTTTGGGGCATTTCAGGTATCTATTGACAACAGAAGCCTGAGTATCACTATTATTTTAAGATACCTAATACTTTCCCAAATTTTTATTACCAAAAAATACTGTCAGTAACTTGTTTATACCACTTAATGTGTTTTTAATGATCTATTTTAAGACAGTTAAGGCAGAAAAGCACAAAAAATATTAGACATATATCTGGTTATTTTAAACACCTGATCTCCAGAAATCAGTCATTGGACTTGTATTTCAACAGAAGCTTATCTGTGTGTCCTAGACAACTCTTCACAGCTAACACTTTGAAACTACAAAGAGAATAAAGTTCTTTGAAGAAACAGGAAGGATTTAGAGCAGGAGGAGGCATTGTCATAGCAGTAGTCAAATAAGCTACATATTTCTGATGCAGTCAGTAAATTTAGTTCAGATTAGAGCTTGAAGAGTGCTGTTCTGTGATCTTAGGCTCCTGAAAAGAGGCATATCCTTACTGGCCTGAAACCAGATACTGAACTGCCTCAGTAACTTTTATTAAAGGTACACCTATGATTCTTGTGTTTAGACGTGCATCTGGCATCACTTGTAAGAAATCTGCATAGAAGAAAACTTCAGCTTAATCAAACTGTTTTTCTCCCAAACCTAACAAAGTCCTTTCAACAGCCAGTACTGAAAGAGAAGACACCAAAGACTTACTCGAGCTGGACCCACACCAACAAACATCTCTAAGAACTCTGAGCCGTTGACTGTGATAAATGGCACATTTGCTTCTCCAGCTGTAGCTTTAGCCAGAAGTGTTTTCCCAGTACCTGGAGGACCTGTCAGAATTGCCCCCTGCAAGAGACACAGGTATATTTTCCTCATGAACAAAACATAATATTAAGCATATGAAATAACATGTTATGATATTGAGTCCACTGGCTTTTCTTCCACCATGGTCAAAATCATGCAAGGAACTAACTGAAGATTAATCCCTTCTTTAAACAAGCAAAAGGAAAACCAGATTAGCTACAACACTGCCATGCTGTCTTAGAGTTACAGGAACAATGTTTTCTCTGACTGACATATTAAACAAGAAAAAGAAAGGTATGGCATCAGGTGGGCTCCCCTGCCAGCACAGCCAAAAGGCAACTCTGTAATAACTAAATACAAGATTGATGCTATACCTAGATGTGTATAATTTCTGATACATGTGAACAGATAAAGTATTCCACAAGGCAAATCTTCTGGCACCACAGTTACACTGCTGGCACTTAATGCCTATTTTTTTTTTTTTCTGATTACAAGAAGCTGGGAAACACTGCGTATGTAAACAATCCCAGTACAGTTTAGAATACTGAGGACTACTAGAAGAATAAAGTCTAAGTCATCATTCCCTTACCTTTGGAATTTTTGCTCCCAGATCCTCATATTGTTTGGGATTTTTCAGGAAGTTAACAAACTCCATTATCTCTAATTTGGCTTCCTCACAGCCAGCTACATCTTTGAATTTAACATCAATTTCATCCTTAAGGACTTTGGCTGTGGTTTCACCAACACTGAAAAGTCCACCCATTCCACGCCCTGCCCGACCTAAGCCTGCAGGACCTCTTCTTAATGTGTACAGCAATGAACCAATAATCAGAATTGTAGGCAGCAAACTCAGGAGAAATGATCTGTGGAGAAAAACAAACGAAAAAAGAAAAACCAGTCATAAAAATCCATTGCTGGAAATAACGTGTAAGATGTTGGTTCCATCATAAACAAACAAATTCAAGACTAATACTCGATTAACTTGTAATGTTTGTATTTCTGCAGGTTGTTCACACTTGGAAACAACCAAATTAAATTTGAGAACAAATTGTCATATTGATAGTTGCTTGTTTTTAAACCCAGCACATAAAGTAACATTGATGAATTTTACACAGAAAAATTGCATTACCTAATAAACAGAAGTACCTTGTTTTTTCAAAGGTAAATTTACAGGACCAGTTATGCAAATAGTTATATTCTCAAAATAATAAGTTGTGTTAGATGGCATATAACCAGTGTATGCTACGAATTCAAGCAGAAATTTCTCTCCAAATTACACACTCTTCTTCCCTTAGATCTTTCATTTTTTTACTTTTTTTTTCTTCTTTCAATGTCTCCATTTTCCTTTTCAAGGTTACAGATTTTTTGGGAGGTTTTGGTTTCTTGGGGGTTTCTTTATTATTCATTGTCCATTGTCCTCCAGGTTTCTAGCACAGCTCTGTACAAGCCAAAAACCCTAACACAGTCCTTATTATCACAGTATCTGAGCACTGTACATCTATGAAAAGGAACAGCTTCATCAAATGGCTCACAAGATGTTCTATCCACACTCAGCAAAAACAAAATGCAAAAAACAAACACCATCATAAGTGAGCACAGGATTTCTAGGCTTTACTGATAACCCACATTTCTGAGATAAAGAGGAAAAGAAGGATTTTTCCCTCTACTGTGGTATTCAGCAGATTCTGATCCAACAGGGAACAGCAGTACTTTGATCATACATAGCTGCTGCTCTCTCCTGTTTTCTGTGGCATTCCTGGGGCAGAGCAAAATATGTAGAACAAACATTGAGGAGGAAAGGACCAGAGCTGTAGTCAGAAACAGGGATTCAGAATATAAAGGTTTGTACAAGGCTGAAGAAGGCACAGGAACTGACATACTTTTCCCTGTCTGTTGTGAGAATCCCCAGGCCAACATGCAGCCTTTTCGCACAAGCACTGCCCTGACCGCTCACTTTTCCCCAGGTTTGTTTAAATCAAGGCTCAACAGGCTTATTTATGGACACCCTTAAGAGCATGCTCCATTAGACAGAAACAGAGAAATGAGGCAGGCAGTGTATAGAACAGAGAAGAAAAAACCTCTCTCTGAAGTTGCAGGACTGCCCAGACTTAAGGCCACCATTTTTCCTGCTGCCACCAAGACCACCAGGCAGCAGCAGCTTGGTAAAACACACTGCAAAAATAAACAAAACATTCCCCTCCAACCCCAAACCAATACACACACCCCAAAGTACCAAGAATGAAAACACGAGAGAGGCAGTAAATAAGTAATTTTCATTAGTAATATGAGCTATTACACCCCAAGCTGAATTTCTTGATGGTAGAAAACCTATTTCACAGACACCAGCAGGAGTAATTTTTAAACTGCACACTTAGAACAAAAAGAAACCTGTTCCTGGGATACAAGATCATTTGTATTCTGAGCCACTTGGAAAAATACACCAGAGAAGCACTTTTACTGTCTTCTAAAGTCCAGGTCAATAAAACTTAGCTACATAAGGCTAATACAAAGAACATAAATCTGGTATCAGAGCCATTATTGCCTAATTGGGAAGCAACAGTGCTGTAAATCTAGTATCAGTACTATTTTTCTTAACAATTAAGAGCATGATACATCTTCCAGTTTCTGCTAACAGGCAGGATAGCGTGATTTATTTCATCACCAATTTCTTGTTTTTCTCCAAGGCCACAAAATTAGACTTATGCTGAATTTTCGGGCAGAACTTGATGCCCAGAATACCTCAGCCAATATACTGTAGTTCTATGACAAAATGTGTCTGTTCAAAAACCCACATGAGTGTCATCTCTGAGGCTCTACTGTGCCTGGCTGACTCCTGCTCTAGTAAAAGTCACTGGGAGGAAGGGCTTACATGACTAAAGGAGTTATAGCAAACAAACATTTATGTAATAAGCTGTATTTGGAGTAAGAGGATATGGATTTCTTCATAGACAAAGTACTGAACAGCTTCTCTTACAGTTAACATTCAAAAATAAACCCAAGCAGGTTGTTATTCTGATAATGCTGCCACCTAGTGAAGCACAAGGGGTGTGTTTTATAAACCTACTTCTCTGCTATAAACACAACCATTTCTTTACCAGTGACTTTTAAAAGCAACTTCTTACCCATCACTCTCTGTTGAGTAGACTACAGGCAATCTGTTCTCCACTTCTATTCCCAGATCTTGCTGCACAGTCTCAAGATTCCGTTCAAAAGTGTCCACACTACCAATATTAAACCAGACGTACTGCTAGGAAAAAAGCAGAGATCACCACAAGTGCCCTGTCTTGCTTCACCTTCACTACAAGCCAGTTTCTTCTAGTTTGACAATTCCTTGTGCATGTGTTAGATTTGGACCAAATTTAAGTTGACTTATCAAGTGTGCAACTGATGTAAGAGACACACAGTAAATCTGAAGCCGAGCAACCTGGATGTACTGTATCTGTCATTGCTTCTGCAGAGATAACACCCAATAGTTTGGGGCACTTTAAACAGATGGAAATCTTGGCATTTTCTCCAGAAAAAATGGAAGGGAGTAAAAAACAGATCTTTACAAGGGAGCTCTATAGTCAGAATAATTCAGAGCACAAAACCTGGAAACACAGCAGTCATACAACTTACTGTTTTACCTGAAGGTCTCAGTCCTGATTAAGAAAGGTTTTTGCTTTTCTTAAGAAAAAATTTTGCAGTCTACAGTAGCTTTAAACTGTCTTCACAAAATAACCAGCACAAAATTTATCATAGACCAGAAAGAAAAATCCAGACATTACTTTCAAAATGTGCTGAGAACTGGTTTTTTGAGAAAATCTCCCCTTTTGCACTATGACTTGCCTGACTTGTCCCTACTTACCCTAATATTGAAAAAGAAAAAACAGAGCAGTTAACTGATTGAGAAACGAAGGCAACTGGTTGCATGTGGGCTAAAGAGTAGGTGTATAAATAAGCCACGCTGAAAGCCACTGATTAAGTAATTGCTGCAGATTTCACTTTAGTCTGGAGGGACTTGCAGACCTTGTTTCACAAAGTTAAAAAAAGGTTCACCACCTAAGAAGAAGTAACCTGATAAAGCTTCTCTAATGCTGCTTTGAATTTTCCACACTTTCTATTAAAATTTTATTTATTTTTTAATAGGTCCCTGCCACTGGGTATCATTCGTTAGAGAACTTTCACATGCATCAGTCCTCACTGTGCTACTAGAAAAGCAACTCCATGAAATAAGTACTTTGGAGACAAAATTAAACATTTCTCTTTGTTTTCTCAAGTAACTAGCTAAAGCAGTCTGGAACAGAAAAGATGTGCATTTAAGTCTGGGATTTTCTTGAGCAGACGGAAAACAGCAGTTAAAAATACAGAACCTTCAGCAATTTCTTGCTCTTTCTGTCATAGTTTTAAGTCTAGTTTTAAGTCATAGTCTTCCTTTGTCATAGTTTTAAGGTATCTATGGCAGAACAACTGGTACAGTTAAGTGAGAAACACACAGTGTAGAATAATGTAACAGTAATGCAGGAAATATGTTTTAGATTAAGAAAATACTAATGCTTCAGACCAAGTTTCCTGCCTCAAACTTTACCTAAAAGACTGCTTTGCTGCTTCTAATGTCTCATGTACATGTATTAAAAGCGTTTACCCATTCATGAGGAGATTTTCCAGGAACAAAGATGACTCTGACAAAGCGTTTGTTCACCACTTCAAGTCTGTCCACCTGTAGGAGGAGAAAAGAACAAAACCTGAGTGAAGAGTGTACAGTCACTGCACTTCCACCACAGCTAAGAGCTCCAGATACCAAATGTGAATCTTTCTGGTTTCCATTTAGGAGAACAAAATTAATCTTGTACATCAGGACAGTTCCACAATCTACAGTTTGCTATTAGGAATTATGTGTGTAAGGAAGAAAGGAACACTGGCACATCAGAATTTAGATTGAAAGACTGACATTATATTCTTTTCTCAAGGCAAAACCCCAATGCATTCCTCAGCAAAAATCAGTTACAGTGAAATAGCTAAACAATATTTAACTATCTCAGTGGCCAAACAGCAAAAGCCTTAAGTTGTATCATTCCAAACAAACAAACAAACCAAACTGAGCAGAATGAGGGGAAGCTTAACTTTGTTCTTAAAATTGCTTTCTCTAATAGAAAGGGCTTCCTGTGCTACCATATTAAACACAATAATACCAATTAGATAAAGAAGTATTTAGCTGAGGTAACACACACCGCGTGAACTAAACCTAAGAACTGTGCTATAGGTTTAGCAGACATATAGCCACTAAGCTCTTTTTTACAAGTGTCCTCCAATTGTTAGTTTCTTGGATTTGACAGGGTCTCTTTACAAGTCAGCTTAAGATTTTTCCACTTTTTCTTCCTCTTTCCATAAAATAACTGGTTTCAGCACCTTTAAAGCATTCAAAACTAGAAGTGGTTCTAGAAGCTGGGCCTGATCTGAATTTCTGGTAGAATTGAAACAAAACATGAGCTAAATCACTCTAGAACTAACTTGACTTGACACAACACTACCCAAACATCTTTGTTTTGAAAAGCACATGACCCCAGTAGCGGTCTTCTCCCTACCACTATGGCAACCAGCAGCATTTGATAGCTACACATGTAGTCTATCTGTATATCCACACTACATCTTACAAAGACACAAGAAACTCGGTTTTGTGCAACAGCCTACTTTCACAACACTTTTCTTCAAGAAGGCTTCAGGTTTTGTTCATTGGAACATATAAACTAATCTTTTTACAGAGCTAACTGTCTTACTGCGTCAGAAATTTAATCAGTAAGGGCTTTTTCAGAAGATGCACACAATCATCTATTCAGAACCAGATTGACTGTAAGACAGTCTAGGCAGAAAGGGAGAAGCATACAGAGCAGCTCTGCAGAGATCAGTTAGAAAAGAAAGGTAAGAAACATGTTCAGCAGAAAATCCCCCTAGGTCTGAAATCTAGAGGACAAAGCAAACCAATACTTTCCTAATCTGAAGGCGAAGCTACAAGGAGGGAGGGAACAGAGCAAAAAACTAGTGGCTTCTGAAGCGGAAAAAGCCTGTGTAAGACACAATCTCCTGAACTTCAGGGTATCACCAGCCTATTACTCCAAGTGTGGGAAGCTGCCAAGTTCTACAGAGAGATGGAATACCAATGATAAAATTGATTGCTCCTGTAGTGGCTCCAGGTAAGAAGAAATGAGAGGAGAAAACAAAGAGAGGAGGCTATTTTACAACATAGTCAGGCTGATTTACTGTCCTTGAAGGGATGCCAATTTATTGTCCTTGAACAGATTCTTCCATACCCTACCCTCCCCCTTTCTGTTCTCACTGCTATTTCTCAGATTCCCCAAGGAACTGATTTCAGGCACAAAATAGGCAGAAAACCTTTTCTTTCAGAGGAATGGACTCATGGAAGTGGTAAGGTTAGGAGTAAGCTTTTTCCAAAGGCAGCTGGCATGTCTGCTTAAACCATTAGGTCAGCTTACCTGTAGTGTAAAACCATACCCACAGAGAGAGTGTGGCTGCACTGCCCCTTCAAACCAGCACCCACATGAGCTATCCAACAGGAGTTTTGTCCTGAGCTGCTATTCCCTCTCCTCCCTTCAAATGACAGAAATCTTCACACATCCATCCACAACATCAAATCAAGGAACTGATTAAAATGAAAGCTAATCTCTTCCCCCCCTCAAAAATTGCTCTGAGCCAGTTCTCACTCTACAGACACACAAACACAAGTGTAAGTGGGGAGGCAGAAATGAGCATCTTCAGCACTCTGATGTTTCATATCGATTCCCCTTCCCACTCACCAATCCTTTAGAAAGGTAGTTGTTGACAAAGTCTTTCCAGGTGATTTCTCTCCCAGGGACCCTGAAGAAGAAGTAGTATACAACCATTGTCCAGAAAAAAGAACTTCCCACTACATACATCCGAAACTCCCTGACATCCCAAGGAATGTCACCCTAGGAAATGGAGAGGGGAAAAAAATAATTAGAGTCTGTAATACAGTAAGCATAGACCAAACAGATTCTGGCTTCTATTCCCTGCCCTCAAGGTTGCCACAGAGAATATCAAACAAAGGTCTGTTTTATTGTATGAACACACTTCAGTAATTTCAGAAAGAACTGAGGAATTACAACAATATAAAATCTTCAAGTGTTTTACAAACAGTAATTGAACAGTTTTGATCTATGAACTACTGTTTTTAGAAAAAAATTTGCAATCCATTACATGACCTTTCTGCCTCCACTCTAAAACACTTATCCTTGGTCTCCAGGACTACCTGCAAGACCGACAAAAAATAAAGGACAAAACTAACAGGAAAATTTAAAAAAACAAAAAAACAAGAAGGAGGAAAAATATTATGTGCACCAAGTAAAATCAGAAAAATATTCTTTATATTCCTGTACTGCCAGGTGCTACCATCTTTGGGTAACAGCTAATGGCAACAAATTTCAAAAAGAAACTCACATAAGTATTCCGTTAAGGTCAGAATAGGTAAGAGTAAACTACTTTTAACAAGCATTGTGTGATCAGAAAGTTTTACAAATTGACATTCTGAAACAAAACGCAAAGCCTTTTAAGGTCTGAGGCTCCCCTGTAAGAATACTGACTACTAGCAACCACATTCACACAGCTTAAACTTCATTAACATTCCTTAAACAGAGGTAGATGCCTCTGGAGTTATGCACAAAACAGTTATTCATGAAAGGTGCTGAGTGGGGAGCCACCTAGAGCCAGTTGCTATGAATTGCCTGGCACAGGAGGCTTGAGGAAGATTTAGGCAAACAGAATATGGCCCTAAAAAGCAAAAAGCATGCAAAGTTATTTCACGGAGACAAGACAGTAACAGAAAGATATTTTAAAGTCAAAACCTTCTGTAATCTGGTCCACCAGTTAGTTTCTTCTTTCTTGCCACCTTTTTTTCCACCACCGCCACTTCCTCCACTACTAGTCCCACTAGGCTGTCTGGTACTAGCTTGCTTTGTTTCTAAACAAAAAAGAAAAAAAAATTTCTTTACATCTACATACAATACCAACCTCACATTAGTGTTTATTATTTTTTAAATGAAGGAGATAAATGTACTAGTTTGCAATACTACAATAATTAGATGATGCAAGAAATATAATTTTCCATAGAAAACCAGATATATAGTCCATTAAGTGGCAGAGAGACACAGTTATGGTCAGAAGAGGGGTCTGTTAACTTATAATTGAGGGACAGCATTCCAACAGAAGCATAAAAATAAATACTATTCCAGAAGATGAACATTATTTTGTTTTCTTATAATGTGTAACAAAAACATATTAATTTGCACTTCTAAACTTATCTGGTACAGGAATATCTTCCCTGAAAAAAAAAAGAAGAAAAAAACTAAAACACAAACTCACAATTGTTATGCCAAAATCTAATTTAATAAATACACATTCCACAAAAAACTGAAGTCAAGCAGCTTTTTGTACCTTTTGTTTCTCCAGGTGTACCTTTAGTTCCGTTAGATTTCTTCCCATTGGGAAAATATTTTTCAAATCCTATTAAGAAAGAGAAAGGGAGCTCATAATTGGTTTTCATTTTATAATTCTGTCATCACACTTCAGTAGTCACAAGCTGAATACATACACCAGCAAAGAAGCTAGTAACATACAGACTATAAAACCAGCTCTGTTCTTGTCTTTTTGTCGAAAAGCTCTACCCAGTCTCCATAAACAAACCTACTACATTGACAAGAGAATACCACATCTATTTAATAACCTGAAGTAAAGCTATCTTTTAACCAGAGATAGAGAAGCTTAGTTAAACAGAAAGCTCCACTGCACAGTGTGAAGTTGAGCAAACCACATCATTCTTTCACAGCTCCTAAAAATCACATAGATCAAATGTTCCATCTCAACAGCAACGGCTGATTAGTACAAGAACTTACATCCCCACAGACAATAAACCTAAATGGCACGTGAGTGCAGTCCTCAGTAAGGTGTGTAAGCAGTCTGCTTCATTTCACAAATCAAAGTTATAGTCACCTTTGGGAGGTTGAGAGAAAAGCCTTCTGCAAGCAGCGATTACATTTGCCAAGACAGTGCTTCTGTCAGCAGTAACTCCAGGGGTAACTTGTTCACAGAGCTGAAAGATGAAAAAGAAATATAAAGCAATAAGAACATGCCACGAAAATCTTCAAGCTCTCCAGTAGAGACTTGCAGCTAGTCAGACACTACTTTACAACTGGACCATTACAACAAACCTCATAGTAACTGCTGTAGGTCAGAAAGTAAGACAACAATGGAAAAAGAAAAGTTTATCAAATGAGTAATTTCTACAGAAAGGAAATTTTTATTCTTGTTGTTAAGAACAGAGTTTCACCTTACACACAAACAAAACGTTCTTTGCTAGAAGAGAAAAATCAAGCTACAAGCTAGCAACATTAAACACATACTGATTCTATGGGAAATATTTCATCATATCAGCTGAATGGCATTAAAGTGCAACATTAACTGTGATCGTACAAGCATGATCCACACAGTACTGAATTATATTTGGTCTATAACCTTTTTTCAAATAGTTATGAAGTTCTAGCTTCTGAATACAAAAGATCTACTTGAATCCAAAAGAAAGGGATGTGGCAGTCAATGCTTACATTCAGCTAAGCAACCAAAACAGAGGAGGAATCTCAGTTCAAAAAGAAGACCTAAAGCCCTGTGTGGGTACACATCCAGTTATAAAACCACAACAAACCCAAACCCATTGCACCTTGTTCTAAGGCTGTTTACTGTTATTCATAATTTGAGTGCAATGAGGGAAATTGAAATATTTAAACTTACTAATTCTTAAGAAAATTTTGTTATGGTAACTGAATACTTAAAAACAGAGTAAACTGCATTTTGATTCAAGAGAAATCATACCTGATTTCTTCAAGAAGGACATATTTTAGATTAAATCCCAATGTGTCCTCTTCATAAGCTTTTCCAACACTTCTAAGAAACGAAATACCAAGATTTCCCAACAGACTGACTTTCTTTCTGCCTCAATTTCCTTCCACCCCATAAAGGCATTCAGTCTCCTGTTCTTTTTGATTGGAAGCTATTTATCTTAAGAGCCACAGAAATAGTAAAATGCAAAAACCAAACAACACTAACTGAAAAGCAACATGTCCTGAAAACATGACTCCAAGTATCCTTGCAAGACAGCAAACATCCCTCTGGGACTAACACCTCTAGGACTACATCTGTGAAGGAAAGCTCAGTGTTACAGCCAAGTTACAGTGGCTGTAAACAAAACCTATTTTTGCATATTAAAGAAACTTTTGAATACTAGATTGCATCCTGGAATTACCCTAGGAATGCTGCCATCATTAACTGAATGCTGTAACTCTCCTGAAATCTTCTGTCTGGGAGCTTCCCTCTCCACCCCTTAAAAAATGACGAAATACATTAGACTTATTTCGAGCATCCCTGTAGTTCCACCTGCAGGAACCAAGAGGAATACCAAAACATTCTTATTGTTTGCTTTTGCTGTAGACTGAGCTAAGAATTCTTGGGCTGCTTCATCAAACCATTAATTTTGTGCCTCTGCATGTCTCTGAATAAAATCTGAAAAATGGATGCTGAAAATCCAAGAGGATATTTTATTGACCATGGCAAGCATGTGCAGTGGAGATGGTCTGGAGAGAAGCTAATGTAGAGAACAGCTACTAGGTTCAATACGCTATGACTTCCAACACAAACAATTCCATCTGTGCTCCTAGAAGTTTTAGGGCAAGTGGTATGCATCCATGTGGGCAATAAAACAAAAAGAGCTTGCCACAGACCATCAGTAGTTCAAATACAGGCAGGCAGTGAATGTTGCAGTAACAGATGAAACTCAACTGGGTTTTCTCCTCAGTCAGTGGTCTCCTATAACACCCAAAAATTAGGGACTTGATTCTTCTGCAAACTCACAATACTTTCTTTTTGCAAAGAGATTGGAATATTCAGAAACCTTTACTCCAACTGAGACAAAGCAACCGCTCATGTTTAAAAGAAAAGTTTAAGTAAGCCAAACCCAACTGCCTGGCTCAGCTAGACCAGCATGGGTTTACTACAGAATTAAGTCAAAGTGAAGGAGAGAGAAAGGTAAGCAGATGGTACTTTGGGTCAGACCTGAATAATAGGACTGACTTCTTGTTGGATTGTCTCTACAGATCCCAAATTCTATGAACACATGCAGTCATCTGTCAAGTTAATACGCAACAAGCTGAGTGCTTTGAAGTTGCTTTGTGAGAAAAACGAACAACTGACTTCATGGCATGTTCAGTCAGTCACCTGACTGCCTCAAGAAGAGATGTCTGAGAGGGGACCTCATTAATGTCTTTGAGGGGAGGGTGCCAGGAAGACGGATCCAAGCTCTTCTCAGTGGTGCCAAGCAATAGGACAAGAGGCAATGGGCAGAAACTGATGTACAGGAAGCTCCACCTGAATAGGAGGAAGAACATCTTTACTGCGTGGGTGACTAAGCACCGGAACAGATTGCCCAGAGAGGCTGTGGAGTCTCCCTCACTGGAGATATTCAAGACCTCTGTAAAACATCAGCACAAAAGCTGATCATACTGATCCTGATGACAGGGCCTGTCCCTGGGCTGTCTGGCAATGGGAATGGCATGGCAAGCTTAGCTGATATAAGCACACCCATGGCCTAAACAGAGAGAAAGCAAACAGAGCACATTTTGACTGGATGTTGTTTTGGGCTGTCTACCAGCAAACTCTTGCCAAGTGTCTCCCAGTCAGAGGTAAAAAATTTCACTGCATGTAAAACAAAAAAAAATTATTTGATTTTTTCTTTCAGGCAAACCTCATGACACCACCCTAAAAATCGAGTATTTTTAAAATGTAAGTTCTAGATAAGCAAAATACACAAAGATCAGTTTTAGAGTAAAAATAATCCATGTTACTAGTCCAGAGTGCCACATAAACCCAAGATCACAAGCAGAACTACTTAAAAAAGTCTTCAGAGGTCTGTAAGCACAATTTTTTTGAAAACTGAGGCTACACAAAGTAGGAATAGAAAATCCACTTGCTTAGCTATACAAAAAGGATAGATAATCCATTAATTCTAGAAAGCTGGAAGTATATGGTTTTATCCATTATCAAGTTCCAAATCAAAGTAAAATTATGCCAAAAGTCTTAATTATCTAACAGCCACCAAAATACTTCATAAGAACATATTGGGCAGGGTGGTCCACACAACAAAAAGCTGGTAAAGAAATTTAACTTAAAGCAAAGTTACTTTCTACACAGGCAATTAGTGACAGGACAAGGGGAAATATTTTTAAACTAAAGGAGTATAGATTTGGATTAGATATTAGGAATAATATCCTAGAGGCTGGTGAGACACTGTAACAGGTTGCTAAGAGAAGTTGTGGATGCCCCAACCCTGGAAGTGTTCAGGGTCAGATTGGATGGCGCCCCGAGCAACCTGGTCTGGTGAGAGGTGTCCCTGCCCATGGAAGCAGGGGGCCAGAACTAGATGATCTTTAAGGTCCCTTCCAACCCAAGCCTTTCTAAGGTTCTATGATTCCAAACAACTCACTTCTTCTTAAAGAAAGATCAATTTAAAAAATAATGGTTTTTATGAAACAAAGATGCTCATTTTGCTGCCTACACACACAGCCAGATGCTAGAACGAATACAAAATCTCCTTCCTAAGTTTGATTCCAAATAAGAACTCATTAAATTTTATTGAAAGAAACAAGAATTAGCTTCCTGAGAGATCAGCAGCCCTGCTGACAATGCTTTATTTGTTGTCGAAATGATGTTCAGCTCTGATCAAACAAAACCAAATTCATCATTAAAAACAAACCACATATTCATGCTGAGGACAAACCTACTAACATCCTTCTGTGTATTCATCTCACAATTATCACCACCCTAGAGATAACCTTCATACCTATAAAGGTGTGGTTGCTCACCACTCTATGGTACAGGAAAACAAAGCAACCCCCCGAAGATTCCAATGAAAGACAGAGGAATTAAGCATCTTCTTTTTCCCAAGCGGCAGAATAGGCCTGTCATTCCTCCAAGATGGTAGGGCTGTCAACAAGGTTAATACATATCTTGTAATAGCCGACAGTAAAGCCCATTTTACTAAGAATGAACACAAGGACATAATGATTTATCAGTTAATACCACAACAATAGGTGCAGATCCATGGCACCATTGCACCATGCAATTCCAGGATGCAAATAACCAGGCTCTTCTCTTCCAGCACACTGACAATCCAACCAAACCACTGTCATTAATCTTTAAGATTTCAGTCTCTCACATAGCCACAAACCCACCTAACACAAATCATCACCCTGAAAAATCAATGGAGAAACTTCGGAGTTAAGTGGGACACAGCACCTGGGAAAACAGTGGGAACCTGGGAACCCTCCTCTATGAAGAGAATCTGAGAAAGTTGGGGCTGCTCAGCCTGGAGAAGAGAAAGTTGTATGGAGAGCTCGTAGCAACCTTACAGTATCTGAAGGGGATCTACAGAGGGACTCTTTTGTCAGGAACTGTAGTAACAGGACAAGGAGCAATGAGTACAAATAGAAAGAAGAGAAATTAAGTTAGATATTAGGAAGAAACTATTTACTGTGAGGTTGGTGATGCACTGGAACAGGTTGCTCAGAGAAGCTGTGGATGCCCCAACCCTGGCAGTGTTCAAGACCAGGGTGGATTGGGCTCTGAGCAACCTGGTGTAGCGGAAGGTGTCCCTGTCCATGGCAGAGGAATTAGGACGAGAAGATCTTTAAGGTCTCTTCCAACCTCTTAATATTTCCAGACTCTATGAATACCGGCGGGGTGCAGCAGCAGCAGCAGCTCTGGGGTGTCGCCT
>VZRL01006198.1:0-145680 GCA_013397895.1 Origma solitaria | reverse complement strand
CCCTGGGGCCGTCCGCCACCGCCACCACCGCCACCGCCGCCACCGCCACCGCCATCACGGCCCTCCCTCGACCCCCGGCCCCCGTGCTCGCTCCTCACCTGAGCCAGGCAGGGCCTTGCCCCCCCGAGCAGGCCCCTCCCGCAGAAGAGCTGCTGCAGCGGGGCCCCGGGCAGCCCCCGGCGGTGGCCGCCGCCCCGCGCCAGCAGCAGGTACCGGTGCGCCATGGCCGCCGGGACCCGCCGTCACCACCGGCCCGCGGAGCCTGACGTCACCGCGCACCGCGTGCATTTCCTCTACGGCCAAAGGGCACCTCCGGCCACGCCCCCTGGTGGAGACCACGCCCCCGTTGATCACGTGTTATCCACCCGGCCACGCCCACTCTACACGCAGCGGAGCCCCGCCCTCCCCGGGGCGGGCGCGAGTCACGGAATCCCGGAATTAATCGGACGGGAAAAGACCTTCGGAATCATCGAGTGCAATGTGTGACCCAACACCACCACGTCAACTAGACTATGGCACTAAGTGCCACGTCCAGGCTTTCCATAAGCACCTCCAGGGACAGTGACAGTGACAACACCGCCTCCCTGCGCAGTCCATCCCAATATTTAATCACACTTTCTGTGAAGCATTTCTTCCTAATGTCCAACCTGAACCTCCCCTGGCACTCCATGAAGCTATGTCCTTCCCTCCTGTCGCTGGTTGCCTGGGAGAAGAGACCGACCCCCACCTGGCTACACCCTCCTTTCAGGCAGTTGTAGAGCGCGATAAGGTCACCCCTGAGCCGCCTCTTCTCCAGGCTAAACACCCGTAGCTCCCACAGCCATTCCTCACAGGACATGTGCTCCAGACCCTTCATCAGCATCGTTGCCTTTCTGTGGATGCGCTCCAGCACCTCAATGTCCTTCTGAACTGAGGGGGCCAGAACTGAAAGAAATACTTGAGGTGTGGCCTCCCCAGTGCAGAATAAAGGGAAATCACTGTCATGGTCCCGCTGGCCACACTGCTTCTGGTACAGGCCAGGGTGCCACTGACCTTCTCGGCCACCTGGGCACACGCTGGCTCACATTCAGCTCTTGTTGACCAGCACCCCCAGGTCCTTTTCCACTGGACCACTTTCTAACCACTCTGACTGCCGCCTGTAGTTCTGCCTGGGGTTATTGTGGCCAAAGTGCAGGACCCAGCACTCGTTGAACTTCATGCCATTGGTCTCAGCCCATCTTTCCAGCTTGTCCAGATCCCTTTGCTGAGTCAAGGGTGCTGGTGAGTCAGCAGGGCACAGCCCAGCCCAGCCCAGCCCAGCCTGGCCAGCATCACTGAGAAGGGCGAGTTTCCTTCCTGCTGGGGCTGGTTTACCCTGCAGTGATGTTCTACCAAGCCCGGAGGAGGGAAATAAGGAAACTTGTCTCCTGTTTTTACCCCACTATGTATGGCATTTCATATCAATGTGTTTGCTGTAGAGTGAGTCCGTGCAAAGTCCTCTAGGTGAACTCAGGCATTTGGTGTCATCACTGTTAAGGAAACATCCCAGTCTGATAACTCATGAGACTTTTTGTCAATCACATTCTCAAGGCCAGAGACTTTCACTGCTGGGACCGGAGCCCCTTCCCAGCGGGCAGCTCCAGTGAGCCCACAGGTGCCCCACTTGATTCCCCTCACACAGTCAGGCCAGGTTTCCTCACTGGACCAACCCCAGGTTTCTCATGGCAGAGTCTCATGTCTCATTCCATAAAGCAATTTATTCATGGTGCAGTAACACAGAAACAACCCCAGCTGGTGCCGCTGAAAAGAAACCCCCAGAAAAGGAATACCTAGGCTTTTAAACCCCCACAGTCCAAGCCACATGCAAATCTTGCTCTTCCTCACGAGTCTTTGCTCCTGCTGTGTCTCCCAGTGTCCATTCGCCTGGCTGGCACTACCAAAGGGTTGGCAGTTCACGGCCTCTTGTCTCAGGCTCCTACCAAGAGCTCCATCTACAACTCAATCTGAGGCTTGCAAACCAAGCTACTACTTCACATGTATTCCTCAACAGTCACTTCATCCCTGGGCACAGCCCTGCACATGCTGTCCCTGGCTGCGTGTCACCCTCATGGCTGTTATTAGGGTGTTTAATCAAAACTCCTATTTTGATTAAACCAGAACGCTAGTAGCTCACAGAATCCCAGAATAACAAAATAGGAAAGGAAGGGACCACAGTGGGTCACTGGGTCCAACCTCCTGGCTCTACCAAGGTCATCCCAGAGCACAAGGCACAGTGTTGCATCCAGATGGTTCTTGAATATCTTCAGTGAGGGAGACTCCACAGCCTCTATGGGCAATTTGTTCCAGTGCTTAGTCACCCACACAGTAAACAAGTTCTTCCTCATATTCTAGTGGAGCTTCCTGAACATCAGTTTCTGCCCATTGACTCTTGTCCTATTGCTTGACACCACTGAGAAGAGCCTGGCTCCATCCTCTCGGTACCCCCCCTCTAAATATATATACACATTGATGAGGTCCCCTCTCAGCCATCTCTTCTGAAGGCTGAACAGGCCTAGGTCCCTTACCCCTTTCTCCCTCATGAGAAAGATGATCCAGTTCCTTAATCATATTCATAGCTTTCCACCAGACCTGCTCTGGAAGCTCCATGTCTCCTTTGTAGTGAGGAGTTGGTGGTGTTTATTTGTGAGGACCAGGGTGACCAGTCAGTCAATGGTAATGCAGAACTGCTTTCTCAGGATGCGCCTCTCCAGGGCGAACTGTGTCGGGGAGGTTTAGGTCGGATATCAGGAAAATGTCTTTCACCTGGAGGGTGGCTGAGAACTGGAACAGGTTCCCAAGGAAATGACAGAGTTCGAGAAGCGTTTGGATAACGCTGTCGGGCACACGGTGTGATTCTTGGGGCTGTCCTGTGCAGGGCCAGGAGCTGGGCTTGGATGATCCCTGTGGGCTCCTTCCAACCCGGGCCATTCCGCGACTCCGGGCGCGGCCAGCGCGCGCTCCTGCGCATGTGCGCTTCGGCGCCTCTTCCGCGGGCGCGGGCGTGGCGATGACGCAAGCGCGTGACGCGCACGCCCCCCACCCCTCCCCGCGGCCGCTCGCGCTCGCCGGGCCGGCGCGAGGCTGTCAGACAGCCGGGCACCGCCGCGCGCCCTCCTTCCCGCCCTTCCCGCCCTTCCCGCCGGGCTCTGAGGGCACGCACCGGGAGCGGCCATGAAGATCTGGAGCTCGGAGCACGTGTTCGGGTGAGGGGGCCGGGCGGGGAGGGCCGGAGGGCGCGGAGAGACCCCCGGACGCGCTTCAGAGGGCCGGCTTTGGGGGATGAGCCGGGCCCCGCCGGCGTGACGGCGGAAATAGGAATGCTGCGGGCGCGGCCGAAAGAGGAGGAGGAGGAGGAGGAAGGCCGGGAACGGGCTTCGGTAGTGCTGGTTCTGCATCCCTCGAGCTCCTTCCTGCGCGGCCGGAATCCGCGACTGGGCTTCCCCTACCTCGGGAATAGCATTCCAACAGGATGGTGTGGTAGAGCTGGCCCGACGGCGTGATGGCTTGATAAACGACTGATGTTTGGGGAAAAATAACTTTCACGCTATAAATAAAAATAAATCCCAAACTGCTGATGCAGTCGATGATATATTCCAAGAGGCATGGACAGTGACTGTGTCTCTTACCTTAGCCTCAGGTGCTGCCGCTGAGGTGCGCAGCAGCCAGCTCTCCGAGTAAGAGCTCTGTCCATCAGTGCTTTTCTGCATGGAGCGTGGTTCTGGCCTTCCACACCAACCCTTGTGTAGTGAGGAAACAACAGGGAAAAGTATCAGGAGGTGTGTAACAAAATATACCGGGGAGCTGATCGGGAGGGCTCAGCAGTTCCGGTGCAGCTCAGGGAATGCTACTGCCGATGACTCCTCTGCTACAAGTGTCCTAAAAGTCTTGAAGCCCGAAGAGCACCGGGGGTGATAGTTCTTAAAATATTTACAGAATATGCCAGATGTGTCGCTCCAAATTTCTTTAATTACCTCAACACAACCGAGTTCCTTGCAGTGTTGCAGGTACTCGGTGCTCAGCTTCAGCATTGGTCAGGTGTAAGTGAACTGTGGTTTCTAACTGGAAGTATCAGGCAGAGGCTGCTCAAGCGTGACACAACTCTTGAGTTTGGGATGAGTATCTGTCACCTAGGGAATGCAAAAGCTATTTTTATTTGACATTTTCTCATCAAGTTCTGTATTAGAACACCCCCATCTTATGGCGCAATGTGTATGGGTGTAGGTAGTTCATTTGAATGGTTAATAAAATACTGTTGTGCCTTATCAGATCTCTGAGTCAATCCCTTAGGGACATTTAACAGAATTTTGTCATTTTCAGTTTGTGTATCTTCTGTTGATGGAGGTGTATAGTCACTGAAGATGGAACAAGGAACAATCCTCCATCTCTCCTTCTGCTGCAGGAATTGAGGGCTCTTATTTCTCCTGCTTGCACCAATAAAGCTTTCTGACACTTTTCTTGTTAGAAAAAGAACTTACTTTTCCACCTTTCTGTTTGTTCTTGAACTGCTGTACTGTCAGTGCCCTTCCGTACCAGTCTATTTTAAGACTAAAATAAAATCCATTTAGGGCCCTCAGGGCACTCCTAAGTACAAGTTGGCACCCCTAAGCCTTCTTAAGTTAGATACCAATTGTTGAATTTTTAAACATACTTTTAAAGGCTGTAAGGCTATGATGTCAGGACAGTCAGTTATTCTGAATATAGAAATAATTAGGGACAGAATTTCTGTATTGGATCAAGCCCATGATTTCTGTAGCCTCCTCTCTTTCAGAAGGAAATATCTGAAGTACCTCAAAAGCAGTGTGGACCATCTTACCTTGAGTAGCCCGACTGTTCCAGTCCCAGGGGTTTGAGGTTATCAAAATTTGTTTCATAAAAACAGTTCTGAGAAGGATATCCATAAGTGGAATTCATGCTAACAAACTGCTGGAAGCAGTACTGTAGGTGCAGACATAAGGCTGTGAGCTGATGGAGTTTCTAAAAATATTTCTTTATTTTGAACTTCCCAATTATCCTTTCTTTAGTATTATTTAATATCACTTCACTTTTTTTGCTGTAGGAAGGAGCAGAAACTATTGATTTCCTCTTTAGTTTATTTGATATGCTTATAATTACAGAAGAATTTATGGTGGAGGTCATCTAGTCCAGCCCTCTTCTCAAAGCAGGGCAAGCTGATGTGTTAGGTCGGGTTGCTTTCCTGGTTGTGTTCTGGAATGAGCTGAGATTTTCATCATCTCTGTGGGCACTGCTTGCAATGTCACTTCTAGCAATGAGTGACTGTTGCCCCTTGCCTTCGTTTTTCTGAGTCTTGCATTAATAATTCCTTGGGTCACTCTGGAGAGAAGAATTTATTTTTTCTTCTGTCTGTGTGTCAGTACTTTCTTATTACCTTTCCAAGCATAACTGTATTCCAAAGGGACTTCTGGGAGGCTATGAACTTGTACAGCATGTACCATATTGCACAACCTATATCCTGGTTTAGTATAATCTGAATACTTGCGATTGAATACAAAATAGTTACAAATACTCTCATCTCTTCCTTTTACAGGCATCCCTGGGATACCGTGATCAAAGCTGCTATGAGGAAGTACCCCAACCCGATGAATCCATGTGTGGTAGGAGTAGATGTCCTCGACAGGAGCCTGGATAACCAGGGGAGGTTGCACAGCCACCGCCTTCTCAGCACAGAGTGGGGATTGCCCAGTATCGTAAAAGCGGTACATTTTTGCAGCCTTCATTCTTTACTAAGGGTGTAGCGCACTTTTATGACATCCTCTGACTTGGAGCTGACTTCAAAATGAAAGCTTAAATTTGTGCATGTCTGTAAATGCCTTCCAGGCTGGTCTGTGCCATGCTCTATGGCTGATACAATGTGGACAATGAAGTCTGGCCACTGATTACAGTCCTCTGGTATCCATGAATTACTTTTTTATTTGGGGCCGCTCAGAACTTTCATTTGTGTTTTACGGTTCAGTTTGTTTGTTTGATTTTGGTACTAAATTTTTTTTTCCCCTTCAGATATTAGGAACAAGTAGAACTCTGACTTATATTGAGGAACATTCTGTGGTGGATCCAGTACAAAAAAAGATGGAGCTTTGCTCAACTAATGTGAGTGGTGGCTTAAGAAGTTTCTGGTAATTAGTTCTGAAAGTTGAATGTTTTGCTCTTAGCATTTAGATCAGAAATGTGTCTTTGTCTTTCATCAGAGGCAACAATTTCCACGCCTTAGTGTCTTAGATGATTCTTTTTCTCTTTTTCTTCTGCTCATATATTAGAAATTTAAATACTTCGTCATCAAACATTTGTGATTCTGTTTTAAATGCAAGATTATTTCTCAGAATGCATGTAAAATAGTTTGGCTTTTATATGAATGAGTTCTGCCATCTACAACTGCAGTTTTAATGTGTAATGCCTTTTTTCATAGAATGTAAATGAAGTATTGTGCTCTATTTTGGTATCCTGGGAACTCATAACTATCAGATTTAAAATGGGGTTGTCTGTAGGAGGGCCTTGTCTCTGTACAAGAGACATTGTCTTTCTCGAGTATTAATTTTCTGTCTAGTCTAGGTAGTGTTATGATGGTCTGTAAGGGCCTCTCTGAATTGCTGGCCATAAATCAGACTCAACATTCAGAGAAAGCTGTTGGTGCTCTGTACTATGAATGGGAACTTTGATATAATTAGATCAAGAATAGGAGAAGATGCATCACCCTTTATAGGTCTTTTCATTGACTGTGTTCTGGGTTTTATATTCTGTGTACACTTTGACATTAAATTGAGTGCTCTGCTATTGAGTAGTACTGCTGATAACAGAAAAATGAAGGGTGGGAGGTGAGGATTTCAGCTCTGTTTTTGTTCTTAAGATTACGCTCACAAACTTGGTGTCTGTTGACGAGAGACTGGTTTACACACCTCATCCAGAAAACCCGGAAAAGTAAGTAGAGGTATTTGTGTGCATCTTTGTGTATCAGAGACAATTTGTTAGTCTGGTTCAGCTTAGGTGTTAACCTTTCTTTATTCTCTTACAGGACTGTGTTAACTCAAGAAGCAATTATTACTGTTAAAGGCATTAGCTTGAGCAGTTATCTGGAAAGCTTAATGGCAAACACAATATCTTCTAACGCCAGAAAGGTATATCTTTATTCTGTTCTCTCCCTACCCAACAATTCTTTTTTTGAAATAGTAATTGTCAATGGTATGTGTTGAATGTTATATTTAATTTCTCTAGATTTTGTGCTCAGTGTTTCAATTGATTTTTATAGAACCTCAGCAAGTACAATGTAATTTCCAAAAGTATGAAAAGGTGTCACTATTAAATCTTTGTTTTCCAACTAGAATTACACAGCAGAACAAAGAAGCTTCTATGTGTATGCTAGTTACAGATAGCATACAAACTCTGTTAGTTGGGGTTGGGTTTTTTTGTTTTCCAAAGTACTTTTTTAAACACTAACCTCCTATTTCTAGGAGTTAGTGCTAGTAGAGAATGTAACTTTGCTTTCAGCCTTTGTAATGTGGATTTCTCAGTTAGTACCAGCATATTTTCTATGCTGATTTGTCAGCTGTTCCAGTTCCTGTCCGTTATTGAGCTGTCTCCTTGCCTTTGGCTGAAAGTAATGTAGTTTAAGCAGAAGCATATTCTTTGAGGAGGTGAGACTATACTGGCTCTCCTGGGTAAAACTGCACTGACTCCTCTGTCTTGTGCTTGCTATTTCTACTTGGCTTGCAGCCATGGTACTGCACTTCAGCACAGGCAGAGCTACGGGAGTGCTTATTCTTGGTCACTTTGTTGTGCAGTTCTTTGGGGAAGAAATGGAATTGCTAGAGAAGCGTGGGATTTGCTGCCTAACAGCAGGATGAGTGCACCTGGAGTTTGAGTTTGTTCTCTGCAGTGCTGGAGAGACTCAGCACAATGGGAATCTGGCCCAGGTAACTCCTGCTGTGCCAGAGATCCTATGCTTTGGCCAGCCCTTCGTCCCTGTGAGGGATGCTCATCGACCAAGCCAGTGTAAGCCAACTTGGTAGGACCAACTAGATAGAGAGGAGAAAGTCTCCTTTTCCACCCTCCTGTGTGCTTCTCCTAAGATGAGAGGAAAACATGTTAAAATCAGGGGGTGGGGAAGGAGTGATGGGTCATTTCTAGACACTGAGGAGTGCCTTTACCTAGCTGGGTGCTTTCTGTGTTTGTTTGAAATGGAAGGTATTTCAGTTGAAGTGCAGTTCTGTTCTGATCCGGTTTCCATTTAAAAGTCTGTGTGGGGTGTATATTCTTGAAAGAGAAGAACAAACCCTGGCTCACAACCAAACTTCAGGCTGACCCAGAGGTAGCAAAGCACAGTCTAGTTGGCTGGTGTGCCAGATCAAGTTAGGTTCACCTAACAATGCTGACCAAATTGCTCTTGAGGCACTGGTTACATTTGCATGTGTCTGCTGAAGTCGGACAAACTGTAAGTACCTGTTGAGGTGTTGTCTGTGAGAGAGCTCAATTTCTTTTAAAGATTGTTCTGTTCTGCCATTTTCAAGGAGCACACTGGCTCACAAGCTTCTTACAAATCAGAAAGACTTTCTTGTCCTGTGTATTTCACTGAAAAGTCTCTAGAGATTTTGAGCTTTGCAGGAATTTGTAATTGCTGTTACCAGCCCTTTCTTTGCTAGCCAGCACCTACTGTGCTACTACCAGCTCTTCTTGCATGCTGTGCTGTGCCTCTGTTCTCTAAGCACCCCTCTTAAACTTCATGACAGTTACTGAAAGATGTTTTGTTGTTCTGCAGAAATAGGAATTATTGAGATTTCACTTTGAGGTAGCAGTGGCAGGTGATGCATTATTATCTTTAATGACGATGAAAAAATCATTTGCCATTTGTTGTAAATTTTTTTGTGTTGCTCTAGGGGTGGGATGCTATTGAGTGGATAATTCAAAATTCTGAAAGCGCTCTAAGCTAGCAGTTCTCCACACCAGCAGTTTGTACTAACTAGTGGTAATGCCAGCATTCTTCTTCTTGGTACAGCATTTCAGCTTTCTAGCAAATACACGCATGGATTGTTGTCACGTGGGTTTCATAAATTACCCTGCATGTCTGTTTTACACACATTGCAAACAGGAATGGCAGACCTGTTCATTGCACTGCAGCTGTAGAGGGTGAGCGTAGCCCCAGTCCAGGCTGGATCCATTAACCCATCCTTATGCAGCTGGGCAGCCAACTTCCTGCAGCTGTGCCTTGTGCCACAGTCTTGCTTATGGCTTGAAGACTGCAGACAACTAGGGATGTGAAGGAGCCCCTCCAACAAGTGTTTGATCTGGTCCTAGTTTCTGTGATTTCAGTATATAAAGCTGGTACCTAAAGAATTTAATAAATTGGCTAGTGAGTGGAATTGGCATTACAAAAATGGAACAGAACTGTGTTCTTAGGATATAAAATTAATTTCTTGAAACAGGTTGCTTAACAGGGGTAATCTTTTGCATAGCAGAATTGTTTGCGTTTCTTCTGCTGGAGGAATAATCTTGCCCTTCTGAGGAAATATGTGCAAAGCTTGAAGCTGTCAGGATGCCAGACTGTTCCTGCTTTTCATTGGTCTTGTAGTTATATTCATTTTGGTAGTGACGTGTCCCTGCAGTGATGTGACTCAACAAATCTGAGTTCAGGGTGGAGAGAACTGAGTGTATTTGCCTCTGTGGGACCTCTGTGCAGATTGTTTTCCTGCTACTGGTCAGTGTAGCCTGTCCCTGTCATTCCTGTATTGCCTTCTGCTTCAACCAATAAGATTTCTTACAAAGAAAGAAATCCATTTTGCTGCTTCTCCTAGTTCAGAAAGTTGGGCTTTTTACACTGCTTACTTTGAGATCTGTGTATGCCGTGAGTGTTTGCTTTTACGTTCTCATTCCACTAAGCTTTTATGGCTGTTTTTCTGGAAAACATCAACTACAAAGGCTCAGCACTTATCAGTCACTTAAGCTCTACCAGCAAATCTTCATATGCAGCGCTTGTTCTGCCAGACACGTCATGCTGCTGACACTTGCAATAATGAATAACACAACCTGCATGCCTGGGGATGAATGTGCTTGTTTAATGACCTACTGCAAAACTTGTTGTACAGTATGAGACCTTATAGAGAGTCCTCTGTCAGATTTTTTCTGATAACTGGGTAGTTTCATGGCACTTGTTGGAGGTTTTGCATCCGGTCAAGATTAGTAACTTAATTTCCTGTGCAGAATATTCCTGAAGTTTTCCTTGCCAAAATCATGAGTTTATTCTTAGCTGCAAAATATGGCATATAGTATATGCAGGTCTAAGGAGTTATACAACAGGCCTATGTGCTCTCAAAAACTGAAGGAAATATCTTGGTGCTCCAGTTCAATGTCATGCATTTTTAAAATTAATTTATCAACAAGGATATCAAGTAAAACTCAACAATGTGATTGTTTCAAGTCAGGGCATGAAAAGAATCTCAGTATTTTTCTACTGAGCATTTTCTATGGCAGAGGTATTTGACCTTCTGACAAGTCTTCTTTGAGCAATTAGACAAATATAACATCTAAACTGTTACTGTCTCAGTTCTGTGTGCCTGTGTCACCTCAGAAAGGATATTTCAACCTGACTTTTAAATGTCCAAATGCTTGCTTACTGAAAGATGATTCCCCCTCCCTGTCCCACCCCCCCTTTCCACTCAGTTAATACATGGCAGGTTAAAACTTGTTGCTGTGCAGTAGCCTCCCCGTGTCTGGGTGCTTTTATTCCTGCTTTGCTGGCATTCCCAGGTCTTGCACAGCCTGTGGAGAAGGTGGAAGTTACCACCTGCTAAAGAATGGTCGCTTTGGTGCTCAAATGGAAGGAGTTCAGAAGTTATATCATCCCTTCTAAGGTCTTTTATCAGCAAGCCATACTTAAAGTGGGCAATTTCAATAATGCTTTCTTGAATATTATTAGTATCTTTTAAAGGCATATCTTGAACTAATTAACTTAAACATCCTAGTTCTTGAGGTAATTTGGGGTGGAGCCAACTCTCCCTTTCTGAGCCTTGACCAGGAGCTGAACTCTTTATTGTAATACCTGGATGACTCTTCTCAGTTTAAGGACTGCCTGGCAGTGCAGAAGTAGCAATTACTGTTTATTCTGTAAGTTTTTGTAATATGGAAAACCCAAAGAGAAACTGAGTCAACCCTTCACTGACTTCAGTGAGGGTTTTGAGATAACTGTGCTCCTCTTCATAGTAAAACTTTATTTCTTTTGACAGCTTACACTTTGCACTTTGGGTCTGGGCTTTTCATATTATTCCAGAGTAGAATTTCTAGCCTGGAAAAATAATCCTTCAAGAGTGTATGAACTTGGTTCTGACATTCTTTTTTACTTAGGCCTTCAAAGCTGCTTATGCAGATTCTTGTTTGTGCATAGTGGTTTATGAAGGACAACAGCATGTTCTCGACACTATGAGGTTTCTGTGCCCTTTATCACCTTTAATGCATACAGCAAAATTAGCACATCACAGTTTGTGTGTGGAGGTGGGTGTTCCCCTTCTTTCTATCAATCTCTGCAGAGGACTTGGACACTGGCTCTCCTGAACATTTATGACTTTTTGGGCTCAAACCTTTATCTCCAGAATTCTAGACTTGGCCAGAGCCATGTGGCTCCCACTTCCTGCTCCCCAGTGTACTTTTTATTCTTAGTAGAGTAATAGAGGTGAATGTCTCTTGACTTCTCTTTAAGTGAGAAAAGGCCAGGTGGTTTCCTGATCCCATCTGCTTGCTTTAGCAAAAGCTGCTATTCTGAGATTGCAGAGCTCTAAAGTCTTGCACTTCTGTTTAGTTAAAGTCCTTCTCTTTATTTTCTTGGCTGCGTTGTGCCACTGGCTGCATCTTGTGGTCATTGGGGTGCAGCTGCTACAGGGTCTTCTTAAGGTAAAAGCTTTTTCACAGGCTTATTGTCTGTGGTTCTCCAGCTCTTACTGAAGCACTGACTGTCAGTTCCTAGTGTAAGGCATTCCCATACCTTGATATAAAATGTGCAACTCCAGTCTCTAATTAGTCTGGTTTAGATTCTGAAAAGCTGCTGTGTACGAATATAGATTTCAGTTTGAGTCCACTTCTGAACTCTTGATAGATATCAGATCACTTAGTTGTTACTTCAAAGAGCGCTTGGAAGACTTTCTTTGTCCTGGATCTTCTCAGAAACTGTCCATATAACTTGGTTAATGAAACTGAGAACAGTGCCTGGATTTTGCCATAAATCTGATGATACTTTTTGGGTGGTGAGCAGCAAACAGCAAAAACAGCAAATCTCTTGGGTAAGGAAACGTAACTACTAAATTAGGCGTTCTGCCTCAGTGTGCTACTGGGAGCTTGCACCAGCATTGCATTTGCTTCTGGCTTAGGGGTGAAGCAAATGCCTTTGCAGTGAAGTTTCCATAAGAGGATGCTAAGAAATTATCAATATAATCTGGTGTCAAACTATGCAGGCCATGGCATTAATTTTAAAACAAGTTTCATGTCTGACAGAGGAAGAGCTATAGAAACATAAGCAGTGGTGGTGTATCTGTTCTGATCCTAAATTCCGGTATTTTTCTGGCAGGGTCGAGATGCCCTGGAGTGGGTGATCAGCAAACTAAACACAGAACTGGAAGAACTGAAGTCCACACGCGAGGGCATGAAACCGGCCATGGCAGCAGCATCCACCGAAAAATAAAGCCAAATATTTGGGTTCACCAAATAAAATCAAGTAACTGACAGAAAAGTCTTATTCTGCAGACTGCTCTGTAGAGCTCCCTCCAAGGCTGATCTGCAGAGGTTTTGTACATTTATAAGAATACTGTATCCATGGAAACCTCATCCGTCATCTCCACAGCAGCTCTTGTTGCTTACTGAAGATAAAGTTGACCTCCTGCAGATGCTCTTTTCATTTAAACAATTTATGTTTAACACTGGAAACAAAACATTTAGCACATTTAAAATGGCCTAAATGTGCCTTTTGAAACAAAAGTAGAGGGCATGTTGTATTTGCACTGTCTCAAACTGCAAAGCTTGAAAAGAATGCATGTGTGGGATTAGGGGTTTTCCACGTGAACTTTTGTTCTGTGAAGAAGGGCTAATAGGTCCTAGAGCACTGAATTTTGTCTGGTTTGTAATCTGATAGTGTCTTATGGCCAATTAAAGGGAGCTACATGAGTCAGAACATGATACTGTAGAATTTGATATTTAACTACAGGGTCATTTCGAAAGGCTACAACTTACATGGAACTAACTCTTCTTAGGTTGTTTAAATGTGCTGCCTGAACATGACACACGGATACTTTACCTCTTAGATGTTTGTATCCAAACAAAGATAAAGTTTCTATTGATGTTAATAGCCTAAAATAGGATTTTTTGGTGGGGATAAGGGTATAATTTATTTTCTTATTTATTAATTTGTCCTAGTTCCTCGCCTCCCTATGAAGACAGGAGTAGTGATTACTGACAGGTGCTGGAAAATATTTTTTTATCTCTAAGAAGGGTATTTGTAGGCTAATGGAATGAAGAGACCGTGCTCTTGCACTGGTCCTTGCTCTTCACATCATGTCTTAACTGAGGGAGAAATTGATGCAATAACCAGAAGAGTTGAAATGAGAAATCAGCAGAAAATTTTAAATCCAAATGATAAGGTGTCATAAACAGAAACTTTATTCCTTGAATGGAGAAAAGAGTACAAGAACAACAAATGGACTCTCCTTTCTGAGTGTTTTCTGTTAACTACTGACCACCAGCGTAACTGAATTTTTTCAACACTTTTCCACATGGGTACAAAATGTTTTTAAAATCCTTTTAAATGCTTCTCATTATCTGGCAAAATACTGCAGAAACTGTTTCCTATTAAACATGCATAAATATATATTGGTAATCACTCTAACCTTGTCTGATGTTTACAAAATTGTCATGTTTGATCCAGATGTAGTATCTGTTTCTCAGACATAAGCCTGTTAGGGCATCTTAACTTATTTTTTGGTGTGCACACGAAGTAAAATAAATGTTGCAAGGATGTTTACTTGTTCAAGTGGCAAGCATGTGCTTAGGAAGCTGTTAAAAGAGCATGAGTAACTTCTAAAAAAATAGAAACGTAAAATGTTGGTCACTGTTTTGATCTGATGATTTTAACATGTCTGTAGCTTAAGGGAATTTTCAGCATTCATATTCTGGTTAGTTTGAAAGTAAACTTCAATTTGGGTGTAACTAAATTACATGATCCTAATGATTAAACCTACTTTTAAAAATATGTCTATTACTTTAAAGCACTTAAATAAAATAGCTAATATGTACGTTGCTCTTTTTATGTGGACCTAAAGTCCTTCTTATTTTGGAACAGAAACTTAGAGCTTAAAGCAGCCCCTGTCCGGAAGATACACTGAATATCTTTGGTACAGGTCAGTTGTTGTCTCCTCAGGAGTGATGCCACCTCCTGCATGAGGAACACAGAAGATGTTCTAGCTCCTGGTGGTGTTCTGCTAGGAAGGGGAGTGCACCTATGGCAGAGCTCTGAAAAAAAAGTGTGTACATTTGGAAACCTGTGCTGCAGCTTTTCCATACATGCCTACTGGAGGTGATGAAAGCAGGACTGTTAGCAGGGCTAGGAAAGCCTTTGGAGAGGTTCATGTATTGCTTTGGTTTGGCAGAAGAGTTGTCTAAAGCTGCTTCTTGCATCAGAAATGAAAGGTCAGTATCAATTACATATCAGCTTTCCGGATTACTTTCTTGACACTTTATTTCCTTCTTGTAGAACCCAATCCTTATCTGCTTCTATTGCAGCATCTCCTTTGTGTCGTTTTCCACTGGTTTGGGGTAGCTTTCACTCCACTATTTCATCCCATTTAGGAACTATGTGACTAAATGCTTGGTTGTCCGATCTGTCTGCTGCTCCACTTGCCAGGGATCAGCACCTTTCCTACTCGTGTTCAGTCCTCTCCTGCCTTTCTCTAGGCAAAACGAGAGTGGGGAAGCTTTGGGTAGGAAAAAGACTAATGTCTTCCAGAGGCCAATTCCATCCCTCAGCTGCCTCTCGTCTTAGTTGCAGGGGACAGTTGTTCATCGATGGGATTATTGATCTTCCTGTGGTGGCTCATTTTGCCTGTGTGTACAAAAGACCTTGCTTTGGTCACACTGCGACCATGTGGGCTCCAGTGTTTAGCCGATGAAGTGGTTCTTGATTTCCCATAAGCTTTCCTGGGCGGTTTTTACCCTTCTGCTTTCTACCTGTATTGTTTGCATATGGGGCTTCCATCCTTCACTTGGCCATGTGACTGATCAGATCTGGTGGGACCTCTAGCTGTGTATGCTGTGCATAACACTGTTTTTGAAGCATTCCAATTTGCATTCCATTATAATCTGAGTTAGCCCTTGAGGCAAAAATAAACCAACCCTGTCTTTGGAATTATTTACTTTGGTTGCTCCTTAGAGAAACTCCTCCATCTTTTCTTTCTTTACTGGAAATGGCTAAAAAATGTTTCTAAGTCGGTTTTATATCACATGCGTTGACTGAGGTGTCTGTCAGAGACAGAAAGCTGCATGTGAGGGAAAGTGTTAGGCTGCTTGTGGGAGCAGAAGGGTGCAGCTTTTTGGATTGGAGCAGAAGGAGGAAAAGGGTATGTAGGAGGGAAAAAAAAGATGTGTGAAGCAAAAATGGTGTGAAGTCAGTGCTTATTTATTTGGAAGGGTCTTGAAGTGCTGGGGACCAAGCAGAAGAAAGCTCAGTTCTTGTAACCATGTTGATTAATAGGTAGCAAGTGCCATTTTGAATAATAATTCTGCTCTTTGAGAGTTGAAAGTAGAACTGGAGTTGGGTTTTGTGAGTTGTGAGAGGGAGGTTGTTTGCAGTGGCTGTTCAAGCTGCCCTTTGGTGTTTCTCAGCTGCTGGGTTGCCATTCAAGGGACATGGAGCAGGGGGTACGATGTAGGGAGGTGGTAGGATTTTAAGAATTTGGTGCCAGCACATCAGGTCTCCAGATTGGATAGAAGTGTGGCTGCTCCCTCCTTCCCTGCAGCTGCATCACATATGCCAGCTGTGGAAGGAAGACGATGGGGAGACCTGGTTCCTGACTGTGGGAGAAGCAGTGAGGGAAGATTGCAGCGGTGGTTCCCAGAGCATGACAAACTGGGCATGTTGGTTCTTGGCCCTGAAGGATTTGAAGACGTTGAAGATCCCAAACTCAATGTAGACTGGCTTTTGGTTGATGTCTGGTTTTCATGCTGGTGCAGGCTTGTGTTAGCACCAAAGGGCATTAACTTAAAACAGTTTAGTCAAATGGTCTGATGTGTAATTAATCCTTTCTTAATTTGGCCTTGTGCCAGTGTGAGTCTTCCCTGCTTCCCCATGCTTCTTTTTCTCCATCAGGTCAGCAGGCAGGATAGAGGAAGGGTCCTACTTGTTGGGACAACAGGCAATCCTAGTGAAAGCCCCTATATTCTTGGAAGATTTGCTTGATAAAGGCAAAGGCATTGAGCTGCAGCAAGTGGTGTCAGAACAGTTGCAGATCACAAATTGGGCACTGATGTATCTGACACAGTAATAATATAGCACTGAGCAAGAAGACCAGCAAAGTTCCTTGATGTGACACTTCATCGCCATCCTCAGGGTAGGCAACATCTTTTCTGTTGCTGCACCTTCCTAGATCGTGAGCCATGAAGGGCAGGGCTGTAAAGTGTCTATGTACCCTCTGGTGCTATCCAAAATAAATGCCACGTGCAGTTTTAAAAAACACTTCTGGGTGTAACTGTGTTAATATCTGATGGGCTGTTGGTTTTCTGAGAAGGCTGCAGAAAAATAATTTCCATTAGTCTGTGCTGGGTAAGCAGCAGGCTCCCTGGAACTTCCTGTAAGCCACACACTGGTCAAAAGCTCTGTAGGAGTCCTCTGGGACTGGACTGGTAACTTCATTTTGGACTGGCAGCTGCTTCATTTTGCATTAGAACCAGAAAGACTCATTTAAAATCACTAGCCTTGACATGTAAATAAGACCTTATTTATCTAATAAACTACCTTCTTACCCCACCAACACTACTTGCCACTTGTCAGAATCATGCAGGTTATGGGCTAAGCCTTTTAATTGCAGCTCCAGGGAGCAGCTCATGCTTTCACTATGGATTTATTCAGTGAAAAGGCATTTCTGTGAAGCACAAGCCCTGTCCTTTTAATTTTTCCACAGCTGAGGTGATTGAGGTATGATTCTCATTTTACTGGAAGGCACCTTCAAGTGAAATGATCAGTAAGGGCTCCTAATTCGGAGACCTGCTGGTACAATACCTTCTGTTTTACTCTGCTATAATTTTGTTTCTGACCTAATTAAGATCTGCAGCAGCTAAGGTTCAGGGCTGTACCTGACCAAACAAATGCGGAACATGGCCTTGCCAGCTTTGGTCTGTAAGAAATGGTGCCCGTGGTCTTCACAGTTCACTCAAGAAAGCGAGAGCAACACAGTAATTTTGAAGAGCTTTTTATTAGTAACGCATAAACAAGAAATTGCATTTCAGTACCACATAACATGGAAACAAGCAGAAGACAATTCTGTTGCCTTTCTCTGTTAGAGCTGATGCCCCTGGTGTCCCTGAAGATGCGCAGATGGTACATGCACAGTGACAGCACAGAAGCAGGGGAAGCTCAAAGGAGAAGGGTTTGTGCTTTAGGCTTGTTTATGTCCAAAAAGTGCACCTCCTGTTAGGGATTTTTTTTTCCTTTATTAAAGAACGGGGTTGGGGGGAGGGAACCAGCTTTAACAGAAATACAGCTCAAAACCCCTTCTCATTATCTTCATTTTGCTTTTGATTGACAGGTAATGCAACCACCAGCCCTTCAATAGGAACATGCCCACCTTAAATGTCTCAGCTGAAGTTGGGCCTTGGTCTCTGCCTCTCCTGAAAGCTGGGCCATGAGTGCTGCCTCTCTATAGATCTGTGACAGCTGAACTGGTGCTTATTTCCACCAAACTTCGGAAGCCAACCTCCTGCAAAAGTTACATAGTCGTGCCCATGTCCTTTAATTCTAGATTTGGTAGGTTTCTGAACTCAGATTTCTGAAACCCAGTTTAACAATCCTACACTGCACTGTCTGGCCCAGGGCCTGGTCCAGGGCCTTTTCTGCAAAAGCCAAAGCATTGCTGGCTCCCATTTCTAAGCACTGGTGTCACTGGTTAGAGAAACTCAGAGAGGACCTGAAGCTTAGTGGAAACACCTTCAGCTACACTGGAGGCATCAAGTGCATGTTTTTTCATACTGGGTTATTAACAACTCTTATGGGTTGTTTTTAAAAAAAATCAAATGTATCAATAATCAAGCAGGTCTTTTTCAGCTGTGAGTTTACAGTAGTAGCCTGACACCTTGAAAGACTATCTGCTTACAAATGTATTTTTTAATTACCTATAATAAGGTCTATTCTGAAGGGTCTGTTCCAAAAGGCTTCCACTAGAAATGTTCCAGAGAACCCATCTCACAGATCTTTGCAGACGGCAGCAGCTCCTGTTGTTACCTGAGGACACAGAGCCTGGACTACCTCACATCTGACACTCAGTTCAGCCAAGCACTGACCAGGGAAGAAACTGGGAAGTTACTGAATTGGTTTATTGCAAATTAACAAACTACTGCTGCATAAAATTTGCCATGTCTATTTGATACCTATTTAGCTCCATTTCCTGATTACGCCCCATGACATTTTTGAGAGCAGACCTACCACAGAAAAATTCATTTACAAGTCTTTGCTTGTCAAAGCACTGTAAAGTTTCACCTCTCTGGAATTTGTTTCACCTGGAAGTGGTGAAATTGTTGTCACGTACTGAAAGCAGATGGAAACTTGCAGGATCCTTTCAGCTCTGACACTGAGCACTCAGCTTTTCAGCAGCAGCTCTCAAAATTCTTTAAACAGTTTGTAATCACTTTGAAGTCTTTTTGCAGCTGGGGACCCTGGGATGCAGAGCAGCTCACAGCTTGTGCCAGGGCAGCTGAGCAACATGGGCAGCTCTGGGATTTTTCAACTTCAAGGTGAGGGCACAGGGAAGGCCCCAGGCTGCCTCTGCTCTGAGCTGCTGGAACTCACAGGTGCTGCTCAGCACAGGCTTCTGGGGCTTTGTTCTGTGGCTTTTGTGCAGGCTGAGCTAATGCCCCTCTGTCCTGGCTCTCCTACAAGGAAATTCTGGGGAATAGTAATTTCAAGTACCCATTAAATCTGAAACACAGTAATAAAAATCAGACAGAAACAATGAAAGAGGTTTTTATAGCTGGAATTGGTATTCATAAACATTCTCAGACTGGCCTTAAGATACACACATACAAAAGAAGAAATAAAGCAGAGCAGCTCCAAGTTATCAACATGGCAACAGTATAAAATTTTCTGGTAACATGAACATAATCCATGTGCTGTAGCACCAAAGTGTAGAGTTGCAGCACCTTTCTCTCATGCCTGTGTGCTGTCACTGTTTCACAGATGACACCGAGCTGTAAGACAGACATTCCTAAGAGTTGTGCAGAGCTGCTGGATGGAGTAAAGCAGGAAGGTAGCAGTCAGGAGATTAAAGTTGGAGGTTCTAAATTAGTTTTAACCTATAGAGCATGCAGCCAGTAACTAGCCAGGGAAGCTGATGCTGAACTTGACTGGGGAAAAAGGGATGCTCAGGAGAGAAGAGAGAACAACATAAAAGTTGTGATAATAACCTTCTCTCCACTTCTGGTTTAAAAATTAAACCAAATCCATCAAAAACCTCTCCAAAAGACTGTCAGCACTTCTCTCCCAATGACGAGGGAGGGATGGAGATTTCCCAAAGCCTGTTCTACATGCAGGGCAAACGTGCTGCCTCAGGTACAGCCTGCCAGTGTTGGAAGAAGCAGCACAGTGGTAACACAGGGAGTTGGCTGCAGATGATGACGAGGAGCTAATCACATCACTGGGGTTACACAAGCAGTTTTTATTGCTATTCTAAAGGTACTTCGACATGTTTTCATCCCTTCATGCAGCCCAGCCAGTGTTCAGCTGTTATGCAATCATTTTCGTTAACAATTCTTTGCCAAAAGAAACATCTGACTGATCTTACAAAACTATAAGAGCATGAAAAAGAGAGAGACAGAACCTTTAAATCAGCTTCCCCATGAATAATTAACACAGACAAGGGTTATAATGGAAAGGCATTTTATTTTCACCAGGTAACACCCCGCCCTGTATAAAGGAAGTAATGGAGAAAGGGAAAAAAAACCCCAACAACCCCCCAAAACACTACTGTCACCATGAACACTCGAAAGGTCAGGTCTGAGAGCTGCAGCAAAAGCCTGCTCACATCTTCCATCACCGCCATGAGGCAGAGCTGGTTTTGCATTCCCCACAACCAGGTTCACATACAAAACAAGACTGATGCTGCCAGAGGCATTTTTAGCTCCTTGGGTCTCCTATGATATATTTTAACAGACCTTGGGCATACTAATAAAGTTAAAAAAAAAAAAAAAAGAAGAAAATAATTTTTAAATTCATGGAACAGAGTTCACTGTGCTAGTCCCGCGTTCTTTTCAGCAGTAATTCACTCTAAGATGTGCAAACTGTATTAGGGGGCTGAAAGCGTTAACTCTAATAAAAGATAACAGCCAACACACATATAAATAAGACTCATTTCCTTTTTAAAACATCATGGGAAAGTCAATTCCCATCACATGATTGATGGAGACTTCCTAAATATTAATAAATATATTACAGATATTTACAAGCTTCTGATTTCCCCCTCTGATGCTGACGTGAAGTTCAGCCTGTAACTAGGACATGCTGGGCAGCACCACGGGGTGCCGGGCCAATGGCTGCAGTGGATTTGGGATGCTGGTGCAGGCAGGGAGGAGATGGAAAGCTAAAAATAGCGCACTCCGCAGAGCCAGGCAACCAGCGAGCCCAGCTCCTTCAGGCTTTCCACAACAAACCAACCCGCTGCTTTTCCTCTTGCGCAATGAAATGCCAGGAGAATGCGGAGCAACTGTGCCAGGGAGGAAGAGATGGGAGGGAAGGGGAAAGGCAGCCTTCCACACCATGATTTCTGGAGCCTGCCACTGTTTGTGTTAGCAGCCTGGAGGGCTTTTTCCAGGGAAAAAGGGAGGTTGTCCAGGCCCTGGCCCATGGCTGCTCTGTGTAAGCAGCAGGGAGCCATCTGTACAACACTGCATTATTGTTCAGTGTTTGTGCCCTGCCCAGCACAGCGGAGCCTGCCCTGAGCCAAGGACTTCTGGGAATCCTGGGAAGGCACAGGCTGGATCACAAGGCTCTGCCAATGCCCCAGAACCACCCCCGGACACTGCCAGAGTGGAGAGGGGCACAGGCATGAAGGACTTGTTCCCCTTTGCACGCTCAGGAGTTACTTAGTCCTTCATCCTGCCTGCTCTACAACATCCCAAATTCCTCTCCAAGAGGGAAATAAATGTGCTGGATACCCTGCACCTCAGTGGCTCGAGGACACCAGGGAAGTGGACTGTGAGCAGAGGACAGGGCAACTGTTACATGGCTGGGGCATCTCCATGAAAAAATCGTGACAACAGCAATGGGGCAGATGCAAAATGAGATTTCCTGCATTTCTGTCTGGTTTCCCTGGTGCACTGCACAGCAAACACACGGCCCGGTTTTGGCACAGAAACAAGAAAAAGTGCTGATGTGACTGAGATCAGGCGACCCTTCCAGCAACAGCAGAACCTTTCCCACCAGCCTGCCTGTGCTGCTCACCTGCAATCCTACATCCCTATCTCATGCCAGTACTCCAGGTGCTTTAACATGCAGGACATTTTTCCAGAGGTACCGCAAGGGGAGGGCTGTGACACCTGACCTTACATGGGACAGCAAGGAGGGAGAGTTAGCACTGAGCCCTGCTTTTCCTGTTTGCATTGGTTCAGAAAAAAAAAGAAACTATTTCAATAAGCCCTGCATATGCAAAAATTCTCATTTTCCAAGGGGGCTTTTAACAAAAAATAAGGATGGCTGACTCCCTGGGAAGGTTTACAGAGACTTTTGCATGTGCTTTTCAAATCAGCCTAAAAGAGACGATATGGATGGCTGCTCCAAAGGCTGCCAAATGGGAGCCAACCAGCCCCAGTGCCTCCCAGCCTCGGCACTGTGCCTTGCCAGGGCTGGAAGGGCAGTCTGTCTCTGGGGCTTTTTGGACAGAGGAAGCTGTTTTGATTAATACACCTTTAAAATTACGTTATGGAAATCCAGTCCCAGCTACTTTGGAGCAGTTCTGAGGTATCTCTCATTAACTCGAAGTATAGAATGTTAATAAATAGATCTGAAACTTTTCTGCTATGTCATTCTATAATACACTGCTATATAGATATTAAATATGCCTCAGGGTATTAAAAAATTTATGAAAAAAGTTACAGTAGTTGATTTTCAAGTATTAATAACTTGGCTATGTTAGCTTCTTTTTAAATACCAAAAAGATCCGGCCCCAAATTATTGACTAAACTCTGGCTATGCCTGAATTTTAAAAAAAAGTATTTTGAATATTAAAAAAAAGTGCAAAAAAGCATGAGATGTCAGTTAACATTGTAAAATTGTTGGAACTTCCAAACAATTAGTCTAGCACTCCCTTGCGAGTGAATTAAAAAGGGCAAAAGAATGAAAAAAACACTAAAGAAAGAAAAAAGAGAGATCGCTCCCAATCTGAGACAGCACTGTCCCAAATTTCAGCAGAATACGAATTTTTACAGCCAAGTTATAAACCCCAGAAAAAATGGGGCTACTAGTGGATATGCTGTCAGACAGAACTATAGCAGAATCTGTGTGCTCCATTATAATACAAATTTACACCTTACTCACTGTTTTCTCTGAGAAACCACGAGAACAATTTTACAGGTTTTCAGTTAAAATTAGAAGCCTCCCTTATTTCCTGTCCTCCCCATAAACTGTACAACTTTGTCTACTACTAAAATTCACTGCTACTAGTAGTCATTACCATACATTCAAGATAGAAAGTAAACTACTAAAACCTGCTCAGGAGACACTCAGAAGGACACTAAGGCTTAAGAAGTACAGCAGCTCGGGGCTATGGCCAACCACACGGGCGAAGAGCTTTGTCACCTGCTTTGCCCCAGGACACTGACACTGCAGAGTCCCGTGCTGAACCCTGATCTCAGAGCAACCAAAATGGTTCAAAGGAAGATGGATTTGACCAGAGCTGCTCACACCGGGTGCCTGCTGTGCGACACGGCCCTGGGCTGCCTCAACAAGGGCGTGAGCATTCCGAGGGTGGGAACGCCAGCAGGACCTACTGTTTGCTACTGTGCTAACACTGACACTCTGCTAGAGCTGGTTCTCCATCAGACACCTGTTTCCAGCTCATCTCCTGAAAAATGATTCAAAGCATGGTTAAAAAAAGACTGAAAGCAAGAAAAGGCTTTCTCGTTTCGACACACACATACAAAAGAGGCAACAATTTCAAACTGTTGATTTTCTTCCAGTGCGAGCAGCTGAGCCGTCGTGTATCATCTGCACAGATCCAAACACAGCGCCCTGTGTCTCCAGGAACCGCTGGAGTAGGAAATCCTGTGATCTAATGCAAACCCAAGCCAGTCAAGTGGAATGAAGCAACGGGGTGACAATCCGCTCCCAGGGACCTTGCTCATGGATGATGACCTCATGGAGACGGAAGCAAAGCAAAAGGCACAGGGCTCAGATCTCATTGATCGTCCTTTCAGAGGGGCAGTATTCCGAGGTTCCCGGCGAAGACATGTAGAAGGACTGCGTTTTCCTTTTTAACCTGGCTCGCTTGTTGGCCAGAGACAGGCTGCGCCGGCTTGAGTTGATGATTTCTGAGATGAACTTCTTGCAGTCCACGCAAACCTCCATTGTGCTCCAGTCCTCCATTAATTCTTTGGGAAACTCTTCGTGTGACTTATCCACAGACTTGGACCTTGAGGTCAACCTGAAAGGCAAAAGAGCAGGATATGTCATGTTATTTGGCAACTTGGCTGTGGGTCCCGGGAAAAATCACACCAGAAAGGCCTGGATTTAAATTTTCCTTCCTCCTGCCCCAAATTGCACCAAACACTGGAGAAAACAGCTTCTGCCTGGATTGGCAATATTGCAGAGTCACTGACCGAGGGCGTGTGTAACATTTACAACCTGGCAAAAACAACCTTGCCAGTAACTAAAAATAGCTGATGTCTTTGGCTAATCTACACAGCATCATAGCAATGGTGGTACCTGCACAGGGTTTATTCAGCAGATTCCTTCAAAAAGGAACATTTCTTTTATATTTAATTTCTTGGATTTACCTTCACAACCATCTGAGCATAAGATGTAAAACCAACAGATAACTTGGTAAAATCAAAGTGAAAAAATTATGAAAATTGGAATAAGGAAAATTAGGGGAAAAAAGATACATTTGTGCACTAGACATCACTGAATTCCTATTCAGTGGGTGATTCTAGCCTGCAAGAGTTATCTCCAAAGAGTTCATTCATGTTAAGGATATTTTTGCAGAAGTGCTACAGAAATACCAGACTCATCTTATTTTTCACCTGGAATATGAAAAAGGTTTAAGACACTGCTAGTGTTGCCATTTCTGTAAATCAAAGCAACGAGTAGAAGAGACCTGGCTCTTCAGGCTTCAGAAAAGTTACTAGAAGCATTAGAAACATTGCCAGCTACAAAACAGGTGAGAAGCATCTTCGTGACTGATAACCCAGCGTGAAACACTTGGGGAGCATTTGCAACAGACCCAGGTGAGGCCAGGCTGTTTCTCACCTGCTCCTCAGGGAATGGTGGTGACTGGTAGAGGGTTTCTCTGGCCTCATAAAGCTTTCTCCCCTTTGCAAGGTTGAAGGTCCCAGTGAGAAGATGGGGAGGGTGGAATATGGCTTCGATGGCAGCCGCATCTGTTGGGAACAGCACAAGGAACATGCGGCATCGTTATAAAGATTGTAGCTTTCCAGAGAGGCTCTAAATATAAGTTTCCTTACTTACTTTTTTGCAACACTGTGAGCATACAGGCCTGTGTAAGAAAGCAAGAGCATGAATCAATCCATTGGGAAAAATTATGTTTAAATCAAGAATAAGGGATAAATGTTTTCAGGGGTTAGAACCCTCCCCCATCTTCCCCTTAAACAAACATTCTTGTTTTTAAAGCTTCATCAACATAGTAACTTCAATCAGAACAATGAAGCCAAAAGCCAGGAGAAATACTGAACATGAACTACAGCTAAATTAAAAAATAGGGGGGAAAAGAAGAAAAATAAGCTGGTTTTCCTCTAAAGAAACATCCTCCGGTAAGTGAGACAAAAACTTAGCGATTTCCTAGCTCTTCTGACTTACTGTCTCACTGCTAACATCAAATTTATCATTTTGCCCACAAATATTCCTTCTTGCTTTTCCCCTGCTCCAATACTCAAAAAATAGCCCGAAAAGTAAATTGCCTTGACGCGTTTTCCCCAAAAACACAGGTTGTAGAACTGGGGAGTCTGAGTAAATTCCCTCTTGCTTTCCCATAAGCATAAAAGAACAAATGAGTGTTTCTCTCACTGCTTCAGTCCAAGGAAGCAGTTCTGTCACTTAAGAAGGAAATGTTTTTGCATCTTTTTTTTAACATAGACTGTTACAGAAATAAACCCAACCAACAGTATACAGCAGAAACTTTTGAGGGTTTCTCATGCATAAATCAGTAATTTTCCCTCTGAAATGGTACTAATTTATTAACAGACATTAAGTATTTACCTCTTGCAGAACTGACAAGTGTAAGACCAGGTAAAGAAAGAAAACCTTCTTGTTCGACAGCAAAAGCAGAGCTAGAGGAAGAAGAACAGAGGAACCCACAATGTTAAGCAAAGTCCCACACACTGATGACTTCATTGACCAGTTGCTATCAGCAAGGTCACAGTGGCAGTGCCACATCTAATTCTGGGGTCTATATTTCTAAGATGATATTGAGAAGAAGGTCTTGAATTGTATCTTCATGTAGTTAGAACTAGGCCTTTAATTGTTTTGCCTAAATTAAATAATTGCCAGTTAACTAGTAAAATTTCATTAGAAATAAAAGCAAACCATTTTAATAGTGGGGTAAATTAATTAAAGCCTCAACCTACTTTGAGATTTGATAAAAGCTCATTGCTAAGCTTTATATATCATGACAACAGTCAACAGCTGAATCTAATGAATAACATTTTAAGACTCCTGTTCCTCTGCCTTAAATGTATTAAATCTTTAAAATAAATCTGCACTAGACACAGGTAGGCCTGATGGTAAAACACATAGTGAAGTCAAAATAGACTTGCTGGAGGTGTTCAAGAAGCACAAGTCAAAAGTGGGAGAAAAGGATGCTGCTTCTACTGGGAAGTACCAATCTCCAATCTGCAGTTTACAGAAAAAGAGGCATTAATTAGTTAATGGGTCTATAATATTAAACCTTCTGGGGCCACATGTCATATGACTTCTCTGAAGGCTTTAATTCCCTCTGTGTTTGATAGAAAGGATTCATATATGAAGAACTTGTAGTTTTCTACTGTTATGTGTAATTCTATTTTCTGGAAGAGGTAACCAAACCTGCAGAAGGCATGGGGACAGAAATCACCTCAGGCAATGAAGTTTAAACCAGACACATACAGATACACTCTGGTAATAGCAAATGCTACTGCATTTTTATAGACAATCTGAACAAACAAGGTCTTTTCATGAAAAGTTTTGTTGTTTCTGGACATAATTCAAGGAAGCTGACCTATGTGTTACACATTTAGGGGGATGTTTGGTGGATAACTCTTCTTTCTCTCCAACACAGGGTAAGAAACAAATGTGTAAATGGGAGGCTTGTGCAACTGGCCTCCCTCAATACCCTTCAGAGCCTCCACAGCCTCAGCCCTACCTTTCCTTTCTTGAGAGCAGTGTAGACATCTTTATATTGCTGGTACTTCTCCAGCTCTGCCTTCACGAGCACCTGACGGATGTGCATGACCTCCTCCACTGTCAGAGCCAGACACTCCACGGGGTAACAGAACTCCTCCTGGAAGCCAAAACCCCCATGTTATTTCAAAGACAAACAGCTTCTTCCAGAGTTCAGCCTAGACAACCAGCCACCTGGTTAGTAACTCCAGAAACAGGGGGTTTCTCCCATCAAACTGGAATAGCACTGGCTCATTCATGGGCATCACATGAGTGCCAAACCATTGAAGCTGCATAAATGTGATCTAAATGGTCTTATGTTCAGCCTTCATAACAATGATGGTTTTCTTCATCTTTCCTCCTCAAGCCACTTCACCCTTCTCTCTCTTTGTCTTTTATTACAAACATTTGTTTCAAGCCAATCAACACTCAGATTTATAATTTGAAAGGGAAAATGTAATATGGTAGATGGCATTATTTTATGTATACTGTTTGAGGTATACATCAAATAATTTCTCTGAGACTTTGTGATGCCCAGAGTGGCCAAGGAAAGTTGTTAGTAGCCCATTCTAGCAGAAATTTTTATTCAGTGGTACCACATATTGGTGCTTACATGATCAGAATCCCACCAAGACAACAAAAAGTTACATCACTACAGGCAGAAAATTTCTCCTTTCTGCCCCAGAAAGTAACAGCAGCAATTTAAGCTTTACAGAATAATGTTCCAGTATCAAGCAGGTGAACTGGTTATGCAGTGTTGCTTTATAAATGGTAAAGGCTCAAATACAGAATTAACAGCACAACTTTTCACTTAGAAAATTTTGCATCTGTTCTGTGTTGCAGCATTTAGGAGAATATTGAGTGCAGAACTGAATTTGGTACCAGGGAATAAAAAGCACCAACCCAATTTGTAATCCAGCCCAGTAGTTGATTATACATTTCCAAAAGAAAGACAGAAACCTCTGTGGGAACTCCCATTGCTTAATGCTTAGTGAACCTTTTCAGTCAGCCCAGAGGGGCTACTGTGCAGTAATGACAATGACAGGCAATGCTCTCTGAATAAACGAAGGAAATTTCTCCTGCATACACAAAGACGTGCCTGACAGTTTGGAGATCTCGTTTACAAATTGAAGTGATGAATCGGATTAGTACGGAAATGCTCCATTTCCATGTACTCAGAGGTCCGTTCTGTCTTTCCATCAGATTAAAAAGAAAATCTTTCTACATTGCAGACCTGGCAAACATTAGCATTTAGGAACCACCACATTTTTAAAAACCGTTGTCTTACCTATCTAGAAAGGGAACACAAAGAAACTTCACTCTGTTTAGGGTACCCCACAAAAGACTAGAATTGAGTTAACTTTGTTAGATTTGCCAGCTAAACCTCTGGGGTACGGAACACGAGTTTTCTGGAAAAAACAAACTACATCAAAAGCAGCTGCAATTTGCTCTGAGGTGTAAAACTGCCCAGCCAAAACAAAGTATCTTCTGTTCCTTATGAGCAACTTTACAGCTAACCAGCAGCTCTCAGCATTTAGTTCTGGGTCCTTCCCATAGCAACTGCCTTGCAATGGGGAAGGCACGGCTGAGGGCTGGGGCGGCACGGGAGAGGAAGTGGGTGGGAAAGCGGGATGCACACAATGCCAGCAAAATCCCTCGGGTCTGCATCGTGGGAGACTGAGGGAAACTATCCGAGGTGAATGAGGCTGACTGAATGCTTGCGATCAACCAGAGCTTTAGGTCCTTTAGAAAGACATTTCTTACTTGAAGCTCTTCCTTCCCCCTCATGAACGCCCATTCCTTTAATTTACAGGACGATGACGTCGGGGAATATTGCTCCTTTGAAGAAATTCTGCGGGTCTGCTATAGGTGTAGAGCACGTACTAGGGGAATAGTGTGGGCCTGTTGTCGTACCAATCGAAAATGAATATCATTAAAATAGAAATAGCCAGCAGGCAACAGGGGAAACATAGAAAATGTTCACATGTTTAAATGCTAATGTTTTAATTCCAGCGGTTACACAAGGACAACAAAATGTTAATGCAACATTAAATGAAAGATAAATAATATGATTTCAGAAAACTGCTTGGGGTTTTTTTTCCCTTTTCAGAATATAAATAAGTACACAAGAAAATCTTTTGTTTCTACACTACCTCTAAGGCATTGAAATTAATTAAATTATGCTAAGCATTGGCTGAACTTCATTGAACAATGATGCTGTGGAGTTATTGCTCAAACTTCCACCAACAGCCTACACCCAAATTCAGCAGCTCCAAGTGAGAGCACTCTCTGCAATATTCGCATATGACAGAACATTGGTAAAGACAAAATGTGGTTTGAATGGTCTTGATTTTCCAGACTCATACTCAATACTCATTTTAATAGTAAAGACAAGCCAGTATGCTTACTTTTAAAGGGGAAAAATATTATTAAAAAATACTATTTTGAACTTGAAGTTTCCATGATCCTCTTGAGAACTGGCTTAACACTGACTATGCAATCATCTTATAAACACTATAGCTTAAGGTGCGTATGTAGAATTTTTCCCTGCAGGAAAAGCAGGTAGCAAGGAGTGCATATCCAAAATGTGCTTTGTAGGTCATTCTCAGTGTACGCACACCTAATAGGTCCTTATGACTAACACAGTTTTACTCTAATGTACTCCTCATTAAAGGATGTCACTAGACATTCAAATGAGTTGCATTAGTAAATTGCAAAATGAACAAGTGCTGGATTGGCCTCTAAATTCTGCAATTCACAGCTAGTCGGGCACTCTAAACTCTTGTTCCTTTTGCAGACTAAAAGTTTCTAAAAGGTCAGCTGGGTATTCAACTATAAACTCTCCTACAAGAGATTTTACCCTCCCACTTATTGGTTGGGACATGAAAAATATGGAAAAATTAAATAATTCATGTTCAGTTACACATAGGGGTAAATGAATTAGTTCTTCTTATCAGTGTATTTGCCTTCCCTGATACATGGATATGAGCTATTCTGCAAGTTCTGATACACAAGGTGCTGAGGACCAAAACAATATGCGTGTTTTCAAGTAAAGCAGATTGCAAATGCCCTTCCATTCTACATAGTGTACCTCAGGAGAAACATAAAACCTTATTCTTTTCAACATAGTCCAAGGATCACAATAGTTTTGCTGGATTTTTGCTGCAGGATCTTCATGTGCTGTGATATTTAAGGTATGTCCCATTGATAATCTGGTGATGTTGCATTTTTAGTTTGCTGTCCTTTCAGAACTGATTTCTTTTCCCCGTGAGGTGATTGAAGACACACAAATATCCTACACACATTGAAATCAAAGTCAATCAGGTGCAATGTCCCAGCCTAAGCTGTAATTCTTGCCACAGCTGAGGAAGTGCTCCCCTAGGAGGGAACATGCTGGTGAAGGTGATTTCCAAAGCCAGCAAAAAGAGGCAAACCTTTGTGGGTTTCCACCTGCTGGCAAAAGCTCTCTCACAGAGATAGTACATAGCCCCTGCCACCCCACACATGGCTGCTTCAACCGGATGAGAGCTGAGCAGAGAAGCTGCTTGCATAGTTGAAAAAAGTGGTCTGAAAGTCATCCTTGGAAATAAACTGGTTATCCTAGGAACCTGAACAATAGATAGGAAGCAGAGAAGCGAATGCTGTGTATAAATGAAACCATTAGCTCTGGTCCTCTGGGTCGTGAAAAAAAAAAGGTAATAATAATAATAATAATAATAATAATTTTAAAAGCAAACAGACTACAAAGGCATCCACATGTAAATCTCAGGACACTGACATATCTCAGTGATTAAGCACCAAATCAGCTCACTGCAGCAACCACCAGGGCTGACCCCCCCCCAAATCACTGAGTCACCCTGCCTTTCCATGTAGCCCTGGCAGGGTGACATGTCAAAAGGACTATGTTTGGCACTTCTCCAAGTTTGTTTCCCCTCCCCACCTACTTGGGCCTAACTCCCTCTGTCTGATGAGATGCCAGTTCACAAAACCATCGTTAGTATGCAAGACAGAGCAGCTTCCTGCTAATCCTGCTAGGAGACTGTAGCAAGCCCTGCCTGGTTTCGCTGGCATTGACAGCTATTTGCTGACAAGGCCTCTTTCACCTGGGGGAGAAACCAGGGTCACAGACGCTGGTGATAAGAAATGGAACTCCATCAGTCCTGGAGGAAGGGATGAAGAAGTGTGATGTCAAATAAAAGATAAATAATACTCTGCACTTATTGAGAAGCATTCACTCTGGGAATGGCCATTTTACATATGCAACATCTGGCGCAGCCACTGGAAGAGGTTGGCATCCCTCCAGGAAGGAGAGAGTTGCAGAAAGCCAAAGTGTGGAACTGGGCCAGCGCCAGCATATCAGAACTCATCTCCCAAAATGAAAAACAAGAGTGTTGAGGGAGGTGTCTGTCACACCCTAGAGGGCACTATTGCCAAGTTAAAGAATTAGCTCTCAAGGCACCAAATAAAATAGGTTCTTATTAATGGGTTATCATTTCACTACTGGTTTCCTTCTTTTTCACTTCAAAGTCAAAACCAAGCTAGGTGACAGGTCTCTAGAGATTTTTTAAAAAAAAAGGAAAAGACCAAAACAAACAAAAAACCCCCCTAAGCACAAAAGAAACTAGTAAAATCTCCATCTGTTCCCAAATTAGCCTGACTTATCTAATGGCTTTTCCTCCATTTTCCTTTAGTATTTTTCAGGGGAAATGGAATAATTGAATTAGTTTTTCTGCAATGGTTTTATTATTTATGTATTTTTTAGGCAAATGTCAATGAACAGATCGACAGAGGGAGAATATGTGTGTGGTCAAGAAGATCCTCGTAAGAACTTGGTTGACCTATTTAAAACAACAGCCTCTTTTAAGATTTTTAAGTTACATGATCCTCTAAAATACACAAGATTCATATCACAATGCAGTGATGCAACTCAGATACACCAGCAGTGTGATGGAGCAAATGTCTCAGTATAACACAGGATGCTGTCTCCCCTCCTCCCTTTAAACCATTTGTTTGTGAATGACTCTGGGCCTACCAGGAAATAAAGTCTGGGTGTCCACATACAGTGAGGGCAGCAGGAGGTGACAGGGCAACCCATTTTATGTGACAGTGACTTCAAACACATGCTGAAGGAGCCCTCCAGCTGCTGCCATACATCCTGCTCCAAGTTCACTTTGGCAGGCACCTTGTGCCATGCATTTATCAACATTCATACCTGACCTGCGCCTGGAATGAGAAACTACATTCTACTTGGAAGGATGAAAGAAAATCCAGTAGACCCTCTGCAAAGGAAAAGCCCCTTGTGGGAATATTTGGAGGTATTTTTCCTGCTACTGATCAGCTTCATCATCTAATAGGTTTGGATCCTGGCCGTCATCTCTTGGGCCAACAAAAACGCTCTTCAAAGCCTGTTAATACCACTGCACTACAAGACAGGGCAAGTGAATATTCCCTTCCTTTCAAAACTCGGATGTGTTTATCGATTTCTCTGTTCACCAGCACCTCATGGGGCACACTTTGAAACCCTGCTGGTAGGAAAAGAGACAAGGAACATATCCTGCATGAAATTACAAAGCACTAATCAGTATGTCAGCATAAACGAACCAGGATTTCATACCCTTTGCTGTTTCTGCTCTGCTGGAAAACAGTTCTCAATTAAAGCTAATTGATCAAGTGCACTGTACCTTCTTTTCAAGCAGTAATACAGGTTTTTGCCTCAGTAACTTCCACAAAGCAACACAGACAAACCTTGATTTGGATTGCTGAAAGAGGTTTCATATGTATAAACATTACCAGGAAAGTTCTTAAGGTGGGAAGAAATGAAATCACTCCATTCATCCAGTTATTAACTGCAATACTTTCAACACCTAAACAACTTCCCCCAAATCCCAAAATAGATCCACTGCTTTGGAATTGTCTCTATTCAAGTGCAAAATCAGTAAGGTGAAGTTCATCTGTTTTGGTAATATGCTGAAACAAAAATCAAGACATGTGATTTACCCAGAGTCCTAATCAAAGTGCAAATGTTTTCTGAGGCACCTGTACCTGGGATTTTGGATAAAGTATGTTAGAGAGACAAAGTTCAAATCTTGATTTCAAAACACCTTTAGTAGCCAAGAGCTGTTTCTGAATTGAGGAGTTTTCTTTCAGTCAAGTCCTAATCACACTGAAGCCAAGTTTTGATTTTCATTATACTCTTAGCATTCCTCTTTTTCTCTCTCCTACCACCCACTCCACTTACAAGTGACCTGGAGCTCTGTTTTGAAGGGGGTAGGAACTGTCTCACATTGGTTGGTGTTTCCTTTTCAATGGAGTGTCGTCTCTGAGGTGGCTGCCGTCTCTCGGGCTGCGGTGTAGACGATATGGGCAAGAACTTTGGAGGCGCTAAGGATTCAAACAGTACAAAAATGTCAGTTCTTCTAAGAGAGGCTATTGGATAACATTGCTCAGTACTTAATCCAGCCACTGCTTTGCTGGAATTCCTACAACTGGTGGCTGAAGTTACATATCCATATTCAGGTGTTCCAGGATGTTATTCTACTATTTCACCATCATGCAGAGAAAATACATGCATAGATTACACATGTTACTACAAAACCTTTCCAATTAAACAGAAACACTTTGAAACAAGTGAAAAATACTGTTATACAGTAAACCCTGCAATAACTGTGCCTGAAAAAAAGACAGATCTCGCCCTCTTCCCAGTATTTATGAGAAATACTGGTGATTGTTAAGTGTCTTTCAAACACTGCCACAGAGGCAGAGATGAAGGAAACATTTAAATTGGCCATAGGTCAGAATGTGTTTCTGTAGTAACAAATTATTTTATGAGATGAGCATAGCTAAGCTATCCCCTCCATTCACTTGTGACTTCCTCTACGGTCCTACATAAACTTCAAGTATGAAACTTTCTGTTTCACAAAGATATCCACCCGGAGCGGAGACTAATGCCTTCCAATAGTTTATCACATTTGACCCATTCAGCAGGTTCTAGGGTTCAGCTTTAGAGGTTTATTCCATTAATAACACTCAGCTTCAGCTTCCCATATAAGTTTCAGACAAAGTTCATAGCACAAAAGACAACAGAAGTGTGTAAAAGCAGCCACTGGGCTCTCTCAGAACTCACTCTTTCTGCTGCTGGTGCCCTCTTGAGAGGGGTCTTCCACTTGTGAGGGGGAGATGCTGCTGCTACTTCCTGATTGAGGCACTGATTCCTCCTGTGTGGCAAGAGGAAAAGAAACAGAATTCCTCAGGGACCATTTTTAGTTCTCTTACTGCTTTTTAGCACACAGAAACCACAAGCTGTCGAAGATATTTTGCACCATTCAATCACTCAAAACCCTAGAAAAAGTCCTGAGAAAAACATTGACTCTGCACAGTACTGAGCAAACAGAAATTTCAGTGCTCAGTTTTTTTAGAAACTGAAATAAATGGTACATGAACGGAATTCAGTGTATTTAACAAGTGCATGAAAGAACAAGAGCAGGAGAGAGGTGAATGAATCCACTGTAACGTGTTAATTTTCCTTGTTGTATTCAAAAATTTCTAGGGATTTGCAGCTACAGCAGATAAGTTAACTCAGCTTTCTATCTCACACTAACAAGGAATTGGCACTTAGATTTCTCTGGTCTCCAAAGGAACGAGAGCCACTCGCACAGGTGACTCAGGCAAAGAGAAGTTAATCTGAATTTGACTGCACTGTTCTCTAATTCCCAATCCTGGTGTGTTTTTCCTTCCTTCAGTATTTAAAAGAAATCTCATTCACTATATAAGCATGCTTCTTCACAACAGCCAAGAGCAACTCCTGCAAGACAAAGGGAAGTGAAACGGGCTTTGAGTAAACACCTCTCAGCTACCTAAAGCTTTATGCCACCCAAATTATTAAATCCTTTTCTTTCACCTAAAACCCCTCTTCAGCTACAAGATACCAGAAAGACACAGATCATCACAGGAGCCTCCCAAATGCACAGTGCTGAAGGACTGAGCATGAACGCTCTTTACCTCTAATGTGAATGCTTTCAACCATAGAGACTTAACATCATTTAGGCTGTCAAGATTTACCAATCAAACAAGTGACCTGCTCTAAAATCCAGCAAGTGGCTGAGCTTCTCTCTCACTGATTTCCCCAGCTGAAAACCTCCACTGGCCGAAAGATTGCCTTCTTTGGTAACAGCAAGTCGGAAAGAAAAGCTGGCAGGATCACCTCAATGAGCACCACGCATCACAGGACACAGACCTCTACAAATTCCCATCCGGTGATCTGCACTTCAGCCTTAGCCCCAAGGGTAGGTGTTGTACGTGAGGACACTGCTCCCACCTATTTGCCACAACACAGTACTCTGCAAGGGCTCTCAAACCAGCTCACATCCCAAAACAGTATATTCACTTTAACATTTCAATTGTGACCCCACAAAACACTTGTGATGGGAAGTTTGTAAGGAAGTTCAAGCAGCACATTGAGCTACAGAAGCTGTTTTGCTTGCAGAAACCAGTACAGTCTAACTACAGAGCTGGCTCAGATAGCTCTGCATATTGCTGCATGGTTGCTTTAAAAGACCAACAGAGAACTTGAACAGCAATTGGATGCACTGTTTTTTAGAAGGGGTGCAAAAATGTTCACAAGTCCAGAGTTAAGCATTTAAATTTTGAGGAGAATACCCCTGTAGAAAGGGAACTACTCAACTTTTCACTTTGTAGAAGTCAGATTGTTCTGAGTGGAAGACTAGTTTACCATTGCCAGAGAAGCAAATGAGCTGAGATGAAGAACTAAGTAAACTGGTATTCTAAAGAATTAAGTGCTGGATCCAGTGGCTCAGTATAAAAAATCGTAAGTATAAACCAACACAGGGAAAATGCAAGCCAGGAGGATGTTAAATTGGACATAAAATCCTACATAAATAACAGGTATTCCAGGTTTGTAATTTCAAATTACTTTTTCTGTGCACAAACACATGCACTGACAATACGCTTGTTGTCCTACGATCTCTCAAACATAGAGGGCTTTTTTTGAGAATTAAATCTTGTGTAGGAGCTCCTGATGAATCACTGCACAAATTCCTCCATATCTATTCAGCAGCTGCTGACTATTGTTGTAGACTGACATTTTACGATTGAGGTTGGATTAACCCAACATCCAGGACTCCACACTTCTCCAGTGTGCCAAACAATTAGAATTTTACAGTTACTGAGAAAACTGCAGCTTTAAAGGCTTTACCTTAAAACATCTGAATATATTACAGACATGATTTTTGTCCAGATAGCTGTAGTTTCATTAGGAAGACACAATTTTTTAATCTGTATTAAAAGTCACTATTAGATTGCTACTTCTTTTAGCCACACAAAGCAAAATGGCACTTCCTGCTCAATGCCTCTCGGAATCTGTGATTTTAGTGGTGATGCAGAAAAAGCAAGGAGAGAAAGAAGGAACAATTCACACAATATTTATCCTTGCCATAAAATGGGCATAGGGCTGTATCAGACCTTCCCTCTCACCTCTGCCTGGCTACGCTGAGTGTTGGGACATAGCCTGCATCACAGCACAGATGAAAGAACAAAGGGGATCCAGGGGGAAGAAAATGCATCTGCATCACAGCTCATTTGGAGGTCCACAGCTCAGCAGTGCAGGTATTTCCAGTCTGTAATTTAGGGCATAGTCATAATTTCACTCCCAGTGAGTAACTCCAAACAAATTAAGTCCAATTCAAACTGCAGACAAAGCGGTGGCCAAGTCATTTACAGGCCATCAGAACAACACACACACTCTTCTGTGTGTTACACACCAAGTAAAAGCCAGGAAAGAAATAAAACATTTGGACAGAGCGATCTTCACTTTCTTCAAATGTTATATGTCCTTCACCAGTTTAAAAAACTTCACCCAAACTCCCTTCACTTTATTTTCACTAATTTTGCATTGTTCCTGAGCCCCAACTAGTATTCTGCTGAGCATCTTTATAATCTCAGTTGCTTCACCAGCTTTACCAGCTATTTCTATTGACTCAAACTAGTACAACATCTGTTCTCTGTGACAGCTCGATGTGGTTGATTTATTTTCAATTTATCTTTTGCTGTATGTTCCAGAGCTTGCTCCATACCACTTTGCTTGCCTACACAGTATTCCCTAATCAATAGTCACATTCATTTTATTTTTCCCTAGTACAGAACCATTTCACATTTCCCTTTACATAATTTTCTTTTACTAACTTCTGCTCATTTTCCTGTGTGAAATAGAATGATGCTTCAGGATACACAGAGCTACAGGCTCTAAGTTCAGGATGCAGCTCTCACTGATAGATCTTAGTATTCCTGCATCCTGCCCAGCTTCATTCATATTAACAAACTCCATATAGCCTCTATTGTAAGTTTAAAGACTGATGAGTGATTTCAGAATGCAAATCTCTTCTGCTTTCAGAACAGAAGCATCAAATTATGCACCCACACAAGTCACCCACAGGATAACCCCAAAGAGGGCCAACCTTTCACAGATCAAGAAAGTACGCAAAGAGATAAATTTCTCCCCACATATATTTCTTCCCAGACTCCTATCTTTCAGCTTAGATGCCTTTGTAACCCTGTCAGGAAACCCCTCCTTTCCCATTTACAAGAGAGAAAAAGAGTCAGGGAAGACTGCTTTCCCCAGGCTAAAATTATCCTCTGTGAATAAAGCCTGCCTGCATGAGCTTTCCAGACAGCTTAACTTTCAGAAAGGTCTAAACTCAATTAATAACACTACTGGTCCAGAAACAAAGCTTATTCTTGAGGATGTAACGTTGGTATTTCTTGAGGATCACATATAATGCAGCTTTGAAGCTAGAAAGCTTTTTAAGGTTTTCTCCATCTAATGCTTTTTTAAATCTTTAACTCTTCATTTGAGAGAGGATGGATTAAAAATTATTTCTTCATCTGATTTGCTTGTCCCAATCTGTGAAACATTTTTGGGGTGTTAGTTCCCACTCTTACACAGCAAACTAAGGCACTGACATTAGCACCAAACTGCAACCCCTCTGGCACAGCTGCTGCTCTTTGTTTAACAGCTGCTATGGTGAGTGTGGCCCCACATCTGAGTCCTTTAGTGACAGATACTGCATGGGTGCCAGAAGGGTGCAATGTACTTTCCTAAATTCCCAAACGCATAATTGCTACAAACACACTGTGGACAGATACTGGGCATTTAGGAAAGTAAGTAAATGCTGGTTTAAGGCCAAAATTACCATTTAATCCTTCAAAAGAAAATTCTGTTTTTTGAGGTCTGATCTAGTACTTTTGAAGTTCTGTGGGCTGACAAAGAAGCCATGGAAAATTCGGATTATAATCTGCAAAGTCACTTCTCATCTGATCAGTCCAGCAAACTAAGAAATAAGAATCAGTTCTGAAAAGTCAAGAAGCAAGTCCTGATTTTTTACCTCTGAATCTGAGCTGTCAAGTTCAGCCAAGGTGGGAGCCTTAAGGAGTCTCTTGCGTTGCACTGCCACTTGTGTGGCCCCGTTCTGCTTTCCTTGTGGTGCTGGGCCACCGTTCACTACAGAGGCATCCACTAATTTTCTCACAGTCTCTGGAGTCGGTACATCTACCAAAAGAAACAGAAAAATTGGTGTTTGCACCTAAAATGTGTTTTCCCTTCTCAAATCATACTGTGAAGGCAATACACATAGAGGGAAAAACATTACTGTGATAGTTATATCTGTGCAATTATTTTACTTCTAGTGATTTGCTGCTTGGAGAATTACAGGCAATGGCTTGCAGTACAGAAGCAGTATGAAAGAATGAAAGCAGTGGAAAAAGCAGCATTGCATAATGCTAAAACCCAACCTCAGACCAACACCAATCAGCTTTAAAAAAATTGTCTGTGTTGAACCTGAAAATATTCTTCCTTCAACATACAGTCTATAATTAACTGTATAACAAGGACCAGAAGAATGCACAACCATATCTGGGCAAGTGGGTTTCCAGGGAATCTGAAGACAAGGCCACACAGAAATTAGGAGGTTTAGCATGGAGCAAGCCCAGTTTTTCCTGTGAGGACAGAATTGCACTTTATTCTGCAGTATACAGAGAAGGAATGAAAATGAGGTAAATAATGAGCCTTCATCAAACACATGCACAACTCTTGGGCTTGCATGGCCATTTGTATTAAAAATATGTCTGTGAGGTCAGACCTTCATGGAAGAGCAGAAACATGAGGCTCCAGCTCTATTTTCATCTACATGACTTTTACAAGGATATAACTCCACCAAGTAAATTACTCAGGATTTCTGCCAGTGTGCAATGAAGATGCATCTTGGATAATGTAAGCTTTGGGTCCACTGTGCTTAGCCTAGCTTAGCTTTAGACATTAAGATAATGACCTAGCCTTTGATATTTTAGGAGAGCTTAGAGTTTGGTCTGATAAATCAGTTTTATCCCTGTAAAAGTACAAAGTACAGTATTCCAATCTGAAGAAAATTATGTTGGAGGGACAAGGAAGAGAAGCTTTTAATCTCCCATTTGCATGTATGTCTAAGCATCTGGTCTTTCTACAAATGTGTTTTTCTACTCATGTAATTATAGGACTCCTTCCCCAGCCTTGTAATAACAAAGTACCTCCAGGTATTTTAAGGCTAGGGTAATGATGAATTATTATTCCCATTTTTATACATGGTGAAAAGAGGTACAGAAGGTCAAGTGACTTGTACCTTAGGTTACTGGGAGGAGTATGACAGAGAAGTGATATCACCCAGATATTCACAGTGCCAACAATGTAAGTACTCACACATCATTTGCAGTTACTTACATAGTTGCCCTGGTATAAACAGACACTGTCACTCCTGCCACACCACCATTTGCATGGATAAAGCTACTCTTGCACCAGGTAAATCAAAACTACAGACTACACAAAGCACAGCGACCGTAGTAGGTCTGTTTCACAGCATTCTCGCCACAGCAGAAAGTGAAATAAACTAAGAAGAAGAATAAGTTAAATCAATACATATTTTAAAGAATTATCCAGATTCTTGATAAATGCTGGAAACTAATCTAAAAAGGAGAAGGGGTGCATTATAGCTCCTCTATAAATCATACCTTCAACTGGGAGTATAAGAAAGGGCAATTATTTGGGCTATTAAACTCATGGTGACATTCCAGGCCCATGAATCTGTGTACTACAGTGTTATTACTGCCTTCAGGTCCTCCCTACAAAGAGCTGCAATCAAAGACTTAGACTCTGTAACCCTTAGTTCCTATCTTCAAAGGCTTTGCTAATGGGTGTCCTGACTACCACAATGGTCATGGGTTTTTTTTTCCTCCTAGATTTCTGTGAGTACAGCATGGGCGTCCCCCACATCAAATGCATTCCTGCTCTAACAGCAGCTCAATGCAATCCCAGAAAGGGACAGCAGGAAAACAAAACCCAAACTGCCTCCCCTCCCTGCTGCCAGTGCCACTTCTTGAGATCTCATAATTAGCTGGCATGTAGTTGATGGAAGAAGTTCTGGGTTTCCCAAAGGAGCAAGAGAAAAACCCTTGATTTGTCTTTCGATGGCAGAGGGTGGGTTCTGAGCAGGCTGTCTGAGGAAGCAGCCCCAGCACCACCCACACAACAGCCCTTCTCCCCTAAACCTCCTGGGTGGGGATCTCCTGCCTGATGGTAGGGAGGGCGAAGAATGGCCTGTGAGCACTGCTGGACTCACTGGGAGAATAAACAATGGAAAGACCAACAGCATTGCCCTCCTGCCAAAAAGTAAAACACACAATAGGTCTGGGGAAATGAAAAAGGGGGACGCCCACCAGACATCCCCTGTGTCAGGGGATGCAATGTGCTTTCACATCATAAATTGTTTTCTGGTGGTTTTTGTTTGTTTGCTTGCTTGCTTTTTTTTTTCCCCCTAAGAATTCAGGCCCAATTTCTTTAGGCTTCAGAAACTGAAATTTCTGATCCATTTTGAAGGTAATTTATGTAGTCAGTCACTATCTATGAAGCCTGTTATTTAAAGCCAGGCATATATGAGTTGTTCATACATATTACTGAGTTGCTTATATGTTGGTTCAAGTCTTCTTGAAATACCAGAGAAGTTTTAGGAGAATCAAGAAGACAATCCAACATAGTATTTGTTTTCAAGGTTTCTTCAGTAGGAAATGTCATTTATTACCATTCTTTCCTCTAAACAAAAAACCCCAAAACACAGGGAGTTTTTAGAACTTGCAAGCACTAAAGAATGATAATAATAAAAGTAAAATTAGAAAGCCATCCAATCTATAATATCCATTTGGTCAGTCAGGTTCAGTTTATCATTCTTGCACTTACAGTACTGATTACATGTGAATAAATGGATTATCATAATTTAAGGAAAAGATCATGACATCTGAGTTTCAACAACAGATTTGAAGAAAAATACCTCGTTCCAACATTAAAACCAGAATTTGTTAGAAGACATAGACCAAAAAATGATTACTTTGTTTAAGCTATTTTAGTGATCTGTTCAGGCAACAGAAACACTAGCAGGTGACAAATAATCATACATCATCATAAACAAGATAAAATTATTTAGGATAAACAAGGCAGAAACAACAAATAGACTAGATCTTATAAGTATGAACATGACAGAAGAAATCAATGGACAATTCTTTGAAACAAAACCTAGATTTGTTTTTTTTTAAATGGACAGTAGTTTACAATCTCTAGGTTCATAGAACATTTAAACGTTTTGAAGATGATTCCAGTGATAGTAAAAAAGGCTCGTGTGAGTAGTAGCCTGGGGTTAAGAATTTATTAGAAAGTCAGACATGCTGGGGGAGTGTCATTTCTCTGTGTTTTCAGGCAGCAAGTACAATGAACAGTACCTGCAAATTGGATGAATGCATTAGTTTTCTTTTGAGTTTTTCTCTAGCTTGCCATTACCAGAGGCAAATGAAAGAAGGCAAGGTCTTGATTTCACTATTTGATCATTGTGTTGCATTCTGCGACCAGCCTTAGGAAGGGGGTAGACAAAAACCCCCACCGTAGGATAATATGAAATGTGCCTTTATTTACATGTAAGATTATGTCTCTTGTGAAACAAGGAATTAAGCAGACCACAAATTACATACAAACCTCAGCAGTCATGTAACCATACACTGTCTCCTTCCTAACCAGCTCTCCTTGGCAAAGAGTGACAACAGAAACCTGAATTTTGTTCTATACAGGAAATGTACTCCTCAGGATTACAATTTTTTACACTGAGTTTAAAAGAAGGCTAAGATGGGTTTGCAGAATTATTTAAAATTGCTTTTTGCTGGCTATTATGTTGATAATGTATTGGGAAATATTACATAATGAATAAACGTAACAGAGATGTGTTCCTTTCAGTGGACTTCAGATGTTGAATTCAAACCTGGGAACTAATCAGTCTTTTGCTGTGTTTGCATCACATGCATCACTGCGTTACATAAACTAAAGAGTTTACAAAGACCTGGTGGAGTTCCTTCCTCCTACTGGTCTGAGGCAGAGATAATCTAAAAGTAATAATCCACATGAAATCCAGTGTTAAATGCTTCAGTTTCCTTTTTCTTCTCTCCCTGCACACCTCCCAGCTCTCCCCTTTCCCCAAAATGTACAAGCTGTTTCTGAAATAACAACTTCGCAGCAGCAATATGCACAGCTTCGAGGTAAGAACTTAAGTGTTAAGAGTGGGAATGACTGACTGATATTTTGAGCTGCATTCAGCACTGCATTGAAATGAAGCTGCTTCTAAGCTATTTTTCTATTCGAGGAAGTGGGCAGTGACTGCCCTGGTCCCTCACTGTTATCTGAGTACCTCTCAGGTAACTCACTACGGGTGGCTACCACTTGCTCCTTCTGTTCTACCACCAGCAAAAGGCAGTGTAAAAGGAGACCCCAGGAGCCCCTCCTCTCCTCTTCAGGAGAACAGCAGGCAGATATGAGGAGCTGGGCACTCTGACACACCAACCACACCGGCTCAGTGCCAGCAAAAGTCTTCTCAGGATTCTGCATCATCCCCATCGCCGGCAGCATGAATAATATAAACCTGCACTCGTCCTTTAGCGCTTCGCAGGAAACACCTCTCTTTTTCAGCTGGTTTGTGGGGTTTTTGTGACAGCAATTCCATCAAGCAGAGAGCAATGAAAGCAGTGAAAAAGCAAGTGTGTGCAAACAGTGATGAAAGCACAGTACAGCCTCTCTGCCTCTAAAATGGAAAAAGTAAAAGCACGCAAAGCAACAGCATCCAAAATTACTGCTTATCTGCTTACTATCAATATCCCAACCCATGTAATTCGCTTGTACTGCTCATCTGGTGTCTCACATCTACCTAACTGGAATGTTTTAATCATCCTGAATTTACTTCTAAGGACAGTTTATCAGATCACTCAGTCATGCCATATGATACTACTTGCCGAGAACCATATGACTTGAAGAAACAAAACCAATCACATTTGGGAGATGAATAAAGAAACCAGGAAGAGTTCTTCAGTGGTCAGTCAAAACCAATCCAAGTACAGTACAGACTACTAAAGCTACTTCTTCAAATTAAAAATATTATGGTTATAAATGAATGGATTACAAAATGTTGTTTGGATTTAAGCAAATGAGGATGACTCAGAATTCTTAGAAATAAAAGGCAAAAGAAGAAGCAGACACACATGTAGAAGGACAAATACGAACATTTCCCATTAGCTGGTCACTGGCATATTCAGTTTTATCTTCTCAAACCTAATGAACTTGCAACATATCTGAAGGTAGCGATACTTTTTGAAAACTTAAGTTTGCCTATCTGAGGCCCTGGGGACCCTGCAGCTTTGAGTGGAGTAAAATATGATGCCATGTACATGTGTAATTTGAATCCCAGCAGACAGCTGTCATGCTGTACCATACACCACCAGTGTAAGGTTTCACAAAAAGGCTTGAGCTGCATTAACAGCTTGTCACCACCTCTGACAGGAGAGCCTGTTCCTTCCTCCCTTCCATCCATGCCCATCAGCTGCCCTCTGATCATCTGATCAGATAGTAAGCAGGTTTAAATCACTCAAAGAGCAGAAAAACAACCTGGTAAAAAGTATTGGAAGTATTTGTTCCTGGGTTACATGAGTTTAACAAGCTCCTCTTGTGAATTAATGAGCAGGACTGGCAGAAAGAAGGGGGGAAAATCACATGCTTAGAGGGGAACCTGGGGAGGAGAGGGAGCAGCAAGAGTCTCTCCTCCCTCCTTGACAGTGGCAAGCTGTTTCCTTGGCTCAGCCAGAGCAGGGAGCCACGCTCACAGATATGTCACTTGTGAACTGTGTTCCCATGTTACCTAACTGCTGTATCTTTTAGGTTACAGTAACCAAAAAACTCCTATATGGTCTTTCTAGTTCACAACATGCCAGCATTTCAGTCAGATGATGCCTTTCTGTGGGGAAAATAACCAGATGAGGCTAAAGGATGCCTGGAAAAACTGATGATGTGAACTCTGCAAAAGTCCCAGATGAGATGTTTTTACGTGTTTCTACATGTTTCCTTCAAAGGAAGGAAGGGAGGTGGTACAAAGAGAATGGATTTATTTGGAGACTTTTTCAGGAGTCATCTAGGGGAAATTAGGGAAGAGCTAGCAATCTCCTCCACCAACAAACCTTTGAGGCTGATGTTGAATATTTCCCACATCAATGATGGAAATTTTGGGCCTGAGCAACCTGGGAAGTTAGTGTATAATGAGGAAGGAATGAATTTATTTTCTGGCTACTAGGTTATCTGATATTGCTGTACCCAAAGGGGGACAGGTTCATACAATTGCCGCAAGGCCTAACTAATGGCTCTCAAAAGGAAATCTGAAATTTGATATCAGATAATTGATGAAGGGTCATCTGTTGAATCCTCTGTACCAGCTATGACCAGCCAACCTTATTTTGCTAACCAATAAAGGTTTAGCCTTTTTGTCAGTGAATGTCTTTGATTTCATAGCTCACAAAGCTTCCTCTGTAAAGACACCGTAGAACTGACAGTTTCTCTCTAGATTAATATACATAGGTATATTTTATTAAATCTAGAAAGGTAGATCAGTTCAAAGCTAGTTTTAGGTTCCTGGTGAGAAATGAAGTACTGTAAAAGATGGCCTAGTTGAAAAGTGAGTGCAAAGACACAAAGGTCAGATTTATAAATAAATAAATCTGACTTGAAGGTGACATTGTATTCTGCAATGCTTTTAAGAGTCCAGAATAGCTCTGGACCACCTTATTTTGATTATTTATTTAAGCACAATTGCAGCACTCTATTTCAGGTGAAATGCAGATGTTTCCTATACCCAGGCATCCTTTTGTGGCAGGGGAAATGTAAGTATTGGTAACTAATTTATCTGTAGTTTTTATTTTCACTGACCATATCTTGGAAGAATCCCTTCAAGTTTCTTTCTTAAATGGGAATTCAACAAACAGATGGAACAAATTTCACAATAAGCACAATAACCACGTCAGGTGGTGTAGCACATTTTACCTGACAAGTCAAAACTGTAAGACATGCTAAGTGGCCGCATTGCTGTAAAAAAAGAAACAAAAACAACAACAAAAAAAGAAAACAATTCAGCTATTAGAAAAGCAGAAGGATAACGAAAACAAAAGATTAACTCCACTTGAGACATTTTGGACCCCCTTGCTTAAATCCAAAATGTGTCAGACATACTACTGCTTTACTGTAGTAAAGCTCAAAGCCTGAAAACTACAGTAGCATAAATGGGACTTGCAAACAGAGCAATTATATTACTAGTAAATTAAGATCTTTGGAATTCAACAAATCAAATATCAAAACAAGAGACAAATATCTGAAAAATTTAGTATTTGAAAATAAAATCACCATAAAAGAGAAACAGGTAAAAGGGAAAGAGAGAGGGAGAGGAGAGAAAGAGCTGAAAAAAAATTGAAAGCACAAAGCCACATTTCACACAAGTTTCAGTGACCTGAAATAAAGATATTTCTAATTTTTTTAAGCATAATCTCCAATGATTATAATTAAACTAATAAAGAGAGACACCCAAGCTAAGCTTGAGCAGTAGTTTCCTTGAAGAGGGTGGAAAAAAAGGCCAAACAAAATCTGATTTGTGCTGACTCCTGTTCTTTTTAAAAACCTTAAGTGCACTTAGCATTTAAAATGTATCCATAATGTTATTCTCTTCTTCCCAGGCCTCTGATGATTTTATTGTTAGATAAAAAAGTGGTCAGATGGTCTATATTTCTGGAAAGGTCTATCTATATTTCCAATTAAGCAGTGTACTTAGGGAGCAGACCCTCAAAATATTCTTCAACTGAAAATGATATTTCAGTGCACTAATCTAGATAAGCAGGCCAAACCCAGTGACAAGAATGTGCAAAAATGCATCAAAACTGAAATCAGCTTAGGTGTCTTACTTGACAGGTGATAAACCTGCAAGCTGGTAGGAAGGGCCTGCCAGACACACACATCACTGGCCCAAAAGATGTTTATAGAAAGGTTGTACTGGGACAAGTTTTGCTCATGAGAATAAATCTAAGTGATGAATGAAGTAGGTGGCTGACTCAGAACTAAATTTGGGAGTCAGGGAATTTTTTCTGTATTCATTAACTAGAAATCATCATAGATAACAGCTACAGAAACAGTATCTAAATTTCTGTCCAAACTCAGCATAAAGGCAAATACTTCTTAAAGCATAAGGTTGTTTATCACCTGATACTGAGTCCTAATAGAACATTGATAAAACCTGCACAATAAACAAAGCTAAAGATTTCTCCAAGCTCCATGAGCTCCACTTGCTTGAGTCACAAATCCATGCTTTTAATTAAAAGGACATGTGCCTCAAGGCTGCGTTTGTCTCGATGGCTTATGCTGATGATTTTATGAGGCCATTTGAAAGCTCACTCCAACTCCTCTACTCAAACCTCTCCCTTTGTGAGTCCATTTTCAAAGAAGTTTTAGACTGAGACTGGCTAGGGTAGAGAAGATCTTACCTGTACCATGTAAAGGTAAGAGGGACAAAGCCTGTGGCTGCTGGAAACACTTGCCATAGGCACACTGGGATCACAGAGGGGGAACTGGAAGAGCAAAGCCCCCTCACCCCAACAGTCAAACGTGGTTGTGCTCTTGACCATATAAGCAGAGCAAAAAGGAGTAACTCTGGGACATGTGAAACATACCTTATGCTCCTGAATATTTCACTGGAAAGTGCTATTTTTTCCCTCCATTTTAATGGCAACAAATATTTCTGTCCAGATGGTGCAAGTGTCCCACATGGTGCTCCTACTTAGATTTATAATCCTTAAGCCTCATTACCTTACATGTCGTTACACTAAATTACATTCAGTGGTCATTTAAACTGGATGGCAGATCTCTTTGTGCCATACTGAATGCCACTAACATTACTCTATTCCCAATTCTGCACAAGTACATTCTTTTCTAAAAGGAACTTTGGGCATAACAATCATTCCAATTGTGAGAAAGAGCAAAAACTCATATATCAATATAAGGGAAATAACCTTAAAGGCCTTTGGTCTTTCTGTTCCTCATGCCAGCAGCTAATATAGACTTGGAAAAAAGCTTTCATGCATCCCCTTTTACACCTCCATTAATGTGGCATTTTGTCCAATCAATTCACTGGACTGAAGAGGCATTACCCCAGTTCCAAAACACAAAAATTTAATGCTTTAACAAAAAGTCAAGGATCAGTGGAAGACAGGTATCCCTCATTGGAGGCAATGCCTTGCAATCAGTCCAGAAGTAGTATTTCAAAATTTAACATTGGTTTTAGAAATTGTTTACTAACTGGGTTTGATGCCATTTATATCAGTTAGAAATTGTAAAGATTTATTAGATCAAGTTGGGTGCCCCTGAGACAACATGATAGCTCCCAGATGGAGAACATTTAAAACACTGAAACTGAATGTTTGAAAAAAATAAGGAGTCGTTCCACAGTTTTACAAGCTTCCTACATTTGGAAAAAAAGTCTAAGCCTGTGAGAAATGTCAATTGATCCAGCAAACATAAACTGAATCCAAACCAGAAACTGGAAGGCCCAAAAAAGCAATATTCACAGCCTCGTGCTTTTGCAAACGTACCCAAGCATTCCCCAAACTCCATCAAGCACTTCAAAACCAATGCAACAAAGCAAGACTGATGAAATTGTTTTTCTCCAGAAACAATGGGTTGTCACAATCCACTGGAATCTGGACCAGTGCCTTTGAGCACATGTGGCAAGTACAAATATCTTTCCAAAAGCGGTGACAGAGAGTACATACGTGGATTTTTTCACACTTTTCAGCCATAAGACTCCACATTTGCTCTTTAAAAATTCAGCTACTTCAGTTTTTCTGATACAGATAAATACAGTACTCTTAAATCTAAGTCACTATGTAGGACTGTATTTGTCATGCTTTTTTCATCAGAACCACTGAACTCATGCAAACTGGTGACTGCTGCATAGCATAGTATTTATGTCATTTCATAGTGGTTTGCTGAATATACACTGCAGAAATGAAATGCTTTGCAGCGCAAGTCTGAATTATTTTCCTGTAAAAGACTTAAAAACACATTTTCCATGACTTGGAAAAGGAAGCAAAGATTTAGATTCAAAATAAATGCAACAGATTCAGTAAAAAGAAAAGAAAAAAAAGCCAATTTTAAGTTAAAATAAAGAAGTTGATGCTAACAACAGGAAACAAAGAGAATAAATTAATTAATGTAAAGAATACTTGCAGATAGGCAAGGTATACTGCACTAGAGACAAGCAATACCTGTTCCATTTGAGCAAATCTAACATTAACTGTCATGTGCAAGCAATATAATACCATTCCATTTATCTAACACATTAAAAACTTGAACCAAGCTGAACCATTCAGTTTCATATTTTAAAATATGCACAAAGATTGCATAGCTCTAGAAAAGCCTGTAGGTTCTTTCTTTTTCTGAAGGAATAATTTCATCTTCCGTGACATCTGCAGAGATGTGGCTAAAATTGCTGCTTCTCATCTGGGAAGTTTTCTGTGGATGCTGCAGGTAAAAACTGGCCACGTGCTTACCCAGCCTGCTGCGCCTTATCTCATCAGGGGAGACTGGACGTAACTTCCTCTCTGCCTTGATCTCCTCCAGGATCCTTTCATGGAGGCTGCGGGGCCGTGGTGGGGTTGGTTTCAGTTTCCTTGCCGAGGCCTGGGGATACAGCGACAATCATATTTACATTAAAAAGTGCTTCCTTGAAAGTAGATTTCACACTTTCTTGGAAAAAAAAATGTGGAATGCTGTGATATGATTTTACATGCACTCCATTTCAAACCTCAACATAAATTGAAAGAGGGTTTTACGCATCATGGTTTCCCAGAGATAAAGTGCTGCTGGTAATAACAGTTGTTAATTGGTCTGTGCAACATATTACACACTATTCTTTTAAGAGATCCTGTTCTACATACAGAAGACAACATTTTTGAAAGCCCAGGCAGAAAATAAATGTATTTATATACTTGCTGGAAGCAAACATGGTTTAAAAAGCCACTACTCTGTTAGGAATGAAGCCCAATGGATTACATACAGGATTTAATGGAGGTCGCGATCGGATGAAATCCAGGATTATTTCATGGGCACTCTTTTTTAATCGAGGTGGGATGTCACCGTTGACCTGGAAAGGAGAAAGTGAAATATATATTGCTGCGTTTCACATTTGAATTCATGCACATGAGATCAACTGAAAACTCACAACAACCCTGACACAGCTTGCAGTGTTCCAATACCTATGCCAGACCTAAAACCCCACAAGTCCTGGGCAGAGCAACAATCCATATGCAGAGCACAGGCAAGCAAAAAAATTTACATGGCAGCTTTTCAGCTCTGCCGATAGCTGCAAAATAACTCCAACTGCAGCAGCTTTAAGCAGTAATACTGAGGATTTTGAAGTGATGAAATCAAACACCAAGGCTGCAATTGTGTCTATGGGAGGAGTGGAAGTGCATTTTCTCATTGTAAATCATGTATTTCTGTAGAAGAGGGGCTGGGTGAGAGTTGTTTGCTTCTTTGTTTGGTTTTCTCCAGAGACACAGACATTTCTTTCTCTGATACCTCATTTAGACATAAGACCATATACAAGACATCACAGGGGAGAGTCATCAATTCACTATAGGTATAGGGTTTAAAGAAGGCAATGGAAGTTTTCCTATCATATGAAGAAAGTATAAATCATAAATTAGGATTAACTGTATGGAATTGCTTAAAAAAAAACACCTGTCAGGTTCAGTCTTCATAGAACACAGTGCCCAAGCACTCTGTCAAGGATGAGAGATTAGCCCATGCCATATATCCTTCTGGCACCTCCTGTTACTACACAGCGGCTTGCTATCCGCCCTGTCCTCCAATTTCACAGAAATTCCCATGACATGCTATTGCTTAGACCAAGTGTTCCACATTTCAGCACTTCTTTTTTCTTTTTTAAGGGTCAGTTGCCTCTTTTTTTTTTTTTTTTTTGGTGGGATTCTCTTCATGCAAACTCTGTAGCCAGAAAGCATATGTAAAGACATGTGTCTGGTTTGCCAAAACACAAGCCCTTTTGCTAACCAGAAGGATTGCTGCAATCACAAAAAGGGGTCTAAATGTCCATAAGGTCACCTGAATATGATCCCTATTTGAGCTTCACCAATGCCATTCAGTTTCCATACAAGCTCTGCTCACCTCAGACATGCTCTGTTCCCAGGCTGAGGGACAGCCTCCCAGAGAAGATTCATCCCCTTCCCTCTAAGAAATTGGATGCAGAGTCCCTCCTGGGGAGTATTTAATTGCCTTCCCTGAGGACTCTTTCTGGAGATATCCTACCCCAGACATGGTCCAAAGTCTATCTGTTCCACTCTCCTCAGTGTCCTAAGAGAGAATTTCATGTTGCTTGGCAAAGAATACCAAGCTGCTAAACTCTGCAACATGCATCATCTTCTAAATATAGTGTAGAAAAATTAAAATGGAAAAGGTTTTCTACTAAACCATGATTTGACATTTCCTGATGAGGAGAACACTATTTTAAGGGGTGTGATTGATGTCTTCTTTCTTGTTCAAAGACTGAGCGATTTTTTGAGGCCAGCATGCCCCGGAAAATTGTTAATGAAATGAGAAGTCTCTCCTCCCTGAGCTACTGCTCGTCAGATGTCAAAGTTGATAGCTGAAGTTGAGAATTATTACCATCAGAACAGCCGTTTTGTAAACTGATAATCTCTGTCTGAGCCTTGGGGAGCAGCCCTCTGCATGACAATAGTCAATAAATAATACATGGCTCGGAGCCTTTCACCTCAGGGCACTCTAGGCCCTGACTTGATGCCACCAGGGTATAATTAGTATCAGTATTACCTACCATCTGATTGGAAAAGGAGAAATGTAGGATTTGCTTAAGTGATTTTTCACAGGATACGTGGGGAGCTGGTGGCAAAGCAAGTGGATGTTTCACAGCCAACAAGCCAAAAGCAGGAGCACTAGTGGCAGAATCCACCTTCTCCTACTTGGTGCCCAAACAAGATACTGATGGAAGATACTGAAAGGAAACTTTTATCCTCTCTGTTCACACTAGATCTATTTATTTACTCAAACTAACTCTCTCTGTAATGAGCAACTTCAAATGAATCCTTTACTTAATTAAAATTCACAGTTCTTGATTAAAATCTGCATCAGAGACATTACACAGATGCAGCCATGATACATGCACAGGAAAAAAACCAAGAAACAATTTTTGTTTTTTTCTCTCCACATACCAGGCTGGCCCAAACTACAAACCAGTATTTGAATAAATACCTCAAAACACTATAAAATTATCCCAAGTCTTCATGTGCATAAAACAGCTTATGTACAACAGTATGCATTAAAACTGGCGATGTGAAGAAAGCTCAACCAGTGATTATAAAAATCAAACATAAATGTAGAGATCTAAACAGCTAAAGCACAGAAAAACTAGCATGTGATCATCTACTCACAACCTGCTACCATCACATTTTAATACACAAATATGGATTTGCAATTTTAAAAAAATGGTACTTAGTTACCTCTGGCTGAAGCCTGAAGTTTTAAAATGGTGATCCCAAACAAGAAATACATTGCTTGTATGTATGGATATGGATATTGCTTGTTATTTATGGATAACTTCCATAAAGAATAACATCACTTATCAGTGACATTCAATTATCTCAGCCATTTATTTGTTTTGCTATAAAAGGTGTCAGCAATAAGTAGGAGAGTGCTATCTTTACATAACAGTCAATAGGACACTGATGTTGGTTTTTACTATCTAGAAATTTTCATTTAAAAGGAAATTTAAAAGGAAATAAAAAAACCAGAGAGGACACACTACATCATTTCCAGAATAGGTCATAATAAAGTTCTGTGCTGAATTAAAGTATTTTAAGTAGATATCTATTTACCACCTTGCATTATGCAGACAGTATAATGTTTTAGTTAACACAGCTGTTACTAAACACATTTGACACCCCACAACAATCTCAAGCAGCAGTGTCCAAGAATGAAGTGCTTTGGTACTTCCCATCATGAGGCACTGCATTCACACTGCTGTTCCTGCACATCTATTGCAGAAACAAGTCTATGATACCATGTGATAACCACAGTACATACACAGAGTCCCTTCTCTGAATACCCCTAAAGCACAATCAGGACCTGCAAAGTCCCTTGCTCCACCTAGGATGACTCCCACGCTTCTGTAGGAACATGTGCCAGAAGTGTAAAACGAAAAGCGCAGCTCCCCTGCTGAAAGCAACTCAGCAACACCAAGTCAGAACTGTGTGTAAGAGAACAACAGACTCTACAATGCCCAGCTGGACAAACTCATCAAAGTCCTTTGCTCACATTCTCTATGTCCTGCTTGAAGTATATGAAATCTTGCTTATGAAAATACTGTCCACGCACAAAACAACCAAACAAAAAACAAAACAAAACAAAACCAAAAAAACAACCGAAAAAGCCCATGCCCCTGCATTCTCAGCTTAGGCATTCAAATTACTGGATATTTTTGATAATGATGGCTTCAACCTGTATGTTTAAATTGCCTTTCTGCAACACAGCCAAGGGTAACACCACTGCATGACAGATACTTGTGAAGAGCTCAAATATGAAGACAAGAGTGCTGTTACCTATGAAAAAATATAACTGTTATGTAACATACTGCTGACTTTGGATAGGGCATAAAAAGTACCTGCAGGCATGTATTGAGTAACATAAGAGATATCAGTTACTCTTCAATAAGCACTCCTCAAGAAATAGAGTGAATGGTGCATATCTTGGATCGGGGAGATGGGCAGAAAGGAGAGCTAATTGTGAAGCACTGTGAAATTAAAAACTGTAGCTCAACACATATGAATAAAAACCAAAAATTAAGTCTGCAAGAGTAATTTAGTTCTTAAATTTCTCCATTTCCAGGTGTTGACTCTACCAATGTTCACAGCTTTTAGGTTCTGTGGGAGTGAGTACTCCATATGTGAAGAAAGCTATTAGATCTCTCTAAGGTAGATACTTAAAGATTTTTAAATTCTAGAATGAAAGCTATCTTGCTCCCATAACAATTGCAGAAATGAGGATTCTTGCCTTGGGATAGAGAGATGACAAATCTGAAATTATCTTCAGAAGTACTGAAATAGAAATGCCAACGTTACTGAAACAAATGAAACCAGCTATTTATCAAAAGCGCAGAATTTGACATTTTACATCTTCAAAACATTTTGAATATTTGCACTATAACAATGGGTGAGAACAAGCAGATCCAGTTACTGCTGTCTGTTAGCACAACAGTCTGAAACACCAAAATTTGGCCTAACCAGAACATCTGTTACTTTCTTAATTTCTGCTCAGAGTACTGAGCAGTCAGGGACAGATCAAAGTACCCTTTTAAACATAGCATCACATTAATAAAAAGAACAGTAAAGATATCATGTTGCAATTCATTTACTTAAAAAAATTACTTATTACTTAAAAAATTTATTAAACCTCGTTATCATTAGTACAATACATGTTCTCACAAGCTACCAAGTTTAAAACTACTACTCATTAAATTTAAAGCAAAAATTCCTTTTAACATAAATTCTGCTGAACGTCCATTTTGAATGATAAAAAGAAACACTGTCCATCTTTCCTAGACTGCCTTAAAAGTCAGATTTAGGATTCTTGTCCTTTTCTCCTCTTCTCAAGAACCACAAGGGTTTCCGCTGTTGGGAATCCATATAATCAGCTTCAGCCCGTGATAGTCAGCTAGAGGATGCTGTATCTATGCAATGTAACTAAACTTGTAATTCTGTGTGAATCCTTCAGGTTCCACACATTCCATGTCAAGATGCACTCTTTCAAGCAGACCCTGCAGCAGGATCCAAGTTACTGAATTTAAGGTTTCCAGTAAGAAAGAAGTGATTTTTCTAAGACAATGTCATCATCAGTTGTCAGACTAAGCCAGAAATTGCATCACAGACAGCCCTTACAGGTACAACACCTGCAGCTGACTGTAATCCCAATTCATATTTATGCCCAGAGTTCACTTTGGAGAACCTATCTAGAAGACAAGATAGCAGGCCAAAAATAGATGCTTGCAGGGATTTTGTACAGAGCCAGAGCCTGGACGAGCAGAGCAGCAGCTGTGCCCCCAAGATGCACCACATAATGAAGGAAATCTCTTCTGAAGAGGCAGGAGCTTGCTTAGCAGAAGATGAATTAAAAGCTAGTCTGACAAAAGCAAAATTAGATGACCCAGGGGTTCCCATTCAAACAGAACTACAGTCCTGATTGCATACAGTAATTAAGGTCCTGAGGGGACTGTTCCTCTTTTGCAGTGGGTAGTAGGAACACTTAGCAGAGTTCTCTGAATTGTTAGGGGAAAGACAGATAACATCATTACCTGGGTATGTATTTTACCCTACTGATTTAACACTTAAGCAACATCTGCTGCAGAAAATAAATACAATCGGATAGCCTAAATCCAGATCTTGATTAGGAAAGTACTTTCAGCTCAAACATAAAAAGCATTTATACTACACATTTCTGCCTCTCTCATCTGTCTCCCCCAACCCCCACCCTCCCCTCTGATTTTTTTCTGGTGGAAACACAGCTTTCTCACTAACAAAGATTGTGTGAGGATTTGTCAGGAAAGCAAATGCATCTGAACACTGAATATTCTAAGACAATCCTTCCATTGTAACTAATGACAGGTGAAGATAAGTAAGTGTAAGGTACAAATATTGATATTGACCAAACACATGCCTCTGACAAAGGGATATAAAATGTCCTACTAGGGATAAGACACCCTTTAGATCAGTTGATAGATGATCAGGAAGAACATCTAAATGTTGAAAAAAAATATAACCCTGAAGGACAAAAAGAACAGGGAGACATCAGTAGATATCAGACGTGTTCTGATAAAAAAAGTGCCTCAAGTCAATTTTACAAGCACCTTTATGAGGATGTAGGAGGAGGAGACCCATGAACACTCTCCAGCTTGCTCTGGCACATTGTCTTGACTTGAAAGCAACAACAGAATATGCTGAAAAACACTGAGCTCAACTTTTACAAATGGAAGACTTACATTTTTTTACATAGGTTATTCCTTGAAAAATCATAACAGATCATGGTAATGTGAGTTTTCAAACACTGTGATACAGGCAGTTTTCAACCACTGTAGGTTTTCCTTTGCCATCACAGTATCAGTCATGGTAGCACTTTACATTCTGGAATTCCAAATTCAATGTTCTAGCTCAAGATAAATGTTCTCTCCAATAAGAAAATTCTAAAACAATTTCTTAGTGGAAAGCATGACAGGACTTTTGAGATTACTTTTAAAGTTATCACAAACCCAACACAAGTGATTTGTTCAAACTTATGATATGTAGGCATGTCTTTCAGAATTTTAAATGCCTGCCTCATGGAAAACAAAGTACACTACCTCTGTTGGTTTAATGTTCTCTCCCTCAATGCCCTGTACAAATTATGATGCCATATAAACCCCATGAACATTAGTATCTATATGAAATAATAATTTCAAGATTTTCAGAAAAAAAAAAAAGACAAAAAGAAGACAAAAAAAGGAAAATAACATTTCAAATTTGACAGCTGCAGTGATTCTCTTGACTTACCATGACTTTCCTTAAGGTATAGCGTTTGGATCTAATATCATCCATCAGCATCTCATAGGGTGTGAGCTGATATTCTATTGGGAGTGGGTTGTACTGACGCTCTTGAACTTTCTTAAGTTTAACACCATTCCGTAAATCTCTCATCACTTGCACCCAAAAGCGAGCCTGAAGACAAAAGAGACAGAAATTTTATTTCATACCTTACCCTTGAATACCACCTCACGTTAAACCAAAGTTGTTAATTTTCCTACCAGGACACCACCAAATATTTACAGCTGCACTATTTTATTTTTAAGACATCAACCCAACCCCATTTTATTTTATATAAGCTTATTTTTAACACTCATGAATGTAACAAAACTTTGTTGCAACTCAGCACAACTGCTGGGTCTCACTTCAAGTACAGAAAGAGGATCTGAAATTCTCATACCTTACACCTATATTTCCACTTCAAGTATACTTCAAGCCCACATTCAAAAGTTTTAGACTTCTAGCTAATATTACGTGAATTAAAACAGTGATTGAATCTGAAACTTTGTTGCCCAGGACTTTTCTGCAAAATTTCCCAAAAGTTGTTCTTCAAATAGAAATTTTGGAATAGACTCCAAGTCCGAAGATCTTGCAATATTCTCTCAGTACTCAACTTCTCTTGCTCTGCCTGTAAGAGCACCACACACTAACACCTCCCTCTCACTTTCTGTGACGCAGAATGGCTAGAGAGAAGAAAGAACAGGTGGTGGATAGAAGATTGGGAAACTGAAATCAAGTATTTTTTTTAAGAACCTCATAATATTCCTCTATGAATTGACAAGAACAGTACCTAAAAAATAAAATAAAGTACTTCCAGCTTAAGAGTTTCCCTGTAGCCTCTTTCTTTCATCTCTGGAGAAATCCATCTGATGGCTCTGTCTACTGCCTGAGTGCCCCTCTGAAGGGCAGTCAACATGGTACCTGCCTAAATGTCCAGTCTTTTTAAACTGCAAAAGCTTCTCCATGAAAACAGTCTAAGGAAAAATATATTGCTTGGATACCTGTATTGTTTCATCTGTCTGCAAAGAAAAGTTGAGACTTCATTTAGTTGTAACTTGCTGTGAGTTACTATTACTTTGATATATCAAAAAACCCCAGAGACTGATTTGAACACAGTATCATAGAATGGTTTGGGTTAGAAGCACCTTAAAGCTCATCTAGTTCCAACCCCACTGCATTGGGCAGGGACACCTTTCACTAGACCAGGTTGCTGAAATCTGCTCCTGTTCCTCACCACCCTCATTGTAAAGAATTGTTTCCTAATACTTAATCTGAATTTTTCCTAATATCTAATCTAAATCTCTTTCAGTTTAAAGTCATTCAACCTTGTCCTGCCACTAAATGTCCTTATAAAAAGTCCCTCTCCAGCTCTCTTGGAAGCTTCCTTGGAGGTACTGGAAGGCTGCTCAAAAGTCTCCCTGGAGCCTTCTCTTCTCCAGGCTGAACCACCTGAGTTCTCTAAGCCTGTTTCCATAGGAGAGTTGCTCCAGTCCTCTGAGCATCTTTGTGGCCTCCTCTGGACTCACTCCAATGGGTCCACATCCTGCTTATGTTGGGGGCTACAGAGCCAGACACTGTTTCAGATGGGTTCTCACGAGGGCGGAGGTAACAATGCCTTTAAGCTTTATAAAGAAAAATAAACTACTGGTAGTGACACTGAATCACTATCAAATTGTTCTCTTACCCAGTCAGCATTTTTTAGTTCATCAAGATCTGTGCTGGATTCATCACTTGCCTCTTTGTCCATTTCCTGAATCTTCTTCAGGTTCTGCCAATGAAAAAGAAATGAGTCAATAAATGAACAGTGGCATTACTCTCAAGTACAACTGAAGCTTAATTTTTGATATCTCTTGAATAACGTTGTTTGAGTATTCTACTGAATATTTTATTACTTGAATAGCAATACTGTAGAAGTAACTTGAAACACTATTTGAATATATTTCTCTTCCTTGAAAAGTTCATCTTAAATGCTGGGAACAAATGTTAAGTTTTGAGTGTGGAATAACATGCTTTAGGAAAAACTACACATTAAAACGTTTATATCTCTAAATTTTTAGTTGCACAGAAAAAACCTTGACCACCTCTCAGGTCTGTTTAGCTACAACAGAAAAAATATTACCAGCCTGATAAGGATCCACTCATACCAAAATTACTGTTTGTTGAATTCAAGACAGCTGATTTTCGTAGCAGGAGAAATAAACTATGAGAATCCTTTACACTGATTAGTGACAGAATTGCATATATATTGTAACTAATTAGTCCGTATTAACATGGGTATAGATTCTGAAATATCAATAATAAAATCATGTATGGAAGAGAAGCAGATCTTTCAAAGATGAAAACTGCTACTTATGAACAAGATCAGATCATGCTAATATGGAAAAGATGGTGTGCAAAGGGGCAAAAATAAAGTTTCATACCAACAAGAATATGAAAAATTATTATAGCAGATCAAAGAATAGGCAAGCTTGCACACAAAAGCTTTACATCAATTTTCTTATACATACCAACACCTGTATATTCAAAAGGATGGGTTTTTGGGTTTTTTGTTTGTTTGTTTTTTGTTGTTGTTTACTTCTGTATTGAAATGTTTTGGAATCAGCAGGATAAACAATTTCTCAATAATCCCCTTTACTTTTACAGAGAGTTTTCCAGGATATCTTTAACAATGTTTCATTTGCTCTGTTTTCTAAGTACTCATTACTATCTGAAATGGATATTTACGTCCTCTGCTAACTACATTTTTATTTTATGAGACTAAAGCAACAGGTCAGAGATCTGACAGACATATCTACCAAAAGTTTTTCTGTCTTATAAGCACTTAAACTCTTCCTTTAATGAAACTAAACAAACAGTCTCAACTCAGCTTCTGAGCTTTCCAGAAGAAATAAAAATAAGCATACTTTTAAAAACTCTTTTTCCCTGGAAGTAGTTCCTAAACTGCCAACATCTCTGTGTAAGAAATGGAAGCATTGGAAAAGTGCTTAACATACAAAGTTAACACTGCCAGCATCTACCAAACCTGGTTGCATAGATAGGACATGTGAATCAGCTACCACAGCGGTTTTGGAAAGGCACCAGATGGGTTCTTTATTGTCTTATGCATGTAAGTAACACAATTGCTTTAGTATCAAAGAAGAAATACTACCATTGCCCTATCAAAATAAAATACATAATTTACAAGAAAACTCTAAAAAAACCATAAATCACCCACACTAACAAAAGCAGACACATCATGGGACAATGTGGGAACATTTTGGCATGTCCTGCAGCATCACAACAGGATAGCCAATTGGGAAGGAATGTCTTTATGGAAACTTCTGTTGGTCCTGGCACTGCGGTCAGTCTGACACTTATAGGCATTTGCCCTTTCCAAGGGAAAAACAGAAAAATGGAAAGAACGGGTAACATAAAGACCTTATTTATGTGTGTTTTGCTATCCAGGGTTTCTTCTTTTCAGTATCATGCAGTTGGAGCAATCATTTCAAACACAGTACCTATGAACTGTAAATTACTTTCTTGCAAACTGCTAACATTTACTGGTAAATTGTAAAATATAACATCTGATAGTTATTCCTTTATCTCTTTGTAATCAAAATGCTAACTTCAGTAAATGGGCTCAGAACTGTCAGATTTGCTCCTCCTTCCCATACTGGAAGGTACACTTGAATTTTTTTTTTTAATTAGTGTGTTCCAGCTGCTTAGCCTATACTTCAGTTATTCAACAAGACTGGTGACAATCACCCATCTCAGCAACCGTGTTCCCTACCATACACTTTACGGGGCTGGTTTGTGCCCAAAGGCTGAAGCTTTTGGCTGACATAAATATTCCATGAAGCTAGAAGAGATTACAACCTGTTTTTCTTAACAGCAGAAAATAAGACAGGGAAAAAAAAACCCTCAGCAGCTGAAAGATCTTCCAAATAAGGCAACCATCTAATTAGTTTCTCTGGAACATAGCTAGAGGGGCAGTTCCTACCCAAGAAAGAACAGGTGTAAGTGATGCCGGCTACCATGCACCAGAGAGCTGCAGGAACAAAACCTGCCAGCCAAGAGATAAAGTCTCTCCCAGGGCAGTTTTATGACACAAATGAGCAGGTACAAGCACAGCCTACTGCCAAAGCTGGGCTTCTTTTACTCCTCATCCCTGTGCCAAGTGCTTAGCTGCAGCACTGGTACCACAGGCACTCACTTTGTAGGGATAGTTCATTCCTTTCCCTGGCACCTGGCTCTGCCCCCTAAATGCAGCTCACCATGCAATTAGTGGAGAAGTGTAGAAAATAAAGGAATTTCCATCATTATAGAACTAACAAAGCTTTGGAAGAAACCAGCAAGTGCATTATGCTTGAAGGAAGTGTTAAGGAAGGCTTCTTTAACTCTTCCACACCTGTCAGGTGCTGCTTGGGAAGGAAGAAATTCTCTGTGACAAATGATTATGTTTAAACTTGTAGACTAAATGGAACATTAGGGTTACCCTCCAGCATCCCCAGCCAGCATCAGTGGGTTTCTGCCTTTGTTTCAACCATAAATTATAGAAACCAACACATTTAAAATACAATAGACCCTTTGTCAGAATTCAACTGTGTTCCAAAACCTGCAAGTAACCTCAGCTGCTGCTGCTGTAGCCACTTGCACTTACCCTTGGGACAATAGCTTAAGAAAAGCTATTACAGTATAATAAATACATGGCCTAAATGGATTTCCATTCCAGAAAGTAGAAACATCTTAAAAGGGTTTCTCTAAACGATCCCAGAACCTCAGACCCATACCACAGACCTAATTCACCGATTACAGCCTAGGCATTCATTCAGGAAATAAAGGTTGGATGTGTAGGAAATGACTATTTCAAGAGCCTTCGCTTCTTTTTTAAACCTTTACCGGATTTGATCATTTTTTTAAAAGACTGCATTTTGTGACAAAATCTAGTAATAAAAATATCAAATGTCTTCAAACCTCTTGCTGTACTATTAAAAGCAGGCACTGATTTGCTGCTGCTGCGTGGCCCACATTTGAGATGTGCTCGTCTGTGCTCAGTGACAGATGGGAGTTTATATAAGACTCTTGTCAGCACAGTGTCAAAGACTCCCTTCCATAAAATGCTTTCTAAACCACAATGCTTTAATGAATGTGGTATTCTAGGGAATCCAGACCTGGACTTCGCCTTTCACCAACTGCAGAACACAGTCTACTGCAGTTCCCAGTTTATACGTTTCATCAGGAGTCATTTGCTAGCTGATTAAATTGATTCTTACACTGTTATCTGTGAAACTAATAAAACATCCTTGCACATCTAGACTCAATTTAAAAATACATAACATGCACATATGGGAAAAACTGCTTTTATATACCTTCAGCTATTCAACTTGGGTTTAAATTCCAAGTACTGGAAGTTTAAATTCCAAGTACTGCAGCAGCAGTACTCTAGGTCTTTGAAAAGACCCAAGACCCATTTAGTTCAAACTCAGAATAGGATCAGTTAAATCAGTCCCTGAAAACCTCAAGCTGATAGCAGACAAAGTTCTTCATGTACAGAGGTATGGGCTGATGCACTTTGCCCAGCTCTGGAGAGGACAATAGTCACCAACCATGCTGCTCAACATAACTGTTTAGGAAGAGGCAAAAAAACCCAAACCAAGGGCATGTAACACTAATTGAGTACCAGTGTCTGCACCACTTAAGAAAATACAACCAAACCCTCCCCTGCCAAACAAAAACCAGCAGCATTTTCTCTTATTCAAGATCCTAAATTGAGGGATCAAACTGATCATGATGGGGCTGCAAGCTTGACAACAACACAGCTGCAAAAGTGGAGTCACTGAAGCCTAGGAAGTGTAGGCAAAAGTGAAGTTATGAGCTGAAAAGTTTCTGAATTAATTTATTTCTCCATCTGTGCTCTCTGAAAAGCCAAGCAGCAGAGTATTTTACAGCTTTTATAGTCACAAGACTTTCGAGAGTAACTTGGCTAATGACTCTATTTCCAAAATAAGTTAGCCATTAACATTGTTTAGGTACCTATTAACTACCTCTCATCATATTTTGTACAAATAATACAGCAGTATAGCCACCTGACTTCTTTCATTAGCTGTTTTCCAACTGAATCTTTGTATGGCATGACACTAGGAAAAAAAGAAAGGAACAATTTCATTTCTAGGCATGTACTTAATTAGAATTTGTATCTTTACATTACACACAGATTGGATTGAAATATATCCAGGCAGACTGCAAGAATTATGTTTTTACCTCGGAAAGTACAGTAATGAAAGACAACATGTTTTAAAAGAACAGTACAAAGATGACAGATTGGGAGCTTTCTCTGTTCTACCAAAAGATTAATTACAAGGCACACTGTGGATAATGAAATTATGGATGAGTTTTTGATGAGCGCGGACTTTCACTGAAATCAGAGATGTAGGCAATTTTCAAAATATACAAAGTCTTAATTAGTTTTGGAAGGAATATTAATTTTGATGCTCTAGGGTGTACATCAATCTCTAAAACTTTTTGAGCTATAAGTCAAACCTACTGCAACAGATCTGCCTACTGGACACTTATATCATATTTTATACTGGCCAGCATCACATGGTGGTTTTCAGCACCACCTGTGCCAGTTGTGGAGTTTATTACCCACAGGTCTACATGCTACAGACCAGCATCACCTCTGTTGGTACCACTCACAGAGTCACAAAGTGTTTGAGATTGGAGGGGATCTCTGGAAGTCAGCTGGTCCAATCCCTCTGCTAAAGCCAGGGCCGCACAGGGCCCACTGCCCAACATCACGTCCAGGCAGCTTCTGAATATCTCCAAGGACAGAGAATCCACGGCCTCCCCAGAAAACCTTTGTCAGTGCTCAGTCACCCTCACAGTAAAAACAGTATTTCTGGATGTTCAGAGGGAACCTCCTGCGTTTTCATTTGTGTCCATTGCCTCTGGTCCTGTCACTGGGCACCGCTGAACTGAGCCTGGCTCTGTCCTCTTTGCACCCTCCCCTCAGGTATTTAGAGACATTGATGAGATCCCCCTGAGCCTTCTCATTTCCAGACTGAACAGCCCTGGGTCTCATCCCTTCCTCACAGGAAAGGTTTTTCAGTTCTTTATCATCTTCCTTGCCCTTCCCTGGACTCTCTCCAGTATGTCAATGTCTCTGTTGCACTGGGGAGCCCAGAACAGGACCCAGCACTTCAGCTGTGGCCTCACCAGTGCTGAGCAGAGGGGAAGGATCACCTCTCTCGACCTGTCCCGGGCTCCTAATGCAGCTCAGGACACCATAAGGCTTCTTTGCAGCAAGGGCACATTGCTGGCTCACTCAGCCACGAAGTGCATGTGGAACATTAACTCCAGGAGAAGGCAAGACCAGGCAGTAACAGGGAGCCAAAGGGCAGATATCCCTTCAACAAATCACATTCACAATGTGGATACAGCCCTGGTGAATCCCCTGCGATCCAGAGCAGCAATTTCTGCATTCCTTTGCTTGCATAGTCTCTCCCTGTCTCTCTCAGTCACACTTGATGCCATTTCTGAGCAATGTGTGTGACCTTTTCAGAGCTTCACAGCGGGAACATGGACATCACTCATTTGTGCCCACAGTTCAGTGTATGGCCAGGTACCAACAAAGGCTTTTGGATCATCCTGGAAAAGATGAATCTTTTCTTTTACATGAGTCCATTTTCAGGAGATATTCAAATTACCTTGCCCCCTGCCACGCACATGTGCATTTCCTTCACCTTGTGGACCATTTTTTCCCTAATTAAAAAAAAAAAAAGGGGAGAGATCCCCTTTCTGTGGGATTTTCTTACTGCAATTTTGAAAGCTCACTTCCTGACATGGAAAAGCAGTTGTAAATGCTTAAACAGCAGGACAAGAGTTAGGAGGTGTCGGTCCATCAGAAGACCACTCCTGGACAGCAGCAGATGGTTCCCAGGATGGGTCTGCAGCAAGGGCACATTTCACAGAGCCTAAGAAGCATACAGATGCTGCCAGAAAGCTGAAAAAACACCCCAGTAAACTTGCTAGAAAAGCTTCACCTTGAAAAATCAAAATTTTCAGATGTTTACTTAAAAAAACTATTGCAACAGTAGTATCACATCTTTCTCAGCTCTGTCTGTCCTGTGCATCCACTACATTAAACATTTCACACTCTTTAAGAATGGAAGTGCCATCTCTCCCTGTCTACAAGTCAGCTTTACTGCTGACCTTTCATACAAAGGGAATCAGAGTGGAAGTAACCACATGGCATCAATTATGTGACAAAGTGCCTTAAACATTCTCTCTGACATCCATTGAGATGATCTGAACAGCTCACTCATCACTTCATCATTTCTGATTAATACACTCACCCAAATTCATGCCAGTAAAACCCTTTGTGAATCTACGCTCTATTTGTTATATGACAGATGATAACTGGGGGGAACACGTGACTCCTCAGTATATGCATTAGTATTAAAACATATTACAACCCTATAGACCTATCCCTCCTACCTACCAATCTATCCCTCTTGAAATCCGGGACTGTGAAAGACCTGATAAGTTTTTATAGGGCCAAATTGAAAACAGCATCACAGCAATATTTTTTCCCTGCCTCTTTCACAGTTTATTTCCCATCTAAACCTGTTCTAGGCTGCAGCAAAAGGTAGGTCAGATTTAGTTCACTCCAGGCAAGCGAATTTCTGCAGACAAAAACTCCCCCTCTTCCACTACAGTGAAGTTGCCTGTTTAAGCATTTACTGACCAAAAACTATGAACCTCATATACCTGGAAAATAGATACCCAGATGCCATTCAGTGGCCCTATAAAGAATCCAAGTAATTTCAAATTAATTTTTATCCATAGGAAAGTTATTTTAAGTAATTTCAGAGGATTCTTTCCCCTTTTTGATGTTTTCAATTTCATTTTGATCTCACATCCACAACTGTGTCTAGGTGTGAGGGAATCCAAAGGAAGATCTCCAAATAAAGCTGTTGTTTTTGGAAATAACTAATAGTGTAAAATTCCTGGCATCTTTAGTGTCAAACCCACAATATTACACAGTATAATTTTTTTCAATCAGAATTGATGTATGTAACTTGTTTTTTCCCCCCAGTTATCTGCCAAGGCAATCACCACTAATCTATGGCAACAAAATTTCCTTACTGAAGTATTCAGTGTTTATCTCATTTATACCCAATACTTATATGATAATAACAAAAAGGAAAAGAAAAAAGGAATTTACTAGAAGAGTATTTAACTGTACTCCTCATGACCTAAGATCTGCTACATATTTGCAAGACAGAAGAACATGTAAACAATAACACAGCTTTTACTGGCACAAACCTAGTGTGATCATATGATCCCTGCTTGCCTCAAGTATAAACTATAAAGGTCATTTTAAAATGGTGCAACAAGATTTACAGCATTCCACCTCATACTTTCTTCATACCTATTTTTTATTTTGTACACTACATTATTTTCAAAATTAAATACCTTCCAAATCTACAGTTAGATAAAAGCTAGGACCAAGGACCAAGCACATCATAAACCCGGTGTATTCAGATTCCAAAACCTGCTTCCAAGATAATTTTCTTTGTAATTTCTTACATGCCTGCTGAGAGACTGATCCAGAGTAAAATGAAATCAAAAGGTCAAAATTCTGGCCCTGGTTAGGCACAGCAATAAAAGTCTTACTGATTCAGTAGGGCCAAAATTCCATCCACAAGGATTACTTCCTTTGACCTAAATGTGCTTTGAATCAATGCCTAATAGCCTGTGAGAGGCAAATGGTTTTTTTCATTTGGGATTAACTCATAGTATGCTCTACGGTGTGATCAGACGTTGTTGGGTTTTTATGCCCAATTATAAGGTGATTAAATAATCTGCAATCTCAAAATGCCCTTCCACTTTTTAAAATAATTTTTTAAATATTATTGTTAAGACTTGATTTTAAATTATTATAGCCCACAATATTTTACTTTGACACTGACAACAGAGAGACATTATTACTGCTCACTATGGCCAAGATGTTGGAGAACTATTGGAAACATAACTCCTCTCTGAGCAGAAAGAAGAACTCTGAAGGGTCTTATCTCTGAACATCAACATGGGCTTTGCAATACCTGTTAAGTGTGGTGTTTCCAGCACAGGTCCCTCAAATTAACATCTCTGGTAGTTAAAAGCTGAGACATGAAATGAATGACGTCAAGGTTTGGGAGACAGATTTAGCATGGAGATCTTGTATCCTGACTGCTCCCTGCATCAGGGGTATTGGATGCAGATGTCTCATAACACAGGCACTTCAGAAAACAAGTGGCTCTTTAGCCATGCTGACACTGTCAAAATTATCCTGGTAGGACACTGCTTCAGTATAAAAATTGCTTTCAGTTTGAATAGGATTGGAGAAGAAGCGGAGATGAAATTTGACCCTGTGCAGCTGAAAAACATCTCAGAAGGATTCTCCCTCTTGGATGATGCAAAACAGCCAGGAAGGAAAGGGCACCAGCCCCTTATGCCTCTGACTGGTTTGCATCTTCCACCACCATGATAAAAGCTCTCTTGTGCTGCTCTGAGGCTCATCCAGCTCATTAAACCTGACAAGGAATAACCCCTTTATTTTTTGTTTTGCTTGCAATTTGCTGAGTTTGTTCCCTATAACCAGAAGAAGGAAAACAGTGGGAATATGTATGTGTGGGTGGAACAGCTCTGCCTCTTTCAGCAGCAAAATTTTTAGGTCAGCCTGTAAAATCTTATCCTGCTTTTCAGAGGTACTGTGGATCTTGACTTACAAAAGAAAAGAAAATCCTTCAGGGATTTATTTTAAAAAAAGTATTATGAAAGCGTTGTTATTTGACAAGTTGGCTTTGGTGAAGAAACCAGCTTTAAGAAATGAGTTTCCTTTCCTGCCCTTCACCTCACCCACCAGTTTTCCAGTGTTACCAGCACCCACACAATTGTTCACAGGGCCACTCTGCAGGCAAAATCACTGAAACTATCTGCAGTAAACATCATCCTTAAAGTCACTCTGGCTCTTCAGCCAGACCCGTTAATTGCAGTGGTTCACAGGATAGCCTTTCAGCCAACAATAACAGCCAAACAGGCACTGAACATAAGCATCGTGACCTGAAGGGGAAAATTTTTCTATTTTTAAACTTGGCTCTGCTGTGAAACCAATGTGACAGACAACAAACCAATCATACAGCAAAAGGCAAGAGAAGCTGCTGACTGGGGACAAAATAGAAGCAAGAAGAATCTCAGATAATTCTCAGCAAAGAGAATTCCCTCATGGGAAAGAGCTGAGGAAGAGCAGGCAAAGCTCTGACACTTTATAACATCCCAGAAACACCAGAGAAACTTTTAGACTCAAATATATTGCATACATGGATGCAGGGATAGGTACTTGTATGCAATGTGCTACCCTCAAAGAAAATAATCTATTTTACTCCCAGATAGACCAGTCACAGTTAATAACAAATTCTGAGGGATGTAAATGGTTACAGGCCAAAGCAAAAAAATCCCTCAGCTGAAGAACTGTTCACCCTGAACACTACAGATCACCTCCTCAAGAATCTGACATTCCCTACTGGCCGGGTACAGAAGCAGTTTTGTAAGCCAAATTCACACGGTGATGAGCTCAAAAGCAGAAAACCTTCTCAGAGTGCTTACCTCTTTTGCACTTTTAATTTTGGCCAGGAAAGTGTAGAGCTCCATTGTTTCAGCAAACAGAGCCCGACACACTGCTTGATAGTGGTTGGGCGCCTCTGATCGGGTTGGCAGGTGGGCAGCACACAGCTAGGGAGAAAAATTAATAACAGGATCAAAACAATGCCCCATTGCTTTCATCAACACTACAGAGCACGAGATAACATGAAAGTGAATGCAACCAAATATCAAGGGCACAAGCATCCATGAGACATTTCAGTTTAGTCAGAAATTGGGGTGTATTTTGTAAACCTTCTGGTTCTGTTTATTTTATTAGAAGAGCACTATAGGGATGGTAAGGGGACTGGTTGACCATGTTCTGGAAAACCAAGGCATTGCCTTCTCATAACCAGAAAAAAAAAAAAAAAAAGACAACATAATTGTGAAAACAAGCAACCTTGCAGTAGCAAATTTTGGGAAAACATATTTAATTCAGCTTTAACAGTTAAGTGTTATTTAAGTGCTCCTGTAAATGTGGAAAAGCACTGTATCCCTACCAGTTTATGAAAGCATGGAAGGAGAAGCAAGAAAAAAGCACAGTGTAACCATCAAGCTGAAACTCTGATCAGATTTATTTCAAGCAGTACAAAGATTTTAAAAATCAGCAAGAGCTATGGAAGCACAAGCTCATTGCTTTACCTCAGACATTCATGAACATTTCCAAACACAAGTATAGCTAATGCAAAGAACACTGACAGATGTTTTCATATATGCTAAACCTGCAAAAGTCTGAAAGCCTATTTAAATCACTAATAATCATTCACAATTACTGATAAACAGTCAGTTCAGCCTTGCTTTTAGAGTAAAACATGCAGCTCCCATTTTCAACAAGAGAAGTTTCACTGAAACCAGCTTTTACATTTCAAACTGAGAACCTGAATGGTATGAGTGACATCCAGCTTCAAGAACATGAACATCCAGCTTCTACTACTGTAGAACAGCTCAACACAGATGCTAATAGTTGTAATATCATTTTTCCCCTCAGTCAAATCCATCACCTGCAAGTATTCATCACAGAAATAGAGACTGAAAACAGGCAGAATAAAATAACATCTGTAATCTGTTTTCTAAACACTTTAAAATTAACAAAATCCCAATGCTGAAATTTGAGTATCAATGTCATGTATCATACTGGTGTATATGCAAAAATAAAACAAAGTCTTAACCAAGACCTTAAAATTTGTCTTGTTTCTGTGGTTGTATAGTAACTATTTATTATATATATAGCTACATTCAGATCTCCAGAACTAAAGCTTGAGACAAAAGCCTCTTTAGCAGAAGAGCCCTTAATTAGCCTAGTGGCATACTTGTCTAAATCTCTCCTGTTGTTACAGTGAATGCTGTGGTTACAAGGGGCACCATGCACATAAAGCTCGGGCTGCTTTTCCGTATTACTTTCCATTTGACTTAAATCCATACTGCCACTAAAAGGTGTGGTCCTGTGGCCTCCAGCTGTACAAATCCACAGATGCCCTTATGCTGGCACAGGAGCTCGTGCCCTAACTCAGGGAGGATTACTCATCCGGACAAAAATTAACAATGTGAAGGAAGTGGAGCAGGAGACAATTACTCTTCATGGCACGGACACACACACGGTAGAGCAGGCAAAAAGGAGTAAGGAGAACATGCTGCCAGGGTGGGAAAAGGGAGGAAAGGCTGAACAATTGTGCTTGGGTACAGTCAGATTTAGATTGGCTCAATCTCATTGACAAGTTGCTCTTTGAGGCCATAGGCCCCTTGCTACCTTTTATTTCTTCCCATTAGAATAACAATACTGAGCTCAGTGGTCAGATTTGGTCAACTCCTTTGATAAACACAATTTGGACCCCTGCAATATCCTGTTCGGATTAGGTACCCCTGTGTATTTACCTCCTTTTAGCTGTTAAATATATCTGTATCTATATCTATGGCAAGTTTATATATATGTGCGTGTATCTTTTTATTCATTCCTATATATTTTCCTTCTATGTATGAAATGCAAGGCAGACATGTTCATCAAACTGCCCTTGATCCCTACATTTCAAATTTTATGCTGTTTTGAAATGGATGGCCTAAATTTTCTTATAGTCTTCAAATATATTTTTGGATAATTCACAAGGACACAGTTGACAGTTATATCCCTTTTCTCCGCCCCCTCCTTTTTTTCCTCTTTTTTTCTTTTTTAACAAAACAGATAATTTCCTTTGCAGATAAAGGAAGAAAAACCAAAACAGATGCACTCCTAATGTGTGCAATAGTGATAACACATACCAAGAAGATTAAATCTATTAAATATTTCCCTTAACTTAATGAAAATATAAATTCTGAGTATGGTTGTGTTCTTTTTTCTCAAAAATGAATCATGTCCTTACTTGCCTTAACATGTTTTCATTTTCTGGTTATTAATTATAGTGCAGATAGAAGGGTTTCATTCTAAAATATACCACTTACAAGAATAAAAATAATAGCAATAGCACATTCAAAAAAGCTCATAAAATGGTATAACTCTTCATAGCTGAGAATAAAATTTTATTATTATACAGACTGCACACAGGTTTTTAAGAATCCTTTTTTTCTTTATTCAGAGGCATGTTAATTAGAAACAATTTGCATCAAATATTGAGAAAGTTAATGAAATGCAGCGGTGACAAGTTCAAGCAAGGAATGATTGTAATACTGATTCTATTACTGAACAAAAAGTAAAGCAAAAAAAAATCCTGCTACTGAACTTAAGTTACAAAAGCAGCCACATAAAACCTGACCATTTGGTTTGCAAACATTAGGCTGCAGGTATTAAAAGAGGGCCAGCAGCCCCTACTAACTTTCATGTTCTGAGAAATCAGTCTCTGAGTGATCTTATATTATGTGAAGATGCATTACATAATAAAACTCCTTCTGGTAATATTAAGTCAAAAGACTTAACATGAATTTTTTGGATTAAGGAAGGTAAGCCTGAAGAAAAAGGAAAATGTAAATAGAACAGACTGATTTTTCCCCCTTCATTGTAATATATTGTACTTGCATGTTGGTTCAGAATGCCTGACAAGCTGTAACTTCTGCATGAAAAAATACCACAAAAGCTAGGCAGGTAAGGCAAATCAAGTATGAAATGTCACTTCTAGCCAGAGTTCAGGATATTTACCCACTTTAAAAAATTTAAAACCTTTAAGTTTATGGTAGTAGTGTTTGAAGAGCCATATTACTGTAACACACAACAAAAATCCCAGCCAGAATGTTTTAATAACTGAGATATGAAAGGACAGCCACCTAACAAACTCGTCCTCTAATCATGTCATAGTGGTTGTGGTGCAAGGAGGATTAAGATCACATATGCAGTCTTTTCCAGTCATTTTGAGGTTGTATGCTTATTCTGACACTTGCCTTTTCATCCCTCATGATACAACTCAAAACCACCCTAAGGGGAATGAACTCAAACAGTGCCCAGAGCTTAAGACAAGGGCTGTTTGTTCTGCTTCCAAGAAGTCTCAGCAAGTATGGCTCAAAACAGATTATGTGGTCTTTGCAAACTGGTGAAATAATAAAAATATTATCAACTATTGAAACATTAACTAGCTCGGTCTGTAAATATTTCCATTCGCAATCATTGTGAAGAGCTGGGATTTTTAAATTTTTTTTTTCTAACAGAGCCTATCCAAAACCCCAGCTTGACCCAAAGCATTCAATCTTTGCTTAGATCACTAAGAAGATTAGAGGCTGTTTCCATCCACATTCAGGGTTCACAGGAAAAAAAGGCGTTATGTAAATATCATAGCCCTGCCAGCTCCTCCAACTTCATCCTCAGTTGACTAGGAAACAGGGTGCACCAAGCCAAAGCAGTGCTAACAGGAATCACAATTTAACCATCTGAAGAGATCAAACAGCATTTCTTGCATTTGTCTGAATATATTCCAGCAAGGCCTCCACAAAACAGCAAAAAATACAACTGACTCGCCCATTAAAATGCAGGTAAGTTTTGCAAAACCTTTTTGGCTAGATATATACTGGAAGCTTCATCAAAACACCTGGGCTGCTGGAACAAAGATTTCAAAAGACAAACAGTGTTTCCACTTGTAATGGTCTTGGGCAGAAGGCCTGTATGAATGCACCACAAAGAAGAAAAGGATTTCTTTTTCCCATGGGCCACAAAGACAGGCCATTGATATTATGCAAAACATATTACCAGCCTGCAAATGCCAGGCTTGTTAAGTGTTTTGAAAGCCCTGGAGTATTAACAGAGACTTAAAAGATGTACTTTTTTCTTAAGAAACAAGAAGAAATTACTTTAACCAACAGACCACTGAACATGCAACTGTACTAGGCAACTGCCTCATCCTTTGCAGTATGGTACTGCAACAGGTTCACAAAATAAAACTCAGCTTGAGATGCCTTTTCAAGTCAAGGCTATTTTCTGAAAGATTTTGTCTCTGTGAAGATAAACTAGAGTTTATGATTAGGCTTTTTTATTTTATTTGAATATGAACTTCAAGGAGCCACATGCCTTAGTAGAGAAATCTTACCAAGACGGTACCTACATATTTACAAAACCCAACCAAGCATTTTGCTTTGCTTTATTACCCAGAGTAACATTGAGAGATGGGCTGTTCTAGGAATAAGTGTTTTTTTCATGAGTTTGTGAGATGTTTCTTGCTAGGTTTCTGCTAGGTTTCTGCCAGGACCACCCCTGTCCCTAGTACCTGTGACTTAGGCATGGTGCAAATTTTGAAGTGGCTTTCAGAAGAGCTGGAGCTAAATCAGCTGCTTCCCTGCACTTCAGAGCTGCTCCCTCAAGCTTTCCAGGTAGAGATTTGCCCCTCCCTCTGCTGCTTGTAACTGCAGTGGGCCAAGGACTAGATGATCCCTCTGATAAAGGATTCTGGGGCAGTACTACCAAGGTAAGACTGTGATAAGACAAAAGGGATGGGAGCAGAGGTAGCTATTAATCCACAAAATAAATTAACAGAAAACACAGAAAGTATTCAGAGAAAGTTACTCTTCACCTGCAAAAGTTTGGTAATTTTTTAATTGATATTTTAAATTCTATTTTGCAAGTGTCATGGAATGTCCAACTGCTTGACGTGCGAGCTCCCAGTTAATTTTACACGCCTCAAGGAAAAGGTAAGTTTTGTGGAAACTGAAGCAAATTGCTAGAACTAAGCATGTCTACGTTAATATTTAAGTGTTCTCCAGCACTCAGGTAAGGCCATCCCTTGTGCTGGTGTTTGTTGTTTTCATCACTTGTTTGTTTGTTGTGTTCATCACTTTGGAATGGACAAGAGAAGTACTGCACAGTTCTCTACTTTCACAATTTCCAAATTTGATGTTTTAAGTGATCCTCCCCATAAAATTACTTAATAAATACAGTCTGTCTTTACTGATTTTCCTGTCTGGTATGAAACTGCAAATGCAGCAGCAAAGCTATTGCATTTAGCAATAACAGGTATAATTTGATGAAATAGTGGCCTTGGTTGGCTCTCTCTTTCAGGACTGTAAAAAGGAGACAACCAGGCAGCTGCTGAAATTAAAGATAAAACTGCAAATGGGAATTAGATGATGCAAGGATCGAAAACAGTGCTTTGCATAGGATCTTGATCCTTAAAGAAATGTCCACTTGTCTGCATCAGATAATTGTCATCGTCATCACTAACTACCCTCTGCTTTGCAAAGTCTGAGGATTAAAGGCCTTGAGCAAATTATTTCTAGATATGCTGAAATGTCAAACAGGAATGGACTAACAAATGTTTACAAATGCCCTCCTGAGTCAAAACTTAAGTCAGCATGGAAGCAAAATTGAAAGACTCTCATCATGTGGGTAGACTGTGCTGGGAAATGCTGTCATGCAGTTTTGTATGCTGTCGTTGTTTTAGAAACACAAAGCAAAACACACGGATTCAACAATGCTGAGATGAAACTGGTGCACAGTTAAGGACTCCCTTCCACTATTTTCTTTCGAACAGAATATCTGTCCTGAGATCGTTTCCTTCAGGTACCAACTGCATTGAGGTGCTGAGCACGTGACTCATTTTCTTTCTTAAAATCTTAACACTCCACAGCTATTTGAAGAGTCTTAACTACTTTCCTACACTATTAGACTGAATTTAAGCAGTGATGAGAATCTCGATAAAATTTCAATAGAGAGCAACGGCAAGACTAACACCTCACTGTCTCACTTAGAAATTTGAACCTTATCCAACAACAATTAAAAGTGAAGACAATTTGTAATCTGTTACATTTATATGATATCATCTTTAAGTAAATGAGTCCTACAAATATTTAACATAATTACAAACACTTTTGAAAGTATTTAAAACTTACATTGGTGTTAGGAAAAGGAAAGCACATTCCAGTATACATTACTGACTAGATTTCAATTTTTAAACCAAATCCTGTATTTTTCATGCTCAGTGAACCCTATTCTTAGTCTTTATTAGCTTTCTAAGAATGAAGACCTTGACAATCAAAACAGACTTTAAATGAAAGTCAGTCTATGTTTTCTTGAGACAATTATTATTTCCACCGGACGTTTTAAAATTAGGTTTTCAATGACTGACTAAAATTTTATGTGCTAGTGCAGACTTCTTGACAAAGCTGCATTTGTATAAATTCTCATTTCTACTTGAAAGCTACTAGGGTATTTTTACCCCTCAAATACAGCCCCCTACATACAGCTGTTTCTGGATTATGTGTTAGGTGTATTGTTACACTGTCTTTACACAGTGGACTAACAACATCCTGCTTCTCAAAGAGGCTTGTTTCAAAAGAGCCAATTAAGTGAAAACCAATTCTGCATTCTCTCTTAGTTTCAGAGAAACTGTGCTCTGTTGTTTCTTAGCAGAATAATAGAGGAATTAATAATATAAATATGCAGTAATCTGGATTTGTTAGCTCTCGTTCTTTGACTATTCAGAGGAACATCAATGGGATTATTCATGGGCAAGGGAGAAAACCTACCATTTGTAATTTTCCCATTTTTTTTACATGAAATGTCAATCCCTGCAACATTTAGCAAAACCACTAGGCAGCCTATCAGCAACAAATCGTTTGTAAAGCTCTCTGCTTCACAAGAAGACAACAGCTCATTGGGCAGCTCTCATCTGTACCACTCCTGCATTTCATGCAGGAACAGCAGCATGAAGGATGAGACAGAGGAATCTGGGTAAGAAAACCAGCTTCAAAAGCAGAGTAGAGGTGTAGATGGGAAAACATGATGAAACTGGATAATTAAAGGAGAAGGGGCGTGGCTGTGCATATTCACAGGGCCACCTGTAGTTATTTAGCTAACAGCCCATTAAGCTGTGGAACCACCCTTCACATTATTAAATAGCTTAGACCTGAACAACTGCTAGCGAAGAGCTGCACCCCTGTAATGCCATTCCTTATGGCTGTCTGCCGTGTTTCTCAGGCCCTCCTTCGGCTGGAGGGTGCCTTTTACTACTACTGAACTACTGCTGCTGTTCAGGAGATGGGAGGAAAGCTGGTCTTGTACCAGGATGCTTGGCATATGGGGCAGAGAATGAGGACAGGACAGAAGTTCTTCTTTCTTCCCCTCTCCCCAAGACCCCACACAAGCAGGTAAAGCAGCGATTACAGCCAGGCTGCTGCCTGAAAAAAAACCCAGAGTATCTCATGCAAAACAGTAGAAAATAGTGAAATTTTCAAGCAATGTAAACAGGAAAACAATTTTATCAAAAGATGCCATAAAATGTTGGGAAATTACTCTCAAATCAGACACCAAATCACACTGACACACATATAAAAGAAAGGGGAAAGAACTACAGAAGAGAGGCTGTATCTCTCAGTTTCTGAATAATGCCCATCAATCTCATCACTACACAGTTCAGATGTTTGTAGACTTTCTAATTGAGAGACAATATATTAATGTAAGGCAGTTTATTCATGAGCCACTTAAAATCCAATTAAAATATATCAACTAACATAAAAACATGCACTTTCCTTGGCAGCAGTTTACAGTTCACATACAAAGCTTTAAAGTGTATGTGTGTGTGGGAAGCTTGTTTGGTTTTATGTAAAGTGCTGAAACTTCTCTCAGTAGGCATAATAATAGTAATAATTTGCTTTCATGTTTTGTCCTGAAGCATGGCTTTTTTATTCCTATCCAAAAAAACAGATTTCCAGCTGCATAACCAAATAGACAGCATTACTAAGCATAACAAGCTGTTAAACTTCACTCCCAATGAAAAAAATCGAGTAACTCCTAACCACTCTCATTTTGCTTTCATTAGACCTTAGCATATGGAAAGCTGTTCTACTCCTTCAGGTATGCCTACTCCTTATTTGTAGCACCTGTCAGGGAAATCAGGTCTTGAAATCCTGATTGCATGAAAAAGGCCTACAGAAAAATACTTTCTATTCTTCTTCTAGACAAGTATGCTTAACACTTTTCTCTTAAAATGTATAGCCACTGAATCTACATTGCAATCGTCTTATCAAGCCTATCAGTTACATAAATGTTCAACATATGCCACTCTAAGATAGGTATGAACAAAATTATTTAACCCACAATTTATTGATTAAATTGATTAAGTAGTTTTGATTCAAATATGTATCCTTGCTTATTCAAACAGAATACATATCCGATAAATCAGAACTTTGTTATTTTCTCCTCCATTCCCTCTGTTTGTAGTGGCGGTGCCCTTTTTGTCCTTTTCCTTACACACACTTAATTCCTGGAAACTCCAGTATGGCAATTACTAGAAATTGAATTACCTGGAGCCAATGCCTTTGACATACTCCCTGCACATAGGTGGGATTAACCACCTGTAGAGACTGCAGATGGTGTTTACACTGCCTTGAATGCTCAGAGGCTTGAGGGAAAGACAACTTTGCTGCTTCACGTTGCCTCCACACACTTTGTTTCTTGCCAATGGCACCAACAGGAGTGAAAGCACCACTCTGTCGAGTATTCAAGGCCAGTTCATGTATCCCAAACTGTGCTGAATCTGCACTGTGGGGACTGTAGCTGTGCTGTAGAGGCTCTGTCACAACCCCACAGCCCATGCCTGCATATATTCTTTCTCTCTTGTGATATTAGGAACTATGAATTTTATTTTGTCAGTGCATCGGAGGTCAATGCAAAGGCCACTGAGCTGGTCAGGAATCTTTTCTGACCAAGAAAATAAAAAAATTCTGGATCAAAGCCATAGCTGACCAAACCACATATGATACTACAGCGTATTTTTCCTAGCTCTGTTCACCCATTTGCACTTCTTTCTGCTCAAAAGATCTTGGTCTCCATATGAACATTTAGGACAGACAACTGTAGTGAATTATTAAGCATCTTGAAGTAATTGACAGTTTTCTTGAAATCTTCAGTCCTGAACTCATAGGAATATATATGAAATATAACCTTCATTGTATCTAATTAAGAGACTGAAGATTCTAGTACGTTTTAAAGGCTGACCTATTGCTCCAATCTTAAAAACCATTAGTTTTCTAACATCACGACTTCTTGGAGGGGAGAGCAATGAGTCTTAGCTTCTCAGAGAGATGAACAACACAGATCTTAACACAAGATGAGAACCCAAAGATGGAAAGCAAGAGAGATTGTTTCTTGCAAATAAACTAAATATAAGAACATTTCTTCCTTTTCCCTAGGGCTTGGCTGTTCTAACAGTTATCTTATTTATTTCAAAATATGCCACTTGTAGAAGGAGGCCAACCAATGTACCTGGGCCAATCTCTGGCTGCAGAAACAAGGAGTTTGTTGTATTTTCAAAAAAAACTACTTGCACTTTTAAATGTTGAGCATTCTTTTGGAAATGAACTTATTTGCACACTCAGAAAAAGATGCATTAGAAAACATATACATAGTTTAAAGTATTTGAAGAATCCTTCCAACCCTTATTACCTTGCTTTTAATTAGCATAAAACTATTTTACACTTTAGATTATTTCAACCAAATCAGATTAATTCTCACCATTCTTATCTGAGAAGGAACCTTGTAGAAACAATTGTGTTCCTCAGTAAAAGGGGTATGTCCTCAACAGTGAATAGTTCAGGGAAAAAACCAAACAGCAAAAAAACAACAGTATAAAAGCACAGACATCAACCCAGTGGGCTCTTCATCAAAATCTTATTATCTGAAGAGAAAAAGAGAAAATGGAGGGAGGGAAACCATTTTCCTACTTCTCCAGTCAAGTGCTGCATGACTGATTTGTTTTCAAACACAGCTCTTAAAATAATTAAACTATTTTGTGCCAAGTACTCCAAGGACCTGCACCATAGGTAATTATTTACCTGTTCTCAGATACACATCATGAAAGATATATCTCTACAAGTCAGGCAGGAACTCCCAGCTCAGTTCTTCAACTTCAAAGCTGCCTTTAAAACCCCTGGCACTTGCAGAGGCATCTACTATGCGTCCATTGAACTAGATGCGTTTATGTGATAAGTCTATCAATGCTTTCTAAAGCAGAAATATAAAAGGAATTAAATCTCTGGAAGGCAATTAATACTGTAGTGACCTCAATCAACGGAGAGTAAGGTTATCAAAGGGGTGATCATGGTGGAGCACTCTCCTGCATGTACTCAAAGACCAATTGTTACTCTTGGACAACTCTTTTCTGTACTAACATTTTTCATGATAAAACCACTTTTGAAGGCTGAAAGTCAGGGCAGTTATTTTTTAAAACACTCCAAGACTTTAGAGCAAAGTACAGTAACTAGAAATGTAGAAATATAAATCTATTTCAAACATTGCTACCTTCAGCAAGATGAAAGCCAGTTTAACATCAACTTCATATAGGACTTGATAGCAATGGACAAAGGGACATACCTAAGACACTGCCTCAACTGGAGTTAGCTGACAGCCCCGAATCAAATCTAGGATGCACCATCACATCTACAATGAGTCTGGTGTAAAACTGATGAGTGTTAAAGCTTACAGATAGTTCTGTCAGCAAAGATAACTTAAAACATCACTCTCTTGTCAAAAAGCCCAAAACTTACGAAAGGACTTTTTGCAAGTATCCTTAAGTATACATCAGGGTCCCACAAGAAAATCGGGGGGAGGGAGGGAAGGTGAAGGGGGCTCAGTTCCTTCAAACTCTGCGTGACACCAGCAAGGAGCTCCCGAGAAACCATTGTGCTTGCAGCACCTTCATTAAAAGGTCTACACAGCTGCCAAATTACCCTCAAAGAGAGGCTGCCTTTATCTGTCAGAGTGGTAAGGAAAACTAATAATCCTTTTATTGTGGTAGGCACATAAGACAATAGAGGTTCGAGGGGGTGTCTGGTTATCTTGCTGTTCATCTCCCCTCAGCTGCTCACAGCCCTGCACCCAGGCACAAGCAATGCCTGCCCGAGATTACAAACCTCCTGAGTTTCACCCCCACAGCAGGAAGTGTCCTGAACACAACAGAAATGCCTGTCCTGTTTTACCTGCTCGCTTGACCATAAAGCCAGGCTGAGATCCATCTTGACCATAGAGATGGCTGCCATCCATCCCCTGGCCACCAGGAGAGCACTGGGAAGGAGCAGTTCCCTCTCTCCCTCTCCTTCTTAGCCACTGGTGGCAAGAAGTGAGCCCAGGTAGGAAAGCAAAGCCAACTCGTAGTGTTCTGAGGTATGCTTTTTTATTTTTTAAAGGTTTGTGGTATGGATAGATTTCAGCGCTTCTGCTGAAGGTGACACCATGAGGCGAAGTGTCTCTGGCAACCAAACTTCACTGGAAAGTCCCCGGCAAAGTGCCTTGGCTCCAAACACAGCAGGCACCATTACCAGGGCAAGAAATTGCAATAAACACCCTCCTTTGCTCACCAGCACACTCAAATGTGAAAAGGACTGACATCACCCTTTTAAAAGGAGCATAGTGGTTACTTTCAAAGTAAAGCTGACCACATGTTGACCTCCAGTTACACTGCCCAGAATGAAAAATCAGGACAACTGTTTAAGACACCAAATGACATCACTTTAATTAATGAAACCTGTCTATCAACATAATTCACTTAAACACTTGTCACGTTCAAAGCTGCTTTAAAATTACTTTGAAGGGATTTACACGAACTGTCCCCAGCTTTCATCAAGCCAAGGTACAAGAATCCCTTCACTTTCTATAGGGTTTATAAGAAATTAAACACAAGGGCAAACAAAAGGACAAAACTAACTTACTGAGTATTTTTATTTCCAAATGTCTGTTGCCTAGAAAACATGTTCTTTATTTTTTACCTCTGAGCCATTAAAAATATTTCTACTGTGACACATTTCTTCTGTCCAGACATGAAAAGACTTCATAAATCATGCTAATACTAGACTGAACTTTAGTTCCTTTGATTTGTTTCTTAATATCACAAGCTACCATAGAAGATTTTTTTTTTTTAAACAAACCCTACAGCTCACTTTTTTCACTTAACACTGTCATATTTTTAAACAGCACCTTACAATATTTCCTTTTTAAAAGGTGGATTGAGGATAGTGATACCTACATCTACGTATGCAAGTGTATGTGACTGTATAAAATACATATATGGGGGCTTGTTACATATAGTATGATATAATGGACTGATAGATGTGAATTGATTAGAAGAGACGAGTTCATAGAAGAGATTTGACTTCATAAGAATTTGCTGATTTAAAACCAGTGTTGGTCTTAATGCTCACATCAAGAAATCTTGGCATGCCAAAAAGGAAAAACAAATACAATTGCTCATTAGGACCTTCTTGTCTCAAGTCCAAGCTTGCTTTGTCCTAAGAAAAGGCAAAAACCCCCAAACTTAGTCAACCACCCAAAAAAACCCCCCAACCATAGAACTCTCTTTTGGATTAGATCACCCAAAGTATCATGTTCTTCCCTGCCAACATGAATGCAATAACTACAAAACAAATGCCTGTTTTTTCTAGGGCTTAAAATCAAGTTTCTAGCCTCTTTCTCTGAGATGCAAATAGATAACAACAAAACAAAGGGTTTTGTTCTCTCTTCAGGGCAGAGGCAATAAAACGTCTCTGTTTTCCATTCAACCAAGCTTCCGAAAAGAGTCTTCCTAGTGCCTCCTTTACAGGCTTTACACAAAGCAAACCCAGAGCAGCGTATGAAGCTCTGCCACTGTGTGCAGCTGCCTGCCCTTAGCACAATCCCTGAGCTCCCTGTCCTAATCAATCCCTCAGATAAATATTCCTCCTTAGAGGGTTTCGTTTGGGTCTCCAAACAACAACTACTCATGGTTGCTAATAAGCGCTGCCAGATTGCTTTGCCTCTTCACATAAAATCCCCAAATTCCCATGCCTGCTATCTTTGTACAGCATCCAGGCTGCCCTACACCTTCCCTTCAGTAAATGCTCTGCCAAGCTCAGTAGATTCAAGGGATTTACCTCTTGGGACCACTTTATTCAGTTGTACAGTCTAGTGTGAGTTATCAGAAAGGCTGCTAGGTTACAATCTTCAAATAATTCTCCACAATTCCACCCATCCGACTCACAAACTTTGGGATGTATGGCCCAAAGTTAGCAGTGAGGCAAACATAGAACTACATGAGAAATGCACTGAAGCCATCACCCAGAAGAATACTGCTTTTCCCATTGTGTTATTTCATGAAAAATATTTACAAATCAAGCACTTAAAACACACTCAGGGCCATGCATCCTGCGGACAATAATCTTTTGAAAGTCACCCCTTAGGAGTGCTTCAGTTACAATACTATTTCAGGAACTACATGTTTTAAACAAAAACCCACTGTAAAAAACCTTTTACAAAGAAATGCAAAACATGCCCTGTCTTCAGACCAATCTTTGGGACAAATATGATATCCTGCCTTTTAGATTCAGATCTTCAGGGTTCAGCACAGTCTAGCAGACATTGTTTATTTCTTTGTATCAAATGGCCTTATCTCACTTAAATATTTTTCTAAAATACAGCATGCAACAGTACACTAAGCAAAGGGGAGCAGAAGATAGCATAATGGGAGCACAGTAATCAAGAGTATACTGAAAAAATCACATAGATAAGAGAGAGAGAGATTATTATTTTGAGCAATTAATGGTACTTTTAAATCAGTTCTATGAACTTTCCTCCAAATGTTTAATTTTTTTTTATACTGTTACTGGCACTGAAATAAATGCACCAAAAGAAACTTTGCCTCAAGCCCAAGGCTCTCTCTTGAATAATTCAAAAGCAAGAAGCTCACAGTAGCTTAATTAAAGGGCCGTCCCTCTGTTTCTTTATTTTTCCCGTGTTGCTGTTACAGGACAATATGCCTCTGTAAGGGATTAAGTAATTTTGTAGCATCTATGCTGCTTCCATTTTCTTTGGAATGGAATTATATCATTATAAGTGACTCTGGACTAGCAATATTGACAACTGAAATGCACATAGATTTTTACATAATTGCTATCAGCAAGATAAACTTCCTAGCACACTCACATTCAGTGATTTATGTCCTGGCAAGAACTGGAAAAGGCAAAACTTCCACAGCCACTTTTCCTCTTACCCTCTCTCCTGAATAGGCTGATGGATTGTGAGGCTCCAACGCCTCAGAGAAGTTAGGGACTCCAAAATTTATAGTGGACAAGCACTTGGAGACTCTGCCATTGGACCTTTTCTTTCAGCCTGGAAGGGATAACATATTTTTCCCCAGCTAAATCAGTCAGACTAATTAAGAAGTTCTCCCCCACCCCATAAATCCTGCTTCTCTCACACATGTAGAGCACTACAGCTACAAGAACACCTACAATGCCCATTTCAAACAAGAGCTGCATATGCACAACATAAAAACTGCAGAAAAAAGTTCCTCTGCTGTTTTGAACACGGTCCATAAGTGCAGCTCCTGGGAATCTTCAGCACATAATACTACATGAGGGGACTGCCCATCAATTTTGCACATCACCATTAACTTACTTGTCTACTAAAACATGCATCCCACACTTAATGTAAGTAATACAGGCAGTCCTGAGAAGGCACCCTGACATTCCTATGGGTTATGCCCTATGGCATGCTGACATTACATGGAAACTAAGCACTTGTAGCTTACAGACACGACAGACATGTCATGGGAGCCTGTATAAGAATGGCCTTCACTTTTAAAGTAGCTAAAAGAGTCTGCAAAGACAAAAAGCTACCGACAACACCACAAACACCCAAGGCTGCCAAGTCTACACGGGTGGAAACAATTCTGACAAGATGAACCTTCGCCAAATCCTAATGTAAGACAAGCTGCTGTCCTGGCTAATTTTTCTGAGCAGACCTACTGCATTTACCAGGCTGACAGTGAATTTGAAAAACCCATCATGGCCTTCTGTGCATGTATCAGTTTCAACATCTGGAGAAGAAGGGAGGCTGAGAGTTGGAGAGGGAGACTCAGGCAGATCCCTCCAGCTTTGGCCAGGTCAGGCTGCATGGCCTGGCGGAGTGCTGGAGTTAATCCGTAGGGCAGAGAGGATATGGGTCCTTTTTGTAATGATGGCTCGGCTCTTTTCTCACTTTGTTATGGGTCACTACAGCTCTACTGTGTTAATTGACCATTACCCTGATTTCCAGCCATTACTTAGAATTTCAAATTAATCTGATCAAACAGAACATACCTTGTGACAGTAAACACTCATTGATCTACTTTAGTCTCCAGGGTATATTTTAGGCAGTGCAGGCTCACACAGATTCTTTGATACTTCAGACGTATTATTTCTAACAGAATGCCTTGCATGTTTTAGAACTTGTATTTTTTATGGGATATCTGGAGCTCTGTCATGGCAAATTCTGCCTTTTATGCATTATGGGCCACCACTACCACCAAAGAATCCTTCCACCTGCACTAAAAAATGGAACTCTATTTTTACTTGTATAAATTTTTTATAATAATTACAGCATAAAAGAGAGAGAGCAAAGTCCCTGCCCTACTGTCCCTCTTTTAGATGCATAAGGGCCACACACAAATTTCAGTTGTTTTCTAACCTCCCTACATATAAAAATAATCTGAACACCCCATCTGTGTTTCCTGTTTTGATTGGACAACTCCTTGGATTCCTCAGACTATTTTAGACCTTAGACAGGTTATACCAGTATAATTATGTGAATTATGGGTACGGAGGTTTTTAACCAGTGTAGATGTGCTACTGTGAGCCATAAATCATTGTAGAAAAGGTGATTTGGTTTTGTCTCCCAGCCTGGAGTAAGACACTTCAATCTATGTAAGCCCACACTGATGGAAGGAATGTTTCCAAGAATAATTAAAGTAAGGAAAACAAAAAGTTGTTATTTTTAAATGGAAAGACCAAAGTCTTGAGGGACAACTTCCTTGCAAGTACATTTGGTATAATCCCTTCATATCAAAACCCTACTATTATTGTTAAATACTTCTATTTTAATACCAACAACACGGAGATATTGCTCATATGTTACAAACACTCAAACATGCAGAGACACTCCTGCTTTATTTTGCACAGTCTGTCCTCAGCTCAGCTCCATGGGCCTGCACAGCACAGGAGCTTCAAGCACTGACTCCTTCCATGACTCAGCCAGGAACACTGTTTACTCTTCAGCTGCACCTGCACAATTGTTTGTAGCACAAAATAGATGAAGGAACTCATTAAAGAACAAAGGCAAACAAATAAACTTTTGGGATGCTTTGACTACACGTAGGTGACGCAGATCCCAGCAAAGGTGACATTTCAGACATGAGAAACACCCTGTTTTCAATGAATAACCATGATGTACCAGGCTTGCTTGGACAAGAGAAAAACAGCAGGTTTACTGCATTTCTAAGACAACTCAATTTCTCTCAAAGAATGGTGAAAGAATAAGCAAAGGCTTGTGGATGGGTCCTATTCAGTCAAGATCCATATATTCCTTTGCTAGTCCAATCTCAATGATTGTTTTTTAAGAGCCCCAAAGGGATTGTTTGAGCACAGGCTCACCTCCTGAGCATCAGTCAACCTCTGGTCTTTGTGGGATCCTTCTCTGAGATCCCACTTCTGTCAATGTAGCACAGAGGGAAAGGGTGGCCAGGATGTGTGCTGACACAAGCTATTGACCTGGTCAGAGCAGCAACACGAAAGTCCACCTTCAGAGGGCCAAACTGCCCAGGAGCATCCATATGAGGGTATCCTGTCATTGCAGTATGATATGGGGCTGTGTTTACAAAGTCATTTTGGGAGATTTTGGGGTTTCTTTCTAGCTGACAGTCCCGAAAGGGTTGAACTGCAAAAAAAAGGAACAGCCAAAGGAGAACCTGCCTTCCTCAGAACTTAAGAGGTACAAAAACTAGATGGTTTCACTTTCAGAGCCCCAAACAGATGGGACAGGAGGTTTCTCAATGTTACAAAAGGGGTCTCAGACAGGGGTCTATGTGACTGAAGATCCACGAGTGGAAGATGAAAAATTTTTGGTCAAGCCAGCAAGTACTGTGAGAACAAAACTGAAGAGAACTGTGGACTTCCAATCCACTGTAATTTCAATGTCTCTCCATGCACATATGAGGCATAAATCCTGCTTTTCTAAAACGAGATCCACCAAGATAAAGACTAGCACATAAACATATGAGTATAGGACTCAAGAGAAGGGAAAGGATCAATTGTCTTTTTTGAGTGTGAGAATTTTCACAAATGGCCAATGATGTTGCATTCCTTTTTAATATAAAATGAATTGGTAACATCTCAGACTTTCTTTACCATCTCAGTAAGTTTCCAAACCTTCACCAGCTTCACACAGAGGTACAGTGCACACTGCAAATTGCTTGTTTTGAAATGAAGCATACTGTTCTGCAGGCTCATACAAAAATGCTTAAGCCAGCCCAGCCTTAAACTGAATTACACGCACAGAAAGCTGCACCTTACTAAGCCTGAACTAGACAAAATTATGTGCCTTTGAATTCCAGTAACATGAACTCTTTAACTGTCTGTCATAAACAAATAGCCAGACTTGTTTTTAACTGCATTTTCTGGTTCCTCTCTGACAGGTTCCCGTATTATACTTACATGGGGTCATAGCATCTATATGATAATAGTCCTCAGACTCAGGAGTCTCCAAAATACTTAGATCTAAATGCAGATCTTCTTATCCTGCCTATAATTGCATCAAGACAGGACATACTTTTCCCCTATAACCCGACACATTCCATAGATGGTTGATCTGCATTACCATCAGAGTACTCAAAATGAAACAGGGGCAGATCAATATCACCACTGTAAATTTCAGTTCCTTCCAGCTGAAAGGAGTCAGTCATGTCCTTGAATTACCAAGACATATGAGTCACCTAGATGTACGAGTTTCTCATCTCATGACCATGCCACCGATTAAAATAACTGAAAAGGGAGAGGAGGAGTGTTTGAGGTTGAGAGAAACAATTTATTCTTCCTCTTTGCAAAGCACAAACATAATTTTCTACCAATAAAAATATTACAAACTGCAACCTCATTTATATTTCTTATAGTAAGATAACACAATACTGAACATGCTGCTCTGAAAAAAAAAATTCATATGAATTGAGTCAGCATGGAGATTTTCTATGTACAAGTTTTGTTTACTTTGGGACCTGGCTCACTCACTCACCTTTGTGAAGCAGCAGTTGCATGACAGTTGATTTTTGGTCAGAATTAACAAACACTGTTACTGAACGACCTAAAAGTGATTAGTTAGGTATGACCTGGGACCCAAGGCCATTGAGCACCAGAGACCCTCCACTTGTATTTGTGTCCTAGACAAGAAGGTGTGGCTTAGCTTCAGACAAGGTTCCTGTTAGAAGCTGAGTTAACTTTTGGGACAAAAGGTGAACATAATTAAGAGAACAGACACTGGTTCAGGAAGGCGTTGCCACCTTTACATACCTTCTACAAGACCTGCAGAAAAAGGCAGCGAGGCAGTAACAAAGATTAGTGTCATGACTTGCAGGTACAACCGACAATACCTCTACAGCACCTCTGCTCTGCAGAAGGGCTGAGGTAAAGTCTAGTACTGGCAGTAGCAAATTGGCTATGATGATGTTCAAATCTGGAAGAAACGACAGGGCTAGGACGGCAGTTCAGCCCAGCAAATATCAGCACAGAATAAAACCTGCTATCAAAGCCTTATGAGGCTACATTTACATCTAGAATTAGAAAAGGGCGTTGACCTAGAATGAGGTATAATACTAGGACTGGGTTTAGGGTTGGGGCTCAAGCCAGCAGATATTGATAAATTGCAGCTTAGAAAGCGCCTCTGGGATAACATGAAAAATGTTGTTGGCTTAAACCATCTGACTGCAGAGATCTGTGGGATAAGGAGTGAGATAATGTTAAGATTAGGAGCAGAATTAGGGTTTGAGCATACTCTGGAAGAGGTTGATAAACTACATCATCTTGTTTCAGTATCAGGGAGGGCCCCATGCTGTGATAAAGGTGCCACATGACAGGACTTCCCACACCCTGAGCAAGCCAAACACTGCCCAGCATGCCAGGCCTTCTGTCTATATTCTCTGCTGACCAAGGCTTCCCAAGGTGTACATGTGCTATGAGCCCAGCGTGTTCCCGATCCCTTGGGATTACTGCGTATGTACACTTGTGTCTTTGTGTACATGCAGAGCGAACCTGGCACTCCCAATGTGCACAGATTTCCTGTACCATACATGTACACACAGTGGATGGGGCAGGGGAGAGGGATTCAGACAAGGAAAGCATCTGTCTGTAAAATGTCCAGTCTTTACTGCCTCCACTTCTCCCTTCATTTGCGGCAGGGCTGACACATCGGAAATATACCAAAGACTAAAAGCATCTGGCAACCGATGTCTCCTCTCCTCACAGATGCATTTTTAAAAACAGTAGGTCAGGTCTGGGCAGCAGGTTGGTCCTGCCAAGGAAATCAGAGGCTAAATCAGCCAAATACACCAAGAAGCAGCACAAAAGCTTGTCTGTGTCTTCCCCACTGGCTTTGCCAGTGATGATCTTGGCAGTACTATTTAGCACTTACCCTTTTCCCAGCTCTTGGGAACCAGTGTTTGCCACATTACGCAGCATTTTCCGGGCCAGGGGGAGGGTTCAGGATTGACCTTGCTTACTTCACATTACAGAAAAACCTGACACATATCTTAACCACCTCTGTGTTTTAATCCAAAAATATGCTCACTCAAGTTAGTGATTAACGGTGAAAAATTCAGTCTTAGTGGCAGGAAGGCCTCGGATCAGACAATGACAGTTTTTGAAGAAGGAGGAACTATATAATCACTTTTCAAAGACAAAATCATTTCCAGACTGGAGACCACATAGTTAAAACCCTTAAAAATCAGCACTAGTAGCACGCAGCCCATCTCTACCATTTTCCAAGCTTGTGATGCAAAGAATGCACGGGAGGTAAGAACAACTTGTCAATTCAACGAGCAAGCTTCCTTCAGCATTCACTACAAATTGCGGAGGAAAAACCTTCACAGTGAGTCTTGCCAAGAGGGACTTACAATAATTGAGTCTCATGGTCACAAGACCACACACTACTGTTGTGAAACAGTCGCTGGGTAAATAAGGGTGTGGCCTCTAATATTTTACCACTGCTGGGGGGAAAGAAAAAAGAAGAAAGCCACATGCAAAAGATGGTCTTTCCCCTAAAAAGGTATGAAGCCAAGAAAAAAAGATCTTGCACATCTGCACTCATGTCAAAAATATGGCAGAATGATGTTGCCATTCTAGTACTGTCAATGCAGTAATGACACAGAGTAGGGAATAAAGGGAATTTGCAGAGTTAAGCCTGCAGCACATAATTTAGGCAAAAGCAACAACAGCAAGGAAAGAGAATTCCAAGGGACAGAGAAGTAAAAATTAGGATGATGTACAAATGTACAGCTGAACTTCAGTTTACTACGACATGTCACAACAGCATGTCCAGAATGATATAAAATTATTAGCAAAATATGATGAAGAAATAAAATGTAAGATGCTGATTTTAAAACATACAAACAGGAAGGTAACTCAGACTAGAAGAGGTATTAACAAAGCAAAATGAAAAAGATGCCATTCCGTGGCCTTAGCAGTTGAAACCTGTAAATTTTCTTATCACTTTTGTATTTCAGGGATGCATACACCAGTGTACCTAAAGGAGTTCAGCAAAATTTCCCAAACTTATCTTTTATTGTATGCAGAAATCAAGGAAGAACTTGCAAAATAATCACTTCCACAAAGCCACTGCCTTCCATTCTGTGCATACAAAGGTCTTGTCTGCCTCTGCACTAATAGAAACTTTCTCTTAACACTCTAACTTAGACCGTCACCAATTTACAGCATTTTGCCAAACCAGGGGAAAGGAGGATGTATCCTACCAGTCTTCTGCATTTCCTCTACACTGTCTGGAGCAGTTTGCATGGGGGCTTAGGCCCCTCTGGAGCAGGTGACTGTGTGTCAGGGAGCAGCAGAGGGAGGAGAGGGCTGGCAGTGGCAGGGCTTGAAGGGGAGAGCACTTCAGCCAGCCAGGCCTTCCCCGTCATAGGGGAGCAAAAGGCCATTTCATTCATTTCTCCCTCTGGCCTCTGCTTCTCTGAGGGAGGGACGGAAACAAAAGCATTAAGTGTTTAGCATTACTTCTGATGCAAGGAGGATGCAAAAGCATCCTAAAGTTATTCCCTCTCCAGTCTCCTAAGAGTTTCTCTCTAGTGTTAACCCATCAGAACTGAAGGGTTTTAGTGGGGTCTTTTTTCTGAGTGCTAATGTGTCCTGATGGACTATTTGGGACATTCATCTAGTCTCAGCTTCCACCATGATGCTTAATTTCTGTGGTGCACTAAGCTTCTGGTCCTTAGAGATGACTTGCATTTATGAAGAAGCACTATAAACAGCTCAGTCCCCTGGTACAAGTTAGCATAGCATTTTCCAACCTGTATTAAATTCTCAGATTATTTATGAGTTAAACCAATTATACAATGTTTTTTCAACCATGCTTATTAATACCTCTGTCTGTACTAAGAGCACATTGGGCTCTAAAATTTGCACAGAAGACTACTCTGTAGAAGATGTAGGGTTAATACTTCTAAATTATTACTCACAGTAGCCCAGATAACATTAAAGAACCTGTCACAATTAAAAATCATTAGCTATATTTTCAAATCTCACTACTCAGGTCAAGAACTGCAACCATAATGATCACCAGTAAAATACTGTGTCCTGACTCAGTCCATACAAATAAGCTACTCTTATAAAAGCACTCCTGTGCTTCAGAAGGGGAGGGTGGCAAGCGCAGAACTGATAAGAAATAATTACAGTAATAACCTGCTAATGAAAAGGTGAATTAATTGAAACAGACCATGAAGTATCCAAGAGTACACAGAGTACTTCAACAGATGTTTACACTGGCAGGCTGACTATCTAGTGCAGGGATTAAATCAGATTGTGACATTAATAACACATCCAATGCTAAAGTTGATCACAGATTTTCTGTTGCCTACTGTCTGACATGAAATACCACTGCATGTCACTCTCACAAGCAAACCTTAAAGAAGGACCTGGGAAATCAGAAAATGACACAGCCAGTATCACACATGACAACAACACAGAAAACAGAGTTGATTTTCTCATTGACAGAACTATCATATAAACTGCCCACTACTGTACCTTCATGACATCTTTATAGGAGTGAATGGCCTCAACTTCCTCTTGGTCATCATCCTCATCCTCCACTCCTTCATCCAGAGCATCATATCCTTCATCCCTACTCCCATCTGTTTCTGTGGCATTAGTCATGTAGTCAATAAGCTGCTCCAGTGGAGGACTTAATTCCCGCTCCTCATTGTCCTTCAAACCATAGTCCAGGGCTTTATAGATAATAATCCCTAGAGATTCAATAACCTGGTAAAGCAAAAAAGAAAAATATATTAATGCCATTTACATAAACGAATAGGTCAAGTGAAGAACAACCTTTTCTGGTGTTTGTAAAACAAACTCAGCAACTGAGAGGGCAATAAACATCAAAATCAAAGAAAAAAATGACACTCTAATATCTACAGTAGCACTTGAGTAATACAACATAGAACAAGCAAAAGCAGATCATACCACATGCCTACCATTTTCTTATTTGAAATAAAACCTCATAATTTAAAAACAAAGCACAACCTTTTTAGATTATTTTCCCTTTTTCCGTCTAGTACAACAAACCTCAAAGTAACATTACTCTAGGCTTTTTAAGACTATATTGCATGCATGACTCTTTTTTGTGGGGGAGGTGGGAAGAAATTAAAAGAAAGAATAAATTAACATGAGATGCCTTCCTCCTCCTACAGCTTAATGGCACTTGGGAACTGCCCTTCAGTTTCTGTGTCTCTTCATTGACCTGAGAGGTGTCTGGACACAGCTGTGGATGTCCCAGTATTAACTCACTGAGCACTGGGCCAGCAGCCCACAAGAACTCCCTCCTTTGCCTGTTGCACAGCTGGGGGAGGCACACACATTCCACTGAAACTACCAATGACTGTATTCCATAGTGGTGAGGTAGTACCTCCATTTTTCATTGAATTGAGGCTTCTTATTTGTGCTCTGTCAAGAGCAAAGTAAACCAACAACCTCTTACTCATTGTGAGCTAGGAAAAGATTGCCATGAACATCCCATAATGCTAAATGCACATTTTCTCTCTTGGCGTGATTTTCCTTATGAGCAATACTGAAGCTTCTAGAATTTTAAAGATGTAAAGAGATGGCATTTCAAACCGAGGAGTCTGAAAATGGGTATTAATGAAGAGGGAAGGGAAAATGGGATTGCAATAGTAAACCACAAGAAGGTAATGTCACTGCTGGAAGATCCTTGTCTGACAACGGAAGTAGGACTGGAGTTATTGCATGTAATCTCTGATCTTCTTTGTGTGTTGGGATAGATAGCATGTCACACAAATTAGCAGACTGCAGTGTAGGAGTAGTTGGCACATGAGCAACTTTAATAACAGGAGCACTTCTAAATATACCAAGCCTTGTCATCAAATGCCATTTTCTCTAATCTGCCTTTTGGTACGATCCTGGTTGACACACTTTTTACTGCAGAGTTTTGAAATTCTATTTGGGTAAATAGGACAACACAAAAGTATTCTTAAAACATTAAATTTTACTCTAGCTGCTTATTTATTTCAGCACAGCAAAGTATTTTTGGTCTGAGAGGCAGGAGGTTAGCAAAGACTTAAAATCGTTTCCCATTAGTTTATCTAGACAGATAATTTAATGAACTTGCTGTAGTCTGACAGCTTTACACTTGTGCACTTCATTCCTCTGTTGGGATTACTTTGCAGTGCAAATTCACTTTGCAAGACAGAGGCTAATAAACAAAAAACCCCAAATTTAAAACCCAATATATAAAACTCATTCTTTTATAATTTATTTCCAATAATTTTGGTACCTTAGCTCAATATAAAAATTTTGCACATGCTATTCCCTTGAAATGTGTTTATACATATTTATTAAAAAATGCAGTTAAGAAAAGTGATTAGCCAAATTAGTGAGAAAAAAACCCTGTCTTAATTTTTTCAGTTCATAGAACAGCTTCTAACTTGGGAAATACTATTGAGACAGCGAAGTATACGAGGGAAGCATCACTGCTTTCTTGCTCAGTTGTCGTACCCTTCCCCTGACTTCTGCCACAACCCACTCTGGAGACGGACACTGCACCATATAGACCTTAAAAACAGCTCTAACAGATTAAAATTATATTTGTAGTATATTTTGCTCACTTCTTAAGGAAGATATTTTGTAATAACTGTCTTGTAAAGCTTGCATTGTTAAAAAGAAAAATCTGAAAATGTGGAAGTCGCACAAAGTAAAATACTAATTCTAATGGTAGATGTGTCTCCTGTAACTCAGGTTCTGAGTACAATCTCAATATATACCCTTCAGCAACTGAAAGGGAACAAAGAATACCAAGTTAATTCCAGTTTGAAGGAGACTGAAATGAAGTATAACTGAATAACCACTTTGATACTTTGAGCACCTGGGAATAAACATAACGTGAGAAATTTCTAACTTTAATAAAAAGTACATTTGAAAGGGCTTAGCATACATGGGGACTGAAATGTCCAGATTAGATGCAAAGAAAATTATGTCTTGTGCCATGCAGTGATGGCTGCTGAACACAGCTTCTGGATTTTGCTACCAACACTTCAAAAAAACAGAAGAGGGGGTGGATAAAGGAAGTACACTCTCTCTGCCTTCTTCTGTTTGGGAAGAGGATTAAGGCATTGAAAAGCACCGTGGCTAAAACTGGATGACAGCTGCTGCTTTCTTTGATGTATCAGCAGTGGGGCTTTCACAGCTCAGTAATATGGTTTGTGCATTTTTATGTACTATGAACAGATTTCATAATACATGCAAAGCTGACACAACAGGAAAGCCTGCAACAGCACCAAGTCAGAGCTATAGTTCAGTCTCTCAGCTCCTTTTTTTAGGAGACGTGATCAAAACCATGTTTACTCAGTGTCTGGCCACATCACATATTCTTCTTGCTGAAAGACAAAGCGGCAAACAACTCAACTAAGTAACTTTGCTTTGACTTACACGAAAACTGAAAACATTCAGTGATTTCAGTAGTATCAGTTTACCAAGGATCCTGTAAACCACACAATTGTCACATGAATATCAAACAAAAGTCACAGAATTGTCAGTGCTTCTTCCCATGGATAAAACTACTAATGCAACTTCATACAAATAAAACTTTTAGGTCTATAGAACCAGAAGCAAAATAGAAAAGTCAACTGATTGCCTCTTCAATGCATGAGTGCTGTAATACAAATCAAATACAAACAAGAAAAGGAAAAGCTTTTCACAGCTGAATGGATGAATTGATAAATAAGTAGGCTTTTTGAGTTGGATAATCAGGGGCTGTCACTTTTTAATTTTTTTTAAAGCATCAATTATTTGCAAAGTAATCAAACATTCTAAACTGTACTGTTGGCCAATTTCACACAAAATAAAAACTTCTGGCACCTAACAAGTGACAAGTACTGATATAGTTTTCAATTATATCTAAAAACAGAGATATATTAAAAAAACAAGGGTAAGAATGGACCTAACAAAGCTTTTTAAAACCACAGAGTTGCACACTGACACCCCAAAACAACTTCATGACACTGAAATAAGTGTCATCACTAATAATAAATAATGCTTCTCAATTCAGGTAAAAAAAAAATAAAGATCTGCCCCTTGAATTTTACAACTCATTTGTTCCTGATTGATTTAAATTTAAATTTAAAAGGACCTGACCTCTGGAAATAAATCAGTGGATAAATAAACTTGAAAAATAAACAAGGAAATCTGCATTATTATGCTTTACACCTTCTCGTCAAGTTCTTTTGAAAGTCATGGCTTCAGACCAAAAAAAAAACCCCAACACACAAACATTTCCCACAGACTGAACCTGTACTTTGCTGTGCTGAAATCATTAGTGAAAGGGTAATTTTGTCCCACCATGAGCATTCCTTCAGTTTCTATACCGGTCTGAACTCATATTATATGGTGGTTTTATAATAAATTATGATAAAGTTGCTGGAAGACTTTGACTTTAAAAACAATGTAAAAACAATATCTGCACACTGCTTTTACACACGTGGCAAAACCAGAAAACAAATTATTCAGATTCTTTTTCACACACAAACGCTGCCCAGAACTTTCCATTCTGTCCGTATACCTTCCTCCAACACATTAAGGCATGCCTCTTGGACAGGAGTTCATTGGTGTTTTAGGTCTTTCATATGACCCAAATCATGCTCTTCCAGTGAACTCTGCCATTCTTGAACCCTTCAAATATACAGCCTTTGTAAGGGAACCAAACAGGTTTGATACTTGCAAAGTTGCAATTATTGCAAGCAATTCACCTCAAGAAAAATCCTTTTTTCCCCTCCAAGTATGTATCTCCCTGATTCTTGCTGAAGTGTAGATGGGAACAGGCAGAACGCACATCTCACGGCACACACAATAGGGCACTGTCTGAGCTTTCATCCCCTTCCTAGGCCTGCCTCAATTTTTAAACAAACAAAGCCTAAGGACAGGCTTGTACTTACAGCAGCAAAGGACTGTTTTTCAGCTCAAATGCCTGTCCCTCTCTAAAGTTCTCCCTTCCTCCAAGGGCATCCCCGCCCTCGACAACTTCCTCGACAAACTCTAATGAAACTCATGGAACTCTGGGAGAACAGGAAAAATTTAATTAATTAGCGTTATCACCCATGCCAAGGGGGTAGACGCCCGTGACCACCATCTTGTTAAGTAATGGGTTTCATAGCGATTTTGAGAACTTCAAATGAGGAAAACAAACAACCAAAAAAAATGAAAAAAAAAAAAAAGCCTTATAGGTTTCTGTGTTGCACATGACTCATCTTTGCCATTGTAACTAAAACATTTCCACTAGATCAGCCCCATTCTCTGTATTTATTTGCTCAGGTTTTGTGTCCTTAAACTTGGATTAAAGACACTGTAAAGCTCCAGCTCCTAAGGTGAATTAACTAACTCTGAACCTTCCTACAGAGGCCTCAGATATGGCCACCGGCCTCAACAATATTTGCATTGCTACTGCCCTGTCTTTTACAAATACTAATAATTTTTTATTAAAAATGTGCAGTACAATAGTTATTTTTAAGTGCTTCCAGTTTTTGCCCAGATCTCCAACGCACTTAATGAAGGAGGATAATTCTGCCTCATGGTAAGAGTGCTGAGAGTTCAGAGCTGGCACTCCTTAGGGCAGAGCTCCTCTCCACCACCAACTCTGCCATCACCCATGGTATTAGGCAGCACTTAGTCTGTAAAGACTACCCTGTCCTAATGCTGACTTTAAATTAGCCTGCCAGGCGCTCCACACAGCGCTTCTGACACCGTAACAGCAGCATAAACACAGACACAGACACCCTTGAAGTCAAGAGTCAGGTATTTTAAATTGTCTACAACATATTAGAAGACAAACACACACAAGATTTTGTGCTCAAATTCTGTGATATGGTCCAAAGGACTGGCATGCTAAAATATTATGTAAAACCAACTTGTTCGTATCTAGCTAGATGACTGAGTGAGAAAGTTTTTGCTCATTTCCTTTTGTAACAAAGTAATTTGTTGTTTCTTCAGCATTCAAACCTGGAACTGAAAAAGACCAGGCTTTTAGGAAAGGTGAACAAACAAAGGGGTTAGGATAACCCCACATACATTTTTTGGTCATTTACCTCATCCCGAGGTGCCCTACATAACTCTGGAGAGCAGCTCATGGAAGAGCATGTCTAAATAGGAAGCAACGAGAGATGTGCTGCTGTCACTGCACACTGCAGGTACACCGAGGTAGTTTTCACAAGAGCATTCCCAAATGGAAATGGAGTAGCATTACCCAGGTTTTAATGGAGGGGGATGCTGCTAAATTTAAATATGACCTTCACTAAATTAGAGCAACTTGCAACAGACTGTCAAACGAGAACAGCAAAAAAAACTTTCAAGTGCTTCCAGGAAAGCAGCAAGGATTTGGACTAGTTCCAATGAATCAAATTCATCACTCATTTTCAAAGAATATAGACATACGATACAACATTATTTAACTTCTGGGTGATGTTGGTTTGCTACTGAAATAACAAGGTACTGCTTTCTGCAATATAACAAGCCTTGCATTTTAAGTCAAAGCAGTAATGAAAACAAAGAAAAAAAATCAGAGTATGTTTGGTTTAATAGAAAATAAATACAAGACAAAATCAAACAAATCCTTTTAATGATATTCACCCTGGTTTAGATATATTCAGAGTAAGAAAAATTTCTCTACCATATTCAGAAATCTTTTTCAAAATGGTTTTATATCCTGAGCCTTTGAATGCACTAAGTGGGCCGAGAAAACCTACTTAGAGAATTCTTTGTACTATTCAGGTGTACATTAAAGAGATTCAGTGCAAGAACTTTTGATCAAAGACACAGAACAATCCTAAAACATACAAATGGGATGCTAGCTTTGCTTTTGTTTTGTTTTGTTCCCCCCAAAGTGAATATATGAAAATTGAAGCAGTTAAATGTTGTTGGACACAGTTGCCTCTACAAGTGTAACAGTAATGTAACTGTAAATTTATTAAGGATCAAGGATAATACAACTCTCCAACTTATTCAAAGGTTCTGATAATTATAAATGTGGTTTTTAGTTGAAGAAATTTCACTATAGATACCATCCAAGGAGAACTATAATTTATTAGCATAAATGAAAGCAGAATTTACTGTATCAGTCTCAATTTACATTTTTTCTGCTGCACTGAAACAAAACTGTCAATTTTCTTCTAGCTTTTGTTCAGACATTATAATCCCCAAAATCACGACAAACCATTACTCTGTTACTATGGAATTTATTCAACCTGAAGGAATTTCACCAAAGTGACAGTTCATACCCAAAGAAAAACAAAATTAAGTTCCCCAATTTAACTGTGGAGACTCCAGTAATGGCTGAAGCTTCATAAAAGAATTAGATGCAATAATTAGGTAACACAGATAGTGAAAGTCATTTGAAAGTCCTTAAATACACTTATATTCATATAGGGGTTTCAAATACAGGTCATGTTATCCTGATCCCATTTAAATAAGGAGAATATATTTTTCATCATAATTGAAAGACAGAAAATCCAACCATGTCACAATCTTCTATTCTAGTTCTGTTGTCTTTTTTTAATTTGATAAAACACAGTTAAACATATAGTTTTTTATAGAAATAGAAAGTAATCAGGTGAACTCCCCAGGTGAGGGGAATAGAAGGAGCAAAGACTTCAGCTAACTACCAAAAACATAACCAGGCCACAGAAACGCCAATAGGTTAAAATTGTATAAGAGACAGAAATTGCCATTTGTCACATCAGCCTTTTGAATAAAGCTTTATCTAGATTACACAAGAGTATCAGATTAACTGCAGCAAGAGATTTTGCAGTGAGAGAGAGAAGTAAGCAGCTCAAGGAAAACTGGTACAAAGGAGAGTGAGACTAGTTCAGTAGCTCTGATCCTGAGAATTCGTGTGTGACTGGTTTAACTTTGGCTGATGTTGCACACCTGCCCATGGTCTGTCAGACAAGATACAGAAGATAGATAATAAAGAGCTTACAGGAGCTTTGATTCAGTTCAATTTACGGTAGTCATGAAGTAGTGCAAAATCAATGCACTTTTATTCAAAACATCTACAAAGTCCAATTATTCTAGTTAAAGAGCCATTTTCTATGAACTGCGCAGCTTTCCCACATGGCCTTCATTTAAACCACCACAGTTGCTTGCTACAGGCTTGCCCCCCATTTAATTAATCCAAAAATTAAAGTGAGTAAACACCTGCTGCAATATAAACCATTTGTTCTCCTCTGAGTCAAGAACTTTCTCACACCTTTTTTCCCCAAAATTAACACCTGCAAAAGCCAAGCAAACAAAATACCAGTAGAATGAAAGCTATTCTTTTAAATACAAATTCTTGATTTGTTAAAGTTTTACATTTGCATGTACGTCTTATAAGTTTTCCAGCAGCAGCTCACGACAGATTTCATAAACGTTAGGCTGGTTTCACCATATTTGTCAGGGCTATGGCTGCATTTCAAGGATTTCACAGATGATGAACTTCACAGAGACAGATGAAGCACCTGAACAAGTTCACACAGAGTGGGGAACGTGACAACTCTTCTGGTTTGACTTTAGCTTTCCTCAACTCCGTCTTCCTCCATTCCTGAAAAAAAATACGTCTTTCTGCCTCCTAACAGACTTCTCTCGTCAGTCAAATGGTCCTAATTCTAAGATTCCATGCATAAAATCAAATACGCCAAGAAAGAAGCCCAAATGTAACCACCAACAGGTCCTTTTCAAAGTGATGTGCCACAAAAGAAGGCTGCTCTATGCTGCTCCTTTCTAGTGACTGAGTATTCTTTAACTGCACACAAAGCAATACTGATCTAACACTGCTTGTCTTAGAGGTGCTGCATATTCACGGCAAGTCACAGAACCACCCCAAGAAAGTTGTCCTTTCCATCCATGCCAAAGGAGAAACTTCAAAGATGTCTATGGGATGTTGCATTTATCACGTAGCCACCTAAGCCAAACCATGCACAGTAACCTCCACAATAGCTTGGAAGGTCACTCAGTCATACCCAGGCCTCCTTCCTAAAGAAAATGATGGGAATTCACACATATGACCTGGGACCAGAAAACTAAAAAATTTAAGACTCTTACAGAGAGCTTTTTTGTTAGTCATAAGTGTAAGGAAACTTCATCCTGATGTATGGACATACCTTGATTATGATATATGTTAATTTTCACATGGATTATCATGATAGTCCAAGGAGTTACTAATGAGCCAGACACATTATTCATTTAGGTCACGTATGATCTCTGAAAGTGTCATGCAAAATATTACTGCAAGGCTGACAAAGCCTCTGCAAAGCTCCTGATTTTATGAATATTCTTCCACGCTCTCTTCCCCATAAAAAGGAACATTGGACACAGGCATTTGGATACTCCAATATTCCTCCAAAACAGAATGCCTAAGTGAACATAAAATATTTGAGTAACAAGCAGAGGGAGCTACTGCAAAATTACCTTCATACTGTCATAATGGCCTTATTGGAAAGGCTGGTATTTGCTACAGTAATTCAAAAAAGCACAAATAGGCACTGCTGACAAATTATCTACCTATAAAAGGACATTAGCTTGACATTATTTTTTTCGGGCCTGAAATTCAGATACAATCATAGCATGGAAGGCTGACTTACCCTACACCAAAGGGCAACAGAACAAGTGGCTAAACTCAGCAAAAAGCTCAGCCACCTGCTCTTAGGGCCACAAAACCCCAGAGAATCCTTTTATGAAATGTCACTCACAGATTTCTATTTCTATTTCCTTCTGAACAATGAAATTGCCACAGAAGAAATCCATATTAAGACACACCTCTATCACAGATAAAAGCTATTGATAAATAAAGCATACAGTTTATAACCTCAGGCATGAAGTACCTTAGCACGAGATATTCCAGCACCTGCCAGCTCTCAAAGTCGTCAAAGTGCTGAACTGTGACAGTTTATTATCCTTAATGGAACTGCCATATTCCTGGATTACAAATTGCTAAGCATTGTTTTACTGCTCTCTGCCAATAATGACGGTATCTATGCATTCCAGTATAGTGATAATAAAAAAAATTTGCTTTCAGTCACAGCTCAAAAGTGTTACGCTACTTTAAAAAAAATTAATATAGATTTTATGCTTGGATATAGGAAAAAAAAAAGCAAATGAACAACAGCAACAAAACCAAGTCCAGAAACCACAACAAAACCAAAGCATTTCTGACTCTGCTGTCTGCAGAAACCTCTATCACACAGCCAAGTTTTCTACAATGCTCAGCACCTGACCTTTGAATAGAATACAGATATTATGCAGATAACTTATTTAGCTGCTTAGGTCACAGCCGACTTACTAAATATCCAGCCATTGGTGGAGAGGGATTAATTCAATTTAAAATTCACAAGTACTTGGGAACAAAAACATACACCAAAAAAAAACTGTATGCATATCAACTAAATAGATTTACTGCATCAAAAATCTATAAAAAAATTATCTGCTCTATTTAGTGCCTTTTGCGCTGCCTGGGAAACTTGAGAGTCTCATAAATTTAGGCCTAAAAGGGGCAATCCTGAGTTTCTCCTGTGCTGAGACCTTGTTAATGGACGTGCTAAAGTTCCTGTAGAGGCACTCTCCTGTGCTCAGCCCAAGGAAAAGAGAGGTAGGCGAAGCTGTGTATTTGAGGTAACATGGCAGCAAGGCGAAGGGAGAACGCCAGGACAGAGTGACCTGTCACATCCATAGGAGCTCTAATGCGGTCCTACACAACTCATCCCTGGATCAAGGATTCACAACAAGCTCCCCAAGCTTCCACACTGGCTTGTAAAGAACAGAGCTGAGCTCAGGTGCACAGGGATTACCAATCCCTTTGGATTTCTTATATTTTGGGAATGAAAATAAAGCTGCAATGTTACCCTGTCTTTCTAACCATATTATTACCCTTTCAATGACAAAAAAAAGATCTCTACCCAGAAAAAGTAAGTCAAGGCATTATATTCATACTGCGGTGAGTTTCCTGATTTTTTGAAAATATCACACTTTGGGGGTAAAATATCGACTACAATTAAGGCTTTATAATGTCCATGTAAGCATTATCACAGCACCTCTAAGTCAGAATACAACTGCCCCCCCCATTCTTCAAACAAAGCAGCCAAAGACTTCAAATCCTAAATTTAGTCTCATCTTTACACCCCCAACCTCCCCAGCAAAATAAACTGCACTGCCCTTCCTAAACACATCACAAAGCACAGGCATTACCTCTTCTATCCAGTACTGGAGCCAGTTTCAAATGTAGGAAGTGTATGGGGCTGAAGGTCTGTCCTGTGGGGTTTTCCTCATAACTCTTTCCCTGTGAAACCCCACACTGGTCATTTCCCCTCTCCTACACCAGTTTTACCACCCGCTATATGAGGATGTTGACCCATTTCCAAAGCTTTGGATAAGAAGTGCTGTGCAAGTCTAAATTATATTTCTGCATGACATGCACACAGACTTAAACCCAGCTGGAAGTGCTTCTAATCATCCAGTTTTCCATATGACTTTTGTTCCCTATAAACTAGAGGAAGGAAAAATGAAGAAAAGTACATGCCTGAGGCTAATGGTTAGGCTTATCAGCTGGGCGCAATGCAGCACATAAAGCTGCTTTTCTTCGGGAATATAAAGCAAGATGTAAGAGGGGTTTATTTAAATGTAAGTAGCATGGGTAGCCAGAGAAAACAGTTACTAAGGTTAGAGTATCAGATTGTTCTAAACTTCACAGGAAATAAATTCTGACAGCATCATCCCTTTGTCTTGTTACACCAATGTAATTATACCTACCAGTCTACACTCTAGAGAATTAATATCTTGAAGCTTAAGAAATGGGGGAAAAAAACAAGGTTCTAATGATTTTTGACACTGTGGCATTAAATTTTGCTCCTTAATTTAATTAAGTATCCCTAATTATTTTTAATATCCTTTAAGATTGTAACATTTCACAAACTCTAACATATCCATGCAGCCTTTTGGGAATACCTTTTCTAACATACACAGCATGACAGTTCATATTACAGGTCAAACACAAATTGTCTGGTAATTACTAGACCAATCAAAATGAAAAAGGGTTGTTTCTTCAGACAGTTCTCTAACAAGTAGAAAAAATTTCTTAGAGGGAATAAAAAAATAATTAAAAACAAAACAAAAACACCCCCAACAACAACAGGAAAAAAACCAACAAAAACAACCCCCCCCAAAACAAACAAACAAACAAACAAACAAAACCCCAAAACACCACAAAAACCCAACCACCAAACAGCAATGTAACAGTGAAAAGGTCCATTAAAGAGAAAACACTAAATTCTGCTAGACTTCCATAAGAACCCCAGTTTTGGAATAGGAGAAACATTCCTGCCTAGCCAAGAAACAAGTTACTTAAAAGTAATGCTCTTGCATTGGAGAGATATCCATTTGATTCCATCAGAGAATCTTTTTCTCTTGTTCCCTTATTTTGCAGCCTCACAAAGGTTTAAGAAATTAAGAATAAAAGAAAAACATCATTGTATTACAAACACATACCTGGATTTCTCTGAATAAATAAGCAGTCATCAATACTCTTGGAAGAGTTAAAGATCTTCAATTAAATCAGTTTGAAAGAGCATCTAGTCAACTACCTCCAGGGACTCAAACACTCAGTATTTCAAGTGCCACTGAACAATTTACATCTTTGAATTCTGTAGCAGAGAATGATGGCAGAATCTAGTTTTATTTTCTTTTCATTAACCCCTTAGCACAGATTATTTGCACCAAACATGTAAATGCTACCATATGAAAAGCCAACACCTCACAAGGAACAGGAATCTTTGGTGAGGATCAGCACCACGAGTAAGTGTCAGACAAACTGCAATGACACAGTTTCAGAGAATGCTGCTTGTGAGGAATAACCATTACTTGCCAAACCAGAGGAGTGGGTGGGTGTCATCCTCCCTGCCCCACACACCCCCTGCTAACATCACAGGGCTTGTGCTGCAGGGTGGTCTGACAGCTCAGAAAACTGACTCAGCTGGGAAAATCACATCTTCCTGACCAACTCAGGGAAAAAAACCCAACCAAAAAGCCCAACAAACCCAAAGCCAAACTCTCTGTACATGCGCAGATGCACCCTGTGCCGCCAGACATCAATGCTGGCTTTGGGCCAAAACAAAGCACAGCACAGTGGAAACCTCAAATCTGTTCCTACCCATAAGAGAAATTTCTATTTTAACTGGAAGAGCTCAAATTAGCTTTAACAAGGAATGACTGCATGATTGTCTGCCATAATTATTTAATATATTTTTATAAAATGCTTGGTGTAATGTAATCTTTCCTCTAACAATTTTTCTATGTTTTGATGATACGTTGTCTTCCCTGATCTCCAGTTTTAACCTACGAACATTGATTTTTACCAAAAACTTGTTATGACAAGTAGAACTAGGATGGGCAGGATGAGCTAGCTAGGAAAAAGTAGGAGGTTTTGCTTTGTAGAATTAAGATTAAAAGAAAAAAGAAAAAATGTGTGGTTATTTTAAAAATATGATATTAAGATGAATCATATCAAATTAACCAACAGCAAGACATGATAAAATAAAAATATTTAACTCTAATAATAATAATAATAATAATAATAATAATAATAATAATAATAATAATAATAATAATAATAATAATAATAATAATAATAATAATAATAATAATAATAATAATAATAATAATAATAATAATAATAATAATAATAATAATAATAATAATAATATTTTAAAATAAAAATTTTTAGTAAGAGAACTCTAATAACATTAAAGATATTTCAAATTGGAGCAAAACACTCTAAATACAGTGTGTTCTTTTAGATTTTTCTTTTAACTGAATTAAGTAAAACTCTTAAAATCAAGTTTCTACGGATTTTCCCATTACACTCAAAGGTGTTTTTATGGAGTAATACGTGACATTCCAACAAAGCCCAAGTGCAAAGGGACAAGCAGACTAGAAACATAACCTTCCCTGCTCACTGCCCTTATCTAATTAAGCTAATAAAAGTGTTCTACCAGAAGAAATTAAGCTTTTCCCTGTCCTAGAAAGATCTCTATTTTTAGATGGGAATGAAAAATGTTTATAATAATTTTAAACACACCTCCCAGCTAAAACACCTATTCCATGAAGTGACCAACCAGTGGGTCTGTATGTCTGACCTAGAAACTTGTACCCAAAAAAAAAATTCTTTTCCTTATGCATAAGGTACACCTCAAACTGTGGATTACTGCTCACTAGAAAGCATAGCCTCAGGGAGAAACCTCCTCTCTGAGGAGGAAGGGGCAGAGACTTCAGTGGTTGCTGCTCTTATGGGAACACTCCATGAAATCTGTGTTAGGCAGAATTGCCAGCAGCCATCGCAGATACAGATGGTAACAATTCCAGAGGAATTTTTAACCGAAGGCAAGCCTTAATATTCTTAGAGCATAGGTGATATTTGCCCACATCTCTCTAGTCACTTGACTGCAGCTAATTTTTCTGGACTGATTTACAGATGCTTCCTCCAAACATACCTCATCCTACTATGAAACATCCACTTAATTCTCTATTGGAGTATCTTACCCTTTTCCAAAGAGTTTTTTTAAAAAAAGTGGTTGAATGTAAACATTAATCTGTTCACAACAGACCACTTGTCACTATTTTCTAAGGAACAATAGCCATTAAACCTAGGAGAGGAAACTTATGATGACTATTAGACCTACCAGGTGTGCTACCAATTTACCAATGTTGCAGTATTTGATCCCAAGGGCCCTTTTTTACATCTCTTGCTCAGTCACATTTTTGGGCTACAGCATTAAAAAATACACTGGATCTGTTTTAAAAAAAATCTTTCTCTTCTATAACTCACTAATTAAGAAGCAGCTGCATACAAATTGTAACTGCATAGAAACAATCCTGTTTCTGCATTCATCACCCATCTTGTGATGAATGTGCTACCAAGCAGAAATGATGTTTTCAGGCTCACTGTGGGTTGCTGAAGTGAGGTAGCACATGCTTGGATAAAGCGCCCACAGTTGCTAGAGGGTAATGCAGCACTTCATTTCTCAAACAAAATGGGCTTTTGTTAACCTTACTTAGGTTAACCTAACAGGTTTTTGACTGACCGTCTTCTCCCTTGAGGATTTCACCTTAGTGTTTATGTTAACTGATCAGAATAGTACTCCTGTAGTGAACCTCCCCATCATCACTCTCTGAGCTTCTGGTGTTCATCATGGAGTGCAGTGCAGAATGCGGCTCCTTTTGGGTGAAGCTAAAATGGAAGGTGAAACCCAAACACTCACTTAAGGCACTCCTTTTGCTGATGGCACACTCGGCCTCAGGCTCTCAGAAGAGAGCTCAGCTGAAATAAAGCAACTGGGATGTGTATTTCATGGACATGGGGTCCTCAACACAAACTTTGCTCTACAGACTTGCAAAATGTGATTTGTTAATGCCAAAGACTGAGTTGAGACTGAAATGTCATAAATACCCTGAATGCAAGACTAGAAGACAACTGAGAAGTTGTAAAATAACCACAAAACTATTAAGTCAGTACAGAAAGAATAACAACAGCAGCCAACATCTTGGGCCAAATTCTGTAACAAAAAAGCTGTGGTTTTAGTTGGGCAGCTCAGATAAATATAGGTTTTTTCTTGCTGCTACAATATTGTGAAGCTGCAAGTAATTACCATCAGTATAGAATTACCAGGGGAGTGTAATAACCACCATAATGTAACAGATCTAAAATATAATTTGGAGCTTTGGATATTAAAAGGTGAAATAATACAGATACACCTATACTGCAGTTCAAACTTACACCTCCTACCCAAATCTTTTAAGACATCTATGTTTCTTTACTCATGTCCAATTTTAATGAGACTACAGAAAATGAAATATGGACCAAAAAAGGCTAAAGTTAAATGCTAAACATCTACAAAATCCTGTGAATAAGGTACTGTAACTACAATCTCCCAAGTCACACCATTCCCATACATTCTTTTCACCTATGTAGCACCCAGCTTGCCAGTCAGGGATGTCCTTTCTGCTTAGTCCCAGTGTGGTGAGCAGGGACTGTGAGATAGGAGCAGAGCAGGAGAATGGATTCACCACGACTTAGCCATTTCTACAACCAGAAGGTGCTTACATTTTCTAGTACCCAAATAAAGGGATTCAGGAAGGCCAGAGGGATTCTGGATTCTCTGCATTCGCCAAATCTAGTCTGTTTTTCCACCCCAAGGACAAATGACTTAACACTTTTCAATTAGCAATTGAGAGAACAGCAGCTTCCCAAGGAAAGCCAAAAAGGATGGCAGTTAAATTCTCAATATTTTTCCTTTGTGCTCTGCAAAATGAAATAATGACATTCATAGCCTTATAAAGGTAGGAAAGGAGGCATAGGAGAAGAGCTATTAAGATGAAGTGACACACTTGATTAAAACACATTAGTTATGATATGATATAATATGATGTGATATATGATAATGGGGCAAAAATATTCAAGCACTTGCTTCATGACAACAAATATCAGATTAATTTGGACACGAGATAATATTTTTTAATGTCATCTCACAGTGTGTGATCACTCTGCTTTTCAAAAATTCTCTGATTTTTACCACAGATGTTGCAATAGGTTAAAAATCCCGTACAGACAAAACACCCACATTTTTACCTACATGACCCTCACCTGAGATAACCTGCTTCCTACAGGAAATGTGTAATCTCAAAAAACCTGCACATGTGGTAAGGAGCAAGGGAACTTTTGAGGGATCAGAATTAGGGGTGGGAAAGAGGAGGGGAACTGCAAGGAAACAGGATGCCTAAGACGCTTAAGAGTAACTTGCACCTCATACAACCACTCACACCTATGTGAACCTGCTCTGTTGAGTCTCTGTGGGAAAAGAAAGGATCAAAAAGCCAAGTGAAAACTGATAACCTGTGTGAAATGCACCTGAAAATACAGCATTAATTGTGATCTGTTGTCCCTAAAACAAATGGCATTGGGAACACAAGTGGATGCAGTGCTTTAAGCCATCTTATCACACAGATCTTTACCAAGGAGACCCATCTCAAACGAGCATTTATTCCAAAGGGGATCAGCATTTGTCCAACATCACCTGGAACAGTTTGCCAGGCTGAATCTACATTACAAGAGACTATAAAAGCCTCTAATGAGGACTTGACTCACAAAGCAGCATTGATGTACAAATCTACATTACAAGTAGTTATTGTAGTTATTTCACAATGCCCAGCCTGTGAGATGCAATCTCAGGTGGTCTACACCTGCTCTGCAGGGCTTCAGGCTGTCAAGGTCAGATGTCTCGAGCTGGTTGTAACTTGAACTCTGGCAGAGTTCAGAGAAATGCAGTTAAAGAGAAGAGAAAGCTTTAGTGTCTCCCAAGTATCCTATTCCAACAAAGAGCAAAGGGAAACAGAAAGTTTGTGTTGGCTATACAGGCTGGTCTCTGTCTTTTTTCCTTCCCTCTCCTGTCCCCGTAACCACAGGCATTGTTGGATGTCTAATTTTAGTTTCAGATAGCAGATGTCTTTTTCATAGCTTCTCCAAGCAAAATGAAATAATAAAAGGGGCTTCTTAAAATTTTAAAGAGCAAAAAGTAGTCTGTTGAATCTCTTGCTGTTACTGCTAATTATAGACACTGAACAGATTTAATTAGAACCAACCAAACAGAAAAACATATGTAATCTATGCCTTTGGCATAGCTTGAACCAGGCAAGGGGCAATGAAGCAACCCCCTGCCGGACACTTTAATTAATTTTATTTTAAAAAGAACACACAGATCAGGATTCAACAAGGATACTTCTAGTAACTCATATAAGATCATTGTTCTGAAACTGAAGTTTTTAGACAGCAGAATGCCTCATCACGATACATGAAAATCTTGTTATATGAGCAGAAGAGATTCCCTATTATGATGGAATGGGCAACACTGATTTTGCCGTTTCCCAACTCTCATGTGCATAAGTTCATAGCCTTTATTATGGGAAAGCAAGAAGTAAGAAAGGATCGTTTGGGAGCTAACAAAAATGACCTCTGTCAAAGACGCCTGTAAAATTGCAATCTTCTGCCTTCCATATGGACAGGTTTATCCTTAGCAGTCTCCCTGATATTTCTGCCCACAAATGCTTCAAAAGTGTGTGGCCTGTCTTTTGTCCACCCCTGTGCTTTTCAACCCATTCTTCACCCAATTTCCCCCCCTAATGGGAAGAACAAAGACGGGTTGTGTTAAGCTCAGACAACTTTTTGCTGGTAAAACTTCAGTCTTCACTCATTGGTAGACTGGCTTAAAACATACCTGGATGTCCGTGGCTTTGGTTTCAGGAATGACTTTTCTTAGCTTTAATAAAATCTTCTACCATTTAGTCACAGTAGACCTTTGTAAGTATCCACAAGACCTGCTGCACATACATAGTACCGTTCATCCCTAGATTTTATACCATCCTTTTTCCTCAGTTGTCGCTTAGCTCAGAACAACAGAGGCACTGAACCCCAGAGCTGAAATGGAAGGAAATCAGTGAAAGCTTCATGCTCAGAACTTCAAGTGCTGTATAGTGTTAAGTACTCTGAAAATTGGGTTCTAGGTATTCAAAATGGGACACCTACAATTAGATTATCTGTACAATAAAATGAAAGCATATTATGAAAACACATTTTAAAACCTTTTGAAATTACAGTAATTAATATAATGGCGAAGCCCATGACAGAGCCAACCCTTCTTTGAAATTTGATTTGAATGCTGTAATTATAACATAGGATGACTCTGTGAAAATCCTGGGGAAAACCTGCAGGATGATGCAAACACTGAAAGGAACCAAACCACTCTTGCAAAGCCATCACCATCAATTATGGGCATTCTCAGTTGTGAACTCCTGAATTTACATCTTTAATAAGCTTTTCCTTTCTTAAACATGTGTGTGTGAAGAAATAGTAGCATACAGAGATCTTCCTTCAAGATGATCTTTAAAATATACGAGTGCATGGCCCACCCCACTGATGTTTTGACTGTGCACACACAGTATGCACATGAGTGAGAGCACCACAGACACACACAAGCACCATCACCTACAGCAAAAAAACATTTTCCTGTCTAGCCCCTGCTATGGCTTTGAAGCTAAGCTGCTTATTTTAAAAGAGTTGAACCTATTCTATTTACTCTGGAAGCTTATTAGAAGAAGCAATTTAACGCCATAACGGTTAGGGGAATAATTGCTTTTAAAAAGCAAACCCAGACAAAAATTAGGTTTGTCTTTTTCTGAAGACCATAAGATGTTCAACCTTCTGTCTAGTGCCTGGGTATCTCACAAAGTAGAGACCAAAGGTGTACTTCAGCAGCCGTATTCCTTGGGGAGAAGCTACTGTGGAGCAGGCAGGCAGCCTTTGTGATAAGGCTGTCTGAGCCCATTTAGGGTTTTGAACACAGGAGCTCCATTTGGGGCCGCACCCAGGATGCCACCGGCGGCCAGCCCAGGGCGTGGGCATGGCACTAAGTGCCCCCTCCAGTTGCCTCCAGACAGTAACACTGGCATTTGCCCCTTCATGTGGCCTCAGTCACACAGCAGGGAGCTACAGGCACCATGCTTCAGTCCTTCGCAACAGGGCCACAAACTACAGCCCAAGGAGCAGTCAAGGGGAAGGGCTTGGGAGCCCCAGCAGCACAAGGTATCAGATGGTAACCATCGCCATTTGTTAGCAGCTTGCTTTAAATTAAAACGAATTAATTTAATGAAATGATGCAAGCTTTTCTTGACTACCAACTGTTAGTACCACCTACAAATTTCAAGCGTTAGGTCAGTTGCACAGAGCTTGTGAAAATCAGCTTAAACTCTTTTAATGCTTAATTATAGCAAGTCTTCTTTACAAGTGTTTTGCAGTGTGATTACACAAATTGAAAGTTCAAGCACAGCTTGAACATAAAGAAGTTCCATTTATGAAATGTGACTTGCAAAGGTATTACATGAAACTAATTGGAAAAAAATAATCACCTAGAACACAGTAATTACATTCTAGAAATGAAACCCTTAGCCAATTCGTAGCTCTCTAGAATTAGGGAGTTCATAGCTAATATATGCAACATACTTGTGTTCTTGATGTTCCCTTTTTTGTTTGCTTAGATTTTTGAAAGGAACAGCCATGAGGCCCGTTCAAATATGAACCTTTAAAATTCTATTGCTCTTTCAAATTAACGATACCATACAGGGAACAAAGAAGCAATTATTTCTAAACATTTAAGAGCTGTAATTTTTTAAAAAATCAGTTCTTAATAAGATCATGAATGAACATGTGAAATTCGACACCTCTCTGAAGATACAGGAGGAGAAAGATACGGATTTCAGTCAATACAAGCATTACCAGTAAGTTGAAATGAGAGATATTTGTTAAAATAGAATGGCTTGGTTTTTTGCACATGCTTTTACTTTGCAAAATATTCTGCATGATTCCATTTCAACGTAATCTCAAACACTTTTGTCAGCAATTGATAGGAAACAAAAGGCAGGGATGTTTGGGTATATCCTGTTCCATCCAGAGCTGTTTAAAATATTTAAAATATTACAGAATTTTGTAAGATTAGAGTCCACGATAGTAGGAGAAAATAATTTTGCAGATTGATTGGTAGATATGCAAATATTCTGCCAGATAAAAGATATCACTTGAGCATTAAAGTTGCGAGTATACAGAATAGACAGCACCAAAGAGGATTATTTGGAGGCTTTCAATGAGAGAGTTTGTTAGTAAACACACTCAGTAGCAGCACAGGAATTTTGCTCTGCGTCTGCAAGGGCAGAAAGGTCAAGAACACAAAGCTCCATTTTTACGAGCAGGAAGAAAGAAAGTTAAAGAAAGCATCACAAAAGGATTTTCCCCCCTCCTTGCTTTCAAAAAAATAAAGGATCAGAGAAAAGCTTGGTTAACTTTTAACCAACACCAAGGATTTTTTGTTCATATGAAGAAGCATTTTTGGTAGAGTAAGTACCTCTATTATTTTGCCTCTATACTAAAAAATAGTAAATCCCAGGAGTATTTGAACATTATCAGTTTAAAGAATTCAAAACAAAGGATGAACACAATATCAGAATAGCTGCCAGTAAAATGAATCATAAAGATCTTTCATTTTAAAAAGCACACAGACCTTCTTGTAGAATATGTTCCTTTCAAACATTCTGCTTTCACAACATGACATACTATTTCCATGAGCATTAATTCAAAACTATTGATGTATCTCATAGGTCTCTACTTCTCAGAGCTTATTTAAACAAAACCTTGACAAAGCAATCCAAGAAAGTCTCCAGAAAAAAAAAAATTACATGACTGCTTACAATAGATAATCAGATAATATGGGAGAACCTATTATATTGCATCGTTCAAAAGCTTAAAGCATCCCCTCATTCTGATTCCACTTTTAATCATTAAAATACCCCGTATCCATATCATAATAAGGTTCTTATATCTGTGTAAGGCCACATTTCAAAGCAGTTTGTTCCCTAGACCAAGGTTGGGCTGTGAATAGGCTGTTTCCTTTCTGCTCAATTTCACAAAGTTCTGAGGTGTTCCTTTCTGATGCTTCTCTCAACTCCTCTGCTCCAATTAGCCCTTTAGTGTTATTTTACAATCCCTTAACATATAATTTGTTGAAAAAAATTGTAAAAAATCATAAAAACCCAAGAATTAAAAAGACAAGGAAAATAATCTCTGAATGAGACTGTCCTTATTTCCTTTATTTTAGATGGCTGGGTACCAGAGCACCTGTCATTAGAAGATAGGCAGACGGGCCTGGCCTTCTTCAAGGCTGGAAAAGAGAAAATTTTGCAGGAGTGAAGCACAGTCTGCTGATACCTGCAAAGCAGTCATGGAGAAGACAGAGCCAGGCTCTTCACTGCATTGCACCGTGTGGGAACAAGAGACACACTTTATGATCACTTTATGTGAACATAAAGTGAAACAGGAAAAGTTCAGACTAGATATAATGAAGAAAAAAACCCAACAAAAACCACCTGGAGGACAACTAAGCCCTGGAACAGGCTGTCCAGAGATGCTATAGAACCACTGTCCTTGGAGGTTTTAAAACCCAACTAGACAAAAAGCCTCGAGTAACTTAGTCTGAACTGAGAGCTGAACAGAGGCCCCTTCCAACCTAATGGCTCTGTTTGGAAATTTTTAAGCAAACATTTCTCTTTAAATTTTAATGTTGCAGTTGCAATGGAAGCAGCAGCTTGCCTAAAGCAATCATACTGATGGCCACAACCTCAGCAGCAGCAAATGCAGAAATGAGGAATTTCCTTTTTATAGAAATACAGTGATTAATCATCACACATTTATGGCTTAAAAAAAAAAAAAAAAGGCTGTCCCTTAAAACACAAGTCTTAGAGTCACTGACTTTTTTTATGCCAGTGTTTATTGGGTTTTATCTTTTCTTAAGGTGGAATCTTGCCATGGGCACAAGTTCATGCACATGCATGCAGTATTATTATCTCTTTTATGGCATAGGTGCTATTGTTATGTGTTATTTTAATGAAAATATAAAAGTCATTACATATTTATGAATGGATATTTTGGAAAAAAGCTTTTTATGGGATTGGTGTTTGGTCTGGCTAACAGAGAATAAAGAATTTTCCCAGCAAACTGATTTAAAATTTACACATGACAATTCATAATTTATAAACTGATAATTTACACAGTCCTGAAAGTACTGTTTATATCAAATAGTGCAAAAATAATTACCTATAAAAAATCCCCCTCCTTTTTTAATAACAAATATAAGCAGCTAATCTCTGTATTTTTTTCTACTAGTATTTTAAGTGTCCAGATAATAGCAATGCAGAATCTCCAAACACTGTGCTAAATGATAATACTGCAAAGTAACCAAATACACCAAAGAACTAAAAGTCAGTAAAAATCTGTAAGATCCAGAACCCCACTCCTGACACAGTAACTCCTTTTGTCCCATCTGATTCAGCTGGCTGCTGGGCAGTACCAAACATAAATGCATCCATCTTGATCCCAAAGGGAGAAGACCAACTTGAAAACATTCAACTTCAACGGAGGATAGGATGGCCCTATATCACATTTGAAGGACAACAACTAGAAATAAATTAGATATAATGAGAAACAAAGCTAGGAAGATTCTGTTACATCCAGAATTAGATAGATACTTTAACAAAAAGATTAGTATTGACTAATTTGATAAGGTTTAACTCATCTAAACAATTAAAATACTTTAATTGACCCACAGAGTGCTGCTGTTTGACAGAGCCAACTCTCCAAAATACATGAACTCATATTATAAAATCCAGGTCACTCTTCTCAGTAATTACAGAATGCATGAGATGTTTCCACTAGAACAGCCAGTCTATACCAGCATCACAAAAATATTATTTGTTAAAAGCAGAAATCATGCCAATATATTCTGACTTTGCCAGATGAAGGTTCCGTTTCTGGAGATGACCTGGAAGTGGTTCATAAAATATACCTTTATTCCTGTGCCCCCAGGAAGAAGAGGCTCCATCACAAACACATTATTTTGCTATTCTTTATGTCAATTTTTGTAGCATAAAATGGCTACCTCTTCTCCCTTTTCTTCCCCCTAAAATACTATGTTTCTTGTGATAATATGGTATATTTTATCTGTATCAGATGAATATATGTTCTAGGCATTCCTTGGGATTTCAACAAAACTTGCATTGAAAACTTTTTAGTGAAAATCTGAAGACAAATGCTTAGAGCACACTGATAGTCATTTAAAATAACTGATGAGGACTGTAGCACAGCAGGTAGAAAACGATCTGGTCATATTTCTACTAAAACCTGTTCTGTCTTGAGACATGTTTGTAATTGCACTTGAAATATTAACTACCAGTTTTTATGATTTCATGAAAACACTCATACAATTTAGTCTGTTCCTTACAGTTACAATTCCTGAGTTGTGCAACAAAGTTTAGGGATTTTTGCTTGCTCATTTGAAAGTGGGGATTTTTTCAGCCTTTGCAGTCCGAGTAAATACAAAACAAAACTCAAACCCCAGGAATCCTAAAAGGCTTGGGGGTTTAGGGAAGAAATTAAAGAATTCAAACTCAAGAATTTCTGAGGTGGGAAAAAAGAGTTTTCTAAAGCCTGACCCAATTTCAAATGCTTCGCTTTTATACTCCTGCTTTGCTTCATTTCAGACTTATTATCCCCATAGTAATCATTATGTAAGTTCTGCTTTAATAGCCGCAGTTTTTCTAGGGATGCTTAGGATATACAGACTCTATATACCTTTTATAGGAAAATAAAAAGAAGGAAAAAGCCAAATTCACACTATCCCACCATCAACATTCTTGCTCTTAGAAACATTAAGCCAGTTTTAAACAGCTGTCAAATCCTACCCAAAATGAGCAGATTTAGCAGCCATTACCATTATACAAATACTTTCCCAGTATTTAACTAAGCAAAGCAGAAACACTCAGTATTACAAAAACCAGGCTTACAGCATCCTGTCTTCTAATCACACACAGTAAATTCACAAACTTGCAAGCAATTTACTTAATGTAGCATACAAAATAAAAGCAGAAATACAAGGAGAAATACACCATTCTGCAAAAATTTTTCAGCATTCAAGGAACAGTTTTTACATTACTCCTCTCCTTAATCTTAGCTAGTTTTTCACTCCATCATTTCCTCAGGCATAGACCAGGCAGCCCTTTATTGCATCCAAGGGATTTAAAGAACTAGAAAATATTATCGAGGATAGAATATTTACAGCAGAGGTGGTTGATCTATTATTGCATTTCGTTTACCCAAAGGCATGAAAGGCACCACCTAGAGAGCAAAAGATAAGGATTCACATTCCTTATTAGTGCTTTTAAAATTATTTTTAACTATGAGCATTAATCTTCTTTCTTGATAGGGAGAGCAAGAACAAAGAGGAGCAGCACAGGAATAAACAAGCATATCAACTACTTTTCTGAGAAGAAACCATCTAGTGAGTGAAAGGTGATGGCAAAACTTACATGGACTTTTTTTCCTGCTTCTATGTAGAAGGGAGAATTAGACAAGATTTTTAAAAGTCCCTTCTATCTACATGCTTATGATTCTGTGCTTAACAGAGCTTCAGGCAGTTATAATGACCAAAGTCTCCCACACTGAGTATGCAAGATGTCATGAGACCTAAGAAACAGAATGTTTCTATTGTTCTGATGAGACAACAATATTCTAAAAAATATTTCTGCCATTCCTCCTAAGAGGCAGACAAAGTTTATTCCTAGTGGGCTATAATTCTCTTAGAAGTTTATCTATCTTGCAGAATTTCATGTAAGACCGGCAGTGTTGTGAGATTTCCCGCTTTCACATTCTGCTGCTTACAGAAGAAAAAAAAAGCTTCATCCCCGGTGTGACAATTTTTGATTTATCATAAAATACGCCATTAGTTTTGGGCATGTCTGTCAGCTCAGACAAGCTGAAACAAAGAGCCAGGTTTTCCCTGTGGTTACAAGTCTTGAATTTTGTGTTTTCTGTTTGGGAGCTGTGGCAGTCATAGTCTTTCAGCAAGGCAGAACTTCTGCTCAAACCCTGAAGCTCTTACACTGCAAGGCAATCATTGAACCAAGAGTGAGTTATGTTCCAGACTGAGTTATCAGGCATTTATACAACTAAGGTGATCTTTTTATATTAGATATTACTATACACACACACAAATATATACATACTATATAGACGGTAGCATCAGATACATAATATTTTAGTTTTTAAAAATTTATGTATATTTGAGGCTTTTCTAAGTACATCCTTTCTGGGAAAACTGCATGCTTGAATCCAAAGCATTGCAATCTCTGCTTCACTGTCTTGAAGGCAGCCCAAATACATCAGTCAGCTCAGGATGGAAGAATCTCAACTACGACTCATTGGCTGGGGAATTTCTGCCCACTCCACATCAATTAGGAAATGATTCAGTTATGCTGAAGAGTGGTCCTCTTACAACATAGTTGCTGAAAAAATATCTGTATGCCAATTCATACTCTACCCAGTTTCCCCGGTTCACAGCTTCACTCAGTGTGCGATCTGTAGATACTTTGGTCCAAAAATTTTTTTCATGTAATAAATGGCTATATTAGATTCTTGTTTTTAATGGAATTTCTGTATTTGCAATATAGAAGCATCTAGTAAGAGGACCCAGAATGGCAGAGAGATGTGAAAAAGGTGGCATCAGATGGTTATGGTATGCTCACTTTGTAGGATTTCTTAGATATAACCAGTTGACTAAGTAGCAAATTCTTCATTTTTCATATTCATTCAATTAAATTCTTTTATTCATAGAGCAGCTATAGCTCAGATAGACATTGCCTTTTTTTTTACTGGGCTTTTCTGAAATACTGTCTTAGTAATTTAGAAAAGGAAGATTTCTGGTGTTTTTTATTCTCTTAGCAGTTTAACAACAGTATCATAAGCAAAGCTATCTAACTGAACACACAGATACTTGAAGTATGTGTACATTCCTCTTTGGGGAGCAATGAAAATGGGCAAAGGACTACTTTCTGTGTTCTGCAGAGTCCAAAGTCAAGTCTGGTATTAAAGTAGGGCTAGTTTTGACTAATACATAAACATTATGGAAGTTACAAAACTGAGGTTCTTTCAAAACAGCTCCCAGTTTAGATGCTGCAAGAGGAGAGAGGACATAGTATTGACTTAGTTATCCATCCTTGGAAAGGTCAGGCTTTTACTGTTCCTGTTTACAGCAAGAGAAGCTCCCTCTCTGCATGTAAGATCTTCTCTTTGAGGGACAAGGGACACAAAATGCATTTGTTTGCTTTAAAACTGTTTTTACAGTACCATGTGGTAATAACACTGCTAATGAAAGCAAGTGGGGGGCACTCCCAGTATTAGATAAGATTTAGTATTTATTGTATTAATTTTTGTGAGAGTTTAATCTTGCTATTTTCTGACTCACAAAGTAAGAAAATTTACTTAAAGTAAGCCATAATTTCTCTCCTCAGAACTTACAGTAAAAATACTTCTTTCTAAATATAATTTGTTATGAAACAATTGAGATGTTTGGCTTTCCACAAAGGAATTTCTCTCAATCACAAACAAGTCTTTGACCTTCAAGCAAACAGGCACAATGCTCCCAGTAATAATCTAAATTTATATTTTGGCTAGCTCAAAATGGCCACATAAATCAGACATCAAGGGTGGGAAGATGAAAAAAATTGATAGGCCACAGCCACCCAATTGGCTGGTTGGTGGCTCTTTTATGGATATTGAACCTGTCATCATGGCATCTCCACTGGCCTGGGAGGGGATGCAGATGTAAAACACTGAAATAGACCTGGAATTAATTTCTCAGGCACTGGGGCATGCTGACTCTTGTCATCAGTTAGTGTATGGTAACGCACTGGGACAAACATGGCAACTCCTTGGTATTTACTCTGGTACCCCACTATGATACTCTCAAAAAAGATGACGCATTGGAGATATGCATTTTCCAGATCATTCCTAACTTTACCTAAAAAACTTCTGTATTCTGTGTAAACCTGTACTCACATGCATGTGTTGGCAGCCACTGCTACAGGAGAAAAAAGCAGTGCATGTATCCCGACCTACAACATTCAGCATTTGTGTGTGTCTGTATTTTCTGTACTGGTTTTTTATGCTGTGATCAGGGAAAGGAAACGCTTCCCTGTTTCTGGATGAGTAAAGGAACTCGTGTGAGGAAACATTTAAGGGCAGCCACCTCCGCAAGAGGAGGCGAGTCAGGAACAGAGGGTGACCACAACAGAGGCAGGGGCAGTGCCCTCACTGACCAGGGACGCAGGCACAGGTACTCAAACAGGAAAAGCAGAGCAGGTCTGGTGAGAGAAACCAGGGTCAGCTACAGTCCACGATCACCAAAGTCATGCCAGGGTGACAAGGCAGGTCTGAGGCTTGGCCAGGAAGGCGAGCCAGTGGGTCAAGTCCAGTGAGGGATGTGGCCAGGCACAGGACAAGCTGCAGCATAGCTCAAGAGACAAAATGCAAAGGGGCTCAGCTTAAAGGTTCCTCCTGAGAAAGGAGGTGGAATGACTGCAACAAGGCTCCTTCACAGCTCCGACACAGCTGTTTTCCACAGACACCCGGTCCACGGCTACCACAGCAGAGCTGGCTTTGGGCTTGGGCAACCCATCCCTATAGCAGAGGTGTGTGCAGAGGATCCTGGCACAGGACTCTGTGCTTTGGTCTCAGGAAATACCAAAACACTGGGGGAAAAGTGTGAATTATTGTATTAAACATATGTGGCAACTATCAGAAAATAAAGTCTTACTGAAAAATCAGATGTCTGAAGTCAAGAAAAGGAAAAATCCAGTGCTCAGACATAACCTAAGACATATAAGACATAACCAAAATACATATGGACTTGGAAAGATCACTTGTGAGAGAGCTGCATTGGATTCTTTATTCATCTTGAGTTTTTCTGACCTATGAGACAAAATAATGGTCATGTACTTCAGGGAAAGAGAAACTTCAACCTACAGAATAAAGATTTGGCAGTTTGCTCGCTACACTTGTTTCATAACTGTCCATGAGACTACTCACAAGCCCACATTGTTCATTTTTGCTCTGTTCATTTTTTAATTAAATGAAGTCTGTTGTATTTGGGAATATCCTGGACAATGCTTGTAATTAAGTCATTGATGGTTTTGTGAGAGAGAACAATGGCCTTTTAAATCCAATATTGTTTATGAAACGAATACCAATTAGGTCCATCAACAGTAACAAATCAACAAGTCCTTCCTTTAAAAGAAATGACACCAACAACTATCGCAGAAAATACTGAACACAAACATGCATGTGATTTTCACATCCACAAATCAGTGCTGGATATCACGTGACTGTGACTCCTGCACTGGCAGACCCATTTGGGGTTGCACAATCCTCCTCAGTGCACACAGGGGGCTGCAGCAGCAGTATCCTCCTCCCATTTGTCCTTTGTAAGGATCTCTGACTCTCTTTAGAGAAACAAACCTGCTTTAGCCAACACGATGGTTCATTCCCCCATGCCATCTGACCATCCTACACGCCCAGTGACACTCTGTGAGTCAGCTGGCAGTCTGGGAGGCCAGGGCAACAATTCCACCTCCTCCCTGAAACCTCCCTGCACCATCTCTGACACCTCATCTCCCTGTGCGAGGGTAGCGTGGGCGTTCCAAGCTATTAAAGTATTTCAGGACTCCCATGCCTTAAACTCCCTCTCTCTCCTCTCTGAACCTGGAAAACAACCAAACTTTCTTTCAATCAAATATGTGAAGAACCTAATGCACAGCTAAGATAACCCTGACTCAGAGCATTTAAGGAGCAATAAAAAGGTTGATTTACACACAGGGATTTAGTCTTTTTTACATAAATTATTTCATTACGGCAACATGAGCAAACAAACCACTAAAGTGTTCCAAACAGCATATGTTTAGGCTGGTTTAACAAAATGAGCAGCTAATGAAACATTACTAATATCTGGGAAACACTTGCTTATCTTGTAGCCTTCTTATTTTAAAACTGAATTATCTGTATAGGCATATATATATATAAGCAAAGTGCTTATAGCACATGTTCCTTGTTGTTAGGCAGCTGCCTTTCTATAAGAAACATTAAATAATCTCAGGTATATAAAATTTATACCAATAATCCCTGTCAAAGATGTATCTAAATTTGAGACATCCATGTGGGAAGAAAAAAAGGATATTTACAACAAAGGAAGAAAGATCCAGGATATACAAAGAGCTCTTAGTTTACGTAGAAACTGTCCAGGCGCATATGTTTGGAAAAAATTTCATGACTGGTTTCACTGCAGGTAAACAGTGATACAATCTAAATCAGAAGATTAAATATATCCAGCTGTCTAATAACAATGTCTGCCTAACAGTCTTTTTAAGATCATTCAACTGAATTTGAAAATGGCTACATTATGGTAACACGTGTTGGTATTTTAGACATTACAATCCATAAGACTCATTAAGTAGCAACAAACTTTATGTAAGTAACATTAGGTTCAGTGAATTGAAGTCTCTTCTAAAACTTGTGATCAGTCACAAGGCTCTATGACTCTTGAAATCATTTCACTTAAAGGGAAACTGGTTTTCTCCCCAGATATTTACATATTCAAAACGAGCACATATCTGCTTACCATACCTACTTATCAAAAAGCTCCCAAGCCTCACTTCACTTTCTCCCTGTGCAACACACAGTAATTCCTGATGTTGTTTTACATGCCTGCAAATCAAGCAATACCATACTGCTCCTCACAGGGAACACCAATGTGTCCACTCTGTTTTCTTTTGTCTGCTATTTCACCATTACAGAAACAAATATAAATAAATACATGCAAAGACACCTGTGTGGTTTTGCTTGCTATGCCTGATAAAATATGAGCTTTGTATCCAGAACAAAAAAAAAAAAAAAAGAAAGAAAAGAAAAAAAAACCCTTAGAATTATTTGCAAAGTTTAAATAAGATCACTCATTGTCTCTAGCTTCAACAGTACTCCAAGAAGGAGCTCATGCCTTTGTCTTTCATATTGTGCTGCCACATCAATGCTCTGTTCTGAGCACTAACCTCCATGCCCTCAGTATTTCTCAACCTGCAATTCAAAACAAGTGGTGGTAGATTAAAGACAAGACAGAAAGAATGTACTCATACCTATGAATTACATTTTCAAGTAACTACAGCCACCACTACGACTTTATTTTTCCATGTTTGGGTGGGTGGCTGCCTGTATGTGTGTTCTTCACAAGAAGGGTGGTGAAACAGAGAAGCAGATTTCCTGAAGAGGCTGTGGGATGTCCAGCCCTGGATGCAACTAGGCAAGGTCCTTATCAACCACATTTAACTTGAAGTTAGTATTGTCTTCAGCATGTTGGTCATCCATCCCAGATGACCAGAGGTCATTTCAAATGTCCCTTCTAAATATATTATTCTGTGATTGTACAACATTGTAACTGTGGCTGATTTCAAGCCCCGTCTCACAAACTCACAGGCATTAAAACGCAGAGGCCTTCATGCATGAGAGGATCCAGAGCCCTGCACAGCCCCTGGCAAACAGCATTGCTGCCAGAGTCATCAGCAGTGCCACACAGCTTAATGAAGCTGCAGAGATCCTGGTGCCCGTGCTGGAGAAGTCAGTGCTGGAAACCTTCCCAACATCAACTCTAATGCAGCTAAGGCTCACGAAATAAATGGCGATCAGCAATGCCAGCACGATCACAGCTAATAGAATCTGTCTTGGCACAACACATTAGCCACGTCAAAAGGATTTGAGTAGGGATGGGCAATCCCCACAGTTACTTACTCCACAATGGAGACAAAAAGTCTCTTAATATGAAGGGCTCAGACCTGTGAACATTAAAAGACAATTTTTCACATTCAGAGCAAGTAATAAAGCTCATAAACTTCATGTATCCACAAGAACAACACAAGTTGTCTTTATAGGAACAGTTGTCATAGGATCTTCAATGTCTTCTCATAAATAACATTGTGATGAACAGGAAAATCAACTTCAGTGAAAGAAACACTAATAAATATTGCTAAAGGTAAAAATTCAGTAAGATGCTGCATCGTTCAGTCTCATGACACAAGAATCAGATCGTTTGGCGTCTTATGACCTAGGAGTATTCTCTGCAGGCTGGAAAAGAACAATGCCTGTTTTTCTTGACTCTAGAAATCCTGGAAGACATTCTTAAGCCAGCCACTGTAATGGAAGAAGCTGTGAAAATCAGAGACTTTGTGCACTAATTAGATCCCTAAAATGGACTGCGGCAGCATGAGTTATTCCTCCACTTCAGTGTCAACAGGACACAGTGCCCACAAGAGTCATGGAGGTCACAGGCCAAGAACAAATGATAGCCCCAAGGTATTAAGGGAGATAGAGCACCTGTAAGAGTCAACTGTACATGCAGAATCCTGACTCTCTGCAGCTGTAGGTGTTATCAGAAGGTGCAATGGCTGCAGCTGTGAGGCTTAGGGTAACCAGAATTTAGCAGGACTTGTGGCTGAGGACAACTGTTTACTGTATCCATTCATATCTGATTCTTTTGCTCAGAATTTTTCCAGCTCAGGATACCCTCATAAAATCTGCAGATGAAATCCCACGCTACGATACTCAGGACTTCTGCCATTTGCAGCCCCTGGGGCCATGGCAGAAGTGGGTCAAGACAGGGACAACAATGGAATTAGCCTGGAACACAAACGGGGCCAGCTTGGTTTAAATAGCCACCTGTCACGTTTACAAGGAAGGATTCTGCAGCAGTGGGCTTTGCTTCCTCTGTTTGTGGGATTTGAATCCACTAACAGCTCTAAGCTTAGTTACTGGAACTCTCTGGAGCAATAGAGATACTCCGAGTGTGGGTGGATGACAAGAAGAATGCTTTGAGGAGTCTGTTCTCTGGAGGCAGATTGCAGCAATTTAAAAGAAAGAAGAAAAAAAAAATTAAAAAAAAAAAGGAGCAGACTGGGATCCTCATTCATGGAGGAGCTAAAGAGACCTGGCACTAAGAGGTGGCAAGCAAAGTAATTAGAAAATAATTATTTTAAGGGAGAAAGGGATGTAAAAGAGTAGAAGTGAGTCAAGATAATTTCAACAGAATGAATCATAAAAAAGTAATACACAGTTCCTGTTGTACTGGGTGACTGAGAGGGATGAGCATGCTCCTGACTAGACCTGAGCAAGATCTTAACTGGATCTTTGTTCCTGCAGCCATTAAACAGAGGAAAAGCAGAGCAACCAACATTTCTCTATCTTCTGTTCAGAAAGGTTTTTGAAAACTTGCTTTCACAGTCACTTTACAAAATCTGTAATGGGTCATGTCAAACAAAAGCCCCAGTGTCACATAAATTCAATGAGTGGTGAACAACAACACATCAAAAATACAAATGCAATCGCCTGTTAATCCATAACATTCAAGTTTCCAAGGTGGGAAGTGCAAGACAGTGTGTGTGTGTGTGTGTGTGTGTGTGTGTGTGTGTGTGTGTGTGCTGCAGTGCCCACTGTCTGCTAAAATCCATCTATCTAGATATTCACACAGACATAAGACTGAAGAACCAAGATCTCCATACACATACAAGCCATCTTTTCCAAAAACAAAAGGACAAGCCACTGACAGGAAAGTGCATGGAATCTTATTAGTCTGACACTTTGTGTTTCCACATGACATTTGAAATGCTAGAACAATACCAAAATGCTGTTTTGCACTATAAATTCACAGTGAGGTTCAGGTTAGATTTAACTATTATATCTTCATGATACAACTGCAAGAAAAAATTATACTAGTCCTCTGAAGCAGATTTTGTGAAATGAAATTCTATTTTTAGGACCCCAAGCTTGCTCACTTCTTACAGAATTTTTCTCTTGAAGTTCTTTGTCCTACCACTTATTATTAATACCACACTGCAAAGCTAAATATTATTTCATCCACATTTTAATGCCAATAGACCTCATTTGTTTCACTGCCTTTCCAAATGCAGCAGTAAAGAAGTTTCCTTATTCTGTATTAGTTCTTGATGTTTCTATCCATTATTACGGGAATAAATTCCCTTTACTCACTTCTAAATATGGCTCCTACTTCAAATTCTCCAAGTTTGCCTTTTTCCTTCTATGAAACTGTTCATTTTTATCTTTTTCAAATATTCTATATCTGTTTTGAAATGCTTTTTCTGACTGAAATGTATACAAGAAATTTACGGGTAAGCTTTGTCTTCTGTGTAGGAACAAAGCTCAGTTTATCTATTTCCAGGAAGGGAACAATGGAAAGTCAAGTGTAGTTTTGTACTAGGATGGCAACATCTACATTTATAACCCTGAAAGATAAGAAATTTATTTTTAAAGAGAATGGGCTACTACTTCTATAGAATATTAAAGTATTTAAGAAGTTGACACAGGAAATAAGGAATAGCCTAGTCTGAAAGTAAATTCCTAGTTATCTTGATGAAATGTCTCTCAACGGAATTAGTAATTTCTTGGCAGTAAAGTAATGGGCTTGTTATTTGGGGTAGTATTTAAAATCTGAAGAAAGATCTTTGGGTTTGTGATTAAGGCTTAAACAATCTAGATTCTATGTTGGCTTCACCATGTAGTCCAAATGTCACTCTGGGCAATTTGCCTGATGTCTTCAAACTTAATTTTTCTTTAAAATGAGAACAATGCTAATTTTCTCCCACCAAAATATTCATCTTGCCTGCTTTAGTGTCCATATAATTATGTCACTTGGGCAACTCATAGAACCCCAAGTTCATCACACAATCCTTTACTCCTGGTCTGGGTTTTAAACTGTGACGTCTGCTACTACATTTGCATCTATAACTAGCATTACAAGACACAGAAATCATCTGAAGGATCTGAGAGTTGCAGGCAAGCAACACTCCAGTAAGCTGGGAGTCCAGGGATTAGAGATCTTAACTTTTAAACAAACCTTTTCCTTCTGTAAGAGAATGAAGTACTTTAAATTGAAAAATAATTTTGCTATAATGCCTCTAAGTGATAAAACTCTTCCCATCACAACGGCATGTTTTTCTTCCTTTCTCTCATGTTACAATCCTTACATATGTTTTTCAGATGAACTTTTAATTTCTCATCCAGTAATGCGTCCAAAACACGAAAATCAAATAGTATTCCAACACATTTTCCCAGTGCCAATGCTTTAAATGTTACAGGCATAACCAGGCAGCTGATTCTCCGTAAGCACTCAGTGTTACTGTTCAAATGCCCTTTACACTGTGCAATGGAAGCACCAGACTCTGCATACAGAAAGCCAGGTTCAATTTCAGCACTAGCTGTGTCTATCAGATCTGAATGGCAGCTGACAAAATTTTGAAGCTGGCAGAATTTTGAAGAAAAATTCACTATAATAAAAAAAATGTTTATTAAATAAAATCACAGCAGAAGTCCTTGAGTGCATTCAGTTGGACAATGAAAGCTAAAACTATTATGATAAAGTAATGCTGGATGTTATTATTCTGGCCAACAAAGTTTAAGGACATTATTTAAATATTTAAATTAAGGACATTTTTCCTGTCATTGTACAGACAGATAAAAAAAGAAACGAAATGAGAAGATGGAAAGGGAAAGAAGGCAAAAGAAGAAAGGGAAGAAAAGGGAAAATAACTATTTTTCTACATTCTTACTAGTCATAGATTTAAAGCAAACTCCAATAGCAAGCAATACAAAATTATAAACAGGAACAGCTCTTTGGAAAATTACAAGGCGAAAAGGTAGCCAAGGACCAGAGACCACAATTACTTCACTGTTTTCATACAGTTTCAACTGTATTTATTTTTTCCATGCCCAATGAAATGAAACATTTCAGAAAGACTTAGGAACTGCATGGAGCTTTCTCTCTGAGAATATAAGTGAAATACTCAAATATTCAAGGACAAGCAACATACTCAGAAAAACAATGTAATTGATATGCTACAAAGTATATTCAAAAGAAAGTATTGATTCACAATCACCAAATAGTGAAGGAGTTTGAAATATGTAGTCTCGAAGGATACATGCACGTTTTTCTCATCTGTGTTCCCTGAAACATTTGTAAGAGCTTTCTTTCAAAGCAAACAACGCATGGCACATCTTCCTAAACAAACAGACCAGATGGAGCAACTTGTTTACTATGCAGTGAGTGTTTGCTTCAGATCTACAACAGCAGGAAGAAGATCATCTGAATGTGTAGGTCACAGGTGAAGCGAAAAGCAACATGTGGCAATCCTAAAACCACAATGCAGCCAGAGGAGAGTCTTTCAAAAAACTTTGAAGAAATAATTCCCATCATTGCCAAGAAAGGAGTAGGTGGCAGGCAGTTTGCATTAGCCAAGACAGCCCAACACAAAAACCACAAAGCTTGAATTATCATCTTGGCAACAGAGAAGAGAGGGGTGCTTTTAGCAGACGGCAATTAAGGATTTGGCAAGCATCTGAAGGAAAGGAAAGGGTGCAAGGCGAAGATAACGTTAGTATCACAGGTCCAGATAACACAGGAAGATAAAGACACAATGAGAAATACACAGCAGAAAAATAATGAATTCAGATAGCAGTACAACATCCACTAGGACCAACAGAAGAAACAAGCAGAAAAGCAGAGATCTGTGAGAGGACACATTTGGAGCAGAGAGTCATCTCAGCAACACTGAGAATCATCGAATATTGTGCAGGGGCAGTAACATACACCCGCAAAAGCAGATGATTAACTTTTTGGTTAAGGAGAAACAGAAATAAAAGAAGTTAATGAATGAACTATAAAAGATTTTGAAAGAAAGCAGGAGAGGGAGACTTGGAAGTAAACGTACAATACAGGTGAGAAACACTGACAGGAGACTTGGACAAGGGTGCTTCAGACTTAGGGACTAACAGGTGGAAGAGAAAAACTTGTCAGTTTAACAGAGTACCCCTACTTTCTTAAATGAAGCAGGAGTTAATCTACTAAGTGTGAACAGCTTGCCTTGTCCTAGTTAATTATTTAACCTTCACTTCTCACTGAGGGTGAAGTACTAAAACTATTACAGGTGCTTCATAATTACCACTGTTTAATAGAAGAAAGTGACATGATGAAATACACATTTGGAATTTAGTCTAATTTTATCCGTTTGCTTAATTTAACCTCTGCATTTCCTTTTGGTAAATAAAAGTATTTTGCTTCACCTCCTACAGCACACAGCAACACTAAATGCTAATCCAAGAGTTCAGCATGGAACATCTTTCTTCATGCTGTGAAGAAAAAATCTTAGAGCTTACTTTGTCTTCCCATGATTGACATTACAGACATGCAACTGGCAGACAAAATCAAACAGTTTAAGATGAAAATGTTCACACTGGTAGGTCATGGGGAGCACAGCAACTTACCAGTTGCTATAAAGTTCACTTTGGAACAAAAGCTCAAATGAATTGCACTGTGCCGAGTCAAACAAAAGAAAGTACAAAACTAACAAAACCTCCTTTTGCCTCAGTGAGCCCCAAGACCTACTCAGGATCCACTCTGCCGAAGAAAGCACACAGTGCTACACACTCTCACAACTCTACTGCAAATCTTGCTTTGTTTAACGTCTCAACTTCTCTGGTCAAGTGACTTAGATAAAAAACTGCATGTTAAGTGTTCATGTGAAGAAAAACATTTAGTCACAGAAGTATAAAGAAAAAAAGTATTTGTGTATGTATTAACTAAAAACTAGAAACTAATGAAAAAAAACCCATGTTATTTTCAACAGATTGTTTTCTGGTGATCTCACTGTATGATAGAATAAGCCTTATGATATATGAATGCTCAAAGACAGTGTTACAGGGAATTTCTGAACCAACCACCATGACCTGCCCTCTTCTTAACCTAGCATATCTTACTAAAATTCCAATTAAGCTTTACTCTTAGTACTTTCCTTGAGTAACCTTTAGAAATCCTGTGAAGGACATCACATTTCTCCTCCCTTCTCTTGCAATAAATGAAGCTTCTGCATGTTCACAACCAGAGGACAGCAATTCTTCTTGCTTCCAGCAGAGAGACAAAATAACAGAAGGCAGCAAGAAAGATTGAAGACTAAATAAAGATTAACCACACTGTCAACTTGTTCATTAAAAATTCCACATGTTCATCTGCATTAGGCCAGCTAAAGCTGCATTTAAAAAAAGCCTTTCATAAGGCTTTGCTATTTTCCCATATAAATTGCTAGGGGTCCTACACATGTGAAGTATAAAGAGACTAACAAGAATTTAAACGTTAAAACATGATCTACTTCATACAAGAATTGTTTAGATGAACTAGATCAATATTTTTAAGCACATTCAAAGCAGGAATGTTAGAATGACTCAATGTTAATAAGTTATGACTTGAAAGAAGAGCACAGGTATATTAAAGTAGGTGGGAGCACTCTGAATTAAACTTATTCATAAGCAACTATTTTTCTCATTTTAAATCTCTTCACATTTTGAAAACAAACTTACTGATACTGTCTTTCAATCCTTACCTCATGTTCTTAATGGCTAAATGTAAAACAATATTTGCTTTTAAATTGGGAAACCTGTGCCTAGTAACTGAACTGCTGAAGTGAAATCAGGTGTTGAGTTCCCTTGAGTTCCTGTCTCCTTTGACCACTGACCAAATTCAAAACTGATTAACAAGCAATTAGGCTATCTTAGCTATGTTAAAATTAGCCATGGCCAGTAATGCATGTTATTGTTGAAATTATGCTGCCTAGATTTTCAAGGAACTTTATGTTAGAGAGCCTCTAACAGAAATAGTCACACAGAAATATAAAAAAATTAAACATCAATTAAAAACACACATACACCAAAAGTGTATTTAAGCAACTTCCATATGATGATTTAATAATCCAGTCGGACCATAACATTTTACAAAAAAAAAAAAAAAATTCAGTGTTCTTCATAAAACACCATGAATACCTACTTCAGTGAAAGGAAGTTACTCATGTCCTACAATAGCAAAAGTAGAATACGGAAGAAAAAATGCAACACAAAATGAATGCAATATTATATTAAGATCATTACCAGCCCACTAAAGTGCTCCTTGTTCATCTGAAAATAACCCATAACATGCTAAAGTCTGATTTCCCTTGGTTTTCCAAAAATCAAATACCAAACTGAACCTATTCAGTATTCCTAAAATCATCACTGCAAGTGTAAGTGCTGTGTGGACTGAAGTGGTGCAGAGAAAGGAGAGCTGTAAACAACAGGAAATCTTCAGAGACTGAGCTGCTTTGTATACTTTTCATCTGTCATTTAACCTACATTTCACGTACTTTATTCTCATCACTTGTCTATCTCCTGCATACCTCTTACGTTGTGGATGTTGAACTTCTGAGTGAATAGAGATATTCAGGAATACAAGATTTGAGTTGGAGTTTGTGCCCTGCAGATCAAAAAGCCAACGCTATCAGGTCAAACTTATCACTGAAACTGAACTTACTGAACTCCAGGGTGTATTTTACCTCAGTTTCAGCACTGCCCTAGGCAAAATCCTTCAAGAAGTAACGAACTCCCTCCACACAACTGCACTGTTAACAACTTCTATTCATCCACAGAGAGCGTACTCCTTATGTTATTATGCTTTTGCTATTAACCTGCTGGAAATTAGTAAAGAGGTAGGAAAACACAGCATCTCTAACAGAACATTCGTAACTAGCAGAGTTCATAGAAAAACAATGTCATATTATCTTAGAACCCTTTGAGAGATTTAGCAGATCAGAAACGCAGCTGTAAATTTTGCAGCCTAAAATTTATTTGCCGCAAGAATTTAAAAAAAAAAAAATTATGAGACACAGCATTTTTATTTCATAGTGATACTCTAAACTTGTATTTTATTATATAGAACAACAAAGAAGGAAAACACAAAGGGCTGTTCAGTTGTAGGCATGCAAACAACATCTAAAGCGTAATTTTTTCATGTGGTTTGAATGAACAATCAAATTAGTCCCTTGGTCTGAACGGACAGGCAAACATGTCCACTGGCACTGGTTTACTCAAAAAATAGCACCTTAAAGCTAATTATTGATAGGATAGCTACATGATAGCACATATGATTGCTGCCATAGGTATGCCAGCATGCCTCTGATTAGATAGGTATCTTCTCAAGCACAATCTAATAGAATTTATACAGAAAGTGTTCTGCAAAAACTGAAGAGCCGTAAAAATTATCTTATTCTTCCAAAACACTGAGTCCTCTTTCAAACTCATGCAATCTATATTTGCAGACTTTTCTACCTCATCCCATGAAAAAAAATAGGTAATTCTGTAGTTATCAAAGCCCAAGAAAAACCCATCAAAAATGAACACCCCAAACCCCCAAAACATCAAATAAACACCAACACCACTTAACTTAATGCTCTATGCTCTATTATTTGTGGTTTTTGAAGGAAGAATGTTCCCTGGAAGAGTCCAAGTTACTGTAAGACCTAGTTTTCCACCATCCATTATCTGAAACTGTCGGAATACCAAAGGCTGAAACTGCCTCTGGACTCTTCCCCAGATGATTGAAAGGTTTATCGGTGGTATCACTGGAATGAAGATTTCATCATAAATCCTGTGTGACTTCAGGGCATGTAGATTAATAAAAGCACATCATATACTGCAAAATTACAAAGCCTTCACAAGAAACAGCCGAACTCTCTTAGAGAACTCTGGACAGATGGCAGGATTTGACTATCACTAAATCAGCTTAGTCAAATACATTATTAGTTCTCCAGCCCAATATTTGCTGTGTATTCCCGATGAAACTGCTGAATGATGAGAGCAATGTGTCAAGCTTATAGCAAGTAAACACCAGAAATCCATTTTTCTCCAAGATCAATCCCCTCCCCATGTGCTAGAAACTTATACAAATCACAAAAAACAAAGCTCCTCTTGAAAGAGCAGCTCATTACAAAACACTGAAGATCAAAACCTAAACTCTACTTTTTCGTGTGTTTGGTATTTAATCAAGTGTCTGTTAAGCTGCTTCTTTGCAACTATGGAGTATTTCAGGAAAATCAGGAGGTCAGACCGACTGCCACAGAAGCCCCACATCAATGAACAAGCATAATGGGCTTTCAGGTATCTAAAATAACAGGTCCCTCAAAGGCTGGAGTGCAGCTTCTCTGTGAGATAATTCCATCAGCGAGGGATGAGTGCTTCACTTATCAGAACTGCCACATAATGCTTAAGCACAAATTAACGCTTGAAAGAAAAGAGGCATGATTCTACTTTGGTTTTTAGAAGGCAATTCTGAATTCTTTTTAATTTTCCTCTTAAAAGCCCAAGGAATCAAAAGCTTTCATAGAATTACCAGATTTGTAACCAAGCATTCACAGAGAAATTTATTTTTTCAGTACATAATGAAAACTTATTTTTATGGAAGTCATACTCAGTCATATTTTACTAAAAGAAATTATTCTCAAACATTTTTGCCTGTCCTATGTACAGAGACATTTCTTCTCCCTTGTCACCATAAGGTTAATGCTCAGGAAGGAGAACAAAATTATTATTACTGTGCATAACAAGGATTGTTTGCTGCAGCAATTACTCCTCAATCAGAACATTACTTTTGTTTACACTCAATACAGATTAAAAAATGCACCTTAGATTTTGTATATGCTAAATACACATTTTACACTGCTTGAATTATGAGCAAGTAATACACTTTAATATAGGTGTGGCACTGCTTTTAATGCAAAATTATGACACCTCTTTTGTAATCCTAGCATTCTGTGCTATTAAGTACCTGTTCCATTATCATCCGCATGAGAGAGGTGATTAATTTTATTTGCATCAATCCACTGAACTAACAGGTATATTTTCATTTGTATGAAAGTGAACACTGTATTGTATTTTTATAATCTGTATATTTATTTTCCTGAATTATTATCTGAAATATAGTCAATGCTTCAAGCTCCCAATGAAAAGGTAAAAAAAATTAGCTCCATAGACAAGTACTGTGATTTTTCACTGTATTTTAAGATTTTTAATAGAGATACTGATAGCTCATGAATAGAATTTGCATAGAGAGCGCACAGTCTCCCTAAAACATTTCTACAATTGATTCCTTCAGCGATTTGACTCGGACTGCATGGTGTGGAGTAATTTATTCGCCATTGTTTGGGACGGGCTATTTAATTCCCTTCTGACTCTTGAACAACACGAGAGGTTGCGTGTGTCTCTGTGCTAGCGCACGTCCTGGTTAACTGCATTAATCACACCCAACAGGCCTGTGCTCAGTTAGGTGGGTCTTTTCAAATAGACGGCAATTAAACCCTCCTACATATGAATCACTTTGCATTCACAGAATACCTTCTATATGAGCACTAAATATTTACAAATGAGGCTGGCATATTTTATATAACACCACCACCTCGGCTGAGATGACTAAGGAGCGTTATCATTATGTACATAACAGAATTATAGGCAGGTGCAGATTAAACAAGGTCACCCTATTCCTTACTTCCATCTTCCTATTATGTCTATGGCACCTGGACTCTGGACTTGACACACCACTCATATTGCTGGCTTGAAATAAAAGGTGTACCAATTCAGGATAGTTTATGGGATGTTTTGCAAAAAAAAAAAAAAAAGTTGTGATTGTTATTAGTTAAGATTTTAAGTTTCCCACATATTCTAGGATGTTCATTTAGGCCACACTCTCTTCCACAGGAATAAAAAAAAGTGAGATGAGTTGTCTCTGCTGAATTCCTACTTCTGAAAAACACAAACATCATCAACTTCAAGTCTAACGCTGCAACCCCAAAGGAATTTTGGAGGAGGAAAAAGCCACTGACTCCTTCACAGCCTCCTTCAAAATGACAAAGATAAAGAGAAGAGTCAATATGCTAATGGTCACAGTCCTGCTTATTAGACACATTTTAAAATGAAGCCTCTGTCTCATGGGAAGCTTCAATCTGCTTTTCAACTATCAACAAATATACTTTTTAAAGATCAAAATTAGAAAACCCTTTTCCCATGGAAAATGAAATGTAGCATATAGAACTGACTCTTACTAGACATTTTCATTTGAAACAAAACCACTTGTACTTTCCCAAAATGAAGTATTTTATGTTTTGTTAAAAAAAATTTTAACCGTGGTTTATTATCCATAATTTTAGAGTTAGGGTCTTGCATTACCTTCCTTTAAAAAACACAAAGCAAAATTTTAATTGATATTTAGTACGCAAAGCATATGACACACTAGATTATAATTTGTAAATAAGGCACTAGATTAGTGAACTGAGATTTTACAAATCCTGAAACAAAACCAGGATGCATTTGTTTAAACCAAACCACACAAAGTAATAAAACATGCCTACTTCCAGTTTCTGTACTTCCATCCCTTATAAATTACTCCTTACAAAGTATCCTGCAGAAAGGACATTTCTGGTTTCCATATTATTACTAATACTTGAAAAAAACTGGAAAGCCTTAGCATTTTACCATTTGTAGTTGAATTAGCTGGCCTATCATTTTGTCTTTATAACCAGCCATCATCATGCACAGTTTATCTGTGAATAAACCACTTGGTAACAGCATTTTGTCACCTTCACATATATTATTGATGAGAAAGCTGACAAGCTGCCAATTAAGATGCTCCACTTGTCCCATCTCCAGGCTCAGCCTGAGGTACGGATAGAACAGTTGAAGCAAAAACTCAGTTTTACATTTCAAAGAAAGTTCAAAGGTAGTGAGAAAAGGCTGCCCTGCAAAGGACACAGAAATTCTATTTATTGCTGAAAAAGTTTATTCGAGTAGACTGTGTTATTTACTCTGTATGATAATAAAAATCAAACTATGAGTCCAGATCTCTTTCAAGTAGATGTTCTACTTAGTTTTGCATTCAGTCTTGGATTAAATCTATGAATCTGACATATAAAACAATTACAACACTAATCAGAGTTTAGCAACAAAACCAGAGATTAAAGTAACAGTCAAGATACAAATCAAGGTGATTTAACTAGATTTTTGATTCTGTTGTTACCCCAGCAAGATACGCAGTATTTCTTGGGCCACAAGAAATTGTGCATATCTGCAAAACATTGCCAAAACATTGTGCAAAACATTGCCAAGTGATGAATTAAAGGTCATATCAAAAGTATCTGAAATCAGGATGCCTTTAAATGAACAAACAACCCTGATATCACTTGTATTCTTTGCTTCCATCCAAATTCTCAAGTTGTCAAAAGTCACCAAGCCATTCCATAAACACTAAATATTTATTCCATGACATAATAGTCCCTTCTAAAGTAAGTGTAAAAAAATAATTTATCCAACAGAAACTACCTAAACGAAATATTCTTTAAAATACATACATGTTTTAAAGAGATTCATATAAAATGAGATTACATTGACTGCTTAGCATATCTTTAATCCTGTTTTTGAAAAACCACACAGCCTTTCTTTCCTGTATTTTTGAACACAAGGCTAAACATCCCATGTTAAGACATACTTATGCACCTGCCAACAGAAGTCATAAACACAATACACAGAGCAACTTTGCAATAACTCCACACTGTAAGTATACTACATCTACACCAAAAGTTGAAAAAGAGCTGAGCTAAATAAGCACTAACAGAGAACACAAAATACTTCTCTTACCTCCATTTCTGAGCAGTGTAAACGGCCTGATTTATCTGTAAGGAAAAAAAAAAAAGTTTTCAGATTATTTAAGAGACTATGGAAAAATAAAACTAAAAATTTAAGTCCCTTCTCTTTTGTTGAGTAATTGCCATGTATTCTTTGTCTTGAATCACATATTTCAATAATGTTTTTATGTGTTATATATGCATCATGGTATTAACAACAAGAAGGCCCTACCCTTTTTATTTGGATCCTTTACAATACCCGCTTGTAAAAAGATGTGTCTTTAATGCCTGGCTTCATTATTTAAATCATATGATTGATGTTTGGCCATGGAGGGAACATGAAAACATGTTGGCTTAAATTAGGCAGTAGCAAGTAGTTATTTCAAGAGAATAAGCAGAATTAATTCATAAACTAGGGAAAAGCCACTGTTTCATCTGATACTTCTGGGATTTCAAAGAGTTCAACAGAAACACGAAGTTCAAGCAAATTAAAGTTAAAACATTACTGTACTATTTTTGTAAGTCCCACTTGTCAATTTTTGCATTTTCTCCAAGTTCAGACACATCACTTTGGAATTTGTATAATAAAGAAAAATTAAGTTTCTGAACTGTTTCATTAAATTGAAATCTCAATTTTCTGAAACAGAAAACAGTTTTATACCAAAGTGGCTTGACAGCTTAGCAAAAAGAAGACTGAAATTTCACAGGGCATTAGGAAAGTATAATGTCACTAAAAGCAGCAAGTTTATAATTTTGTATTAATAATCCTTATCAAAGTAGGACGAAGGAATCCTGACAGGATGATTTTCTGCTAGAAAAAATTTATTCAAGAAGGTTAAGTATTCCACAGAAATCCATCTGAAAGGGGACTTACCCAAAACCTTACTTTCAAAACACACAGATATCAAATTTTACTTTTTTTATCTTAGCTTTTCAGTGGCATTGCGCTCACACTGCAGGTTTAGAATTTGCAGCTTTGGACCCAATGACAAAGAGCCTACAAAACACACGATATAATTCTGAGACCTCACATACTCAAAAACTAGAACAGGATGCATTCGCTTGACAGTGTGCACTCAGAGCACATGTTCAGGTGATGGTTGTGAAGGATTCACTGCAATAGTTTGGAAAAGCCTGTGATTTGTATCTGTAGCTGGAAGGACTATTTATTTTATCAGACTGGCTGACAAGACCAAGCTCAACCAACTGCCTGGCACAATGTTTGCACAGAGGAGTGACCACACTGAATTCATATGATAAATGTGAATGGCATGCAAAACACTCAGCTCTGGGGAAGAATCACCTGCACAGAAAAAACCGAATTTTTCATACTGAACTGGTCACCTTCCCTTTGAAACTAAAGGTTAAACATATCCTGAATGAATAGGGAACACCCACCTAACAGAGTGAAAGTTGTTTACTTTCCCTTTGAACTGTTGCCAAAGCAAGCTGAAGGCTTAGCACTGGTGTCTGACTTCAAAACAAAGAGCAGAAGAGTGACTTTAAAAGGCTTTTGCATCGCATATTATTATCTTTTCAAAAGGACTGGTACCTCTGGTTCATTCACCTTAAGATCCACATAATAGATTTTCTGGTGTTTAAAATGGTAACATTCATATGATTACAAATTATAAACAGGAAAAATTTTCTGAGAATGTTTTTTAACTACTCCTATGATTATTAGCAGATTTATTAATATTAGGGGCTACTTTTGTGAAAGTCAAATGACAGATGACCAAAACAATGGATCTCTATGACACAAGATGATACACGATTAATTCACAGAAATGTAGTCAAGATGGGAGGGGGGGGGAGAGAATTTAAAAAGACATTACTTTTTAAGAAAGATTACTACTTCAGAAAAAAGTACTAATTCAAAACCCATAGCAATGCAATGCATACAGAAGGCCACCAATGTTTGCAATCACTGATAATTTAAAATATCTGGACTTGTATTTCCTATGGTCTAAGGAGCAGGAGCCAAACTGTCCACTAGATCCTCTCAGTAGCACAAAGTACTCATGGCTACACTTCATAGCAATGCTGAGATTCTATGAAGATCCTTTTAGCAGAAGTCCCAAACAAGTCCTGAAGCACAGAAAACAAATAAATCAGCCCAGATCAAAATGAGAAAGACAAAATTTGAATTTCTGAAAGTAACAGCAAGAAGCTTATCTTGCAGCTCCTTTTATAAACTTCCATGAAAGCTGTTCCTCAATGAAAATCACTCAAACTCTGGAAACTTTCCTTATTTCATATATGGTACTATCAAAATTTACTACAGCTTTCAGAGCAAATCATAACTAATTTTTTGTTTTATTATTAAACTGAAACATTTATTCCTATTTTTACCAGCATTTTAAAACCCAATAGTATTGTCATGACTGCATATGCTGGGGCAGGAAGGGGGAACAACAAGCAGGTTAAGTGTCTCACACACCCAGACAGTATCCTAGCTGGTGCAAGCTACTGACTTACAACATTTCAATACACATTGCATTGTGGTAATTATTAACCATACCATCCCATATGCCTCTGTACCTTAAGTCCAGCTATACACTTAGCAGATTTCCCAAAGCTGTTTGCAGTCACTTGTGGACTCCCTCCTTTGGGAATTTATTACATTTACTACATTTCTGAAGAGATCGTTAACAATACTGTTAATGCACTTACACACATCTATCAAGACTGAAATGAATTTGCTTTTATATGGCCCCTGCAAGCCAATTTACTTATACTGGCTTTATTTATACTAGCTGGGAGTAGAAATTTCTTCTCTCTTCAGCTGACATGACTGAAAAAGCAGTAGCTCATAAATGTAGCCTAAGGGTCATGCTTCCTTCATTTGCATTGGGAGAAAAAAAAACCTCCCCAGAAGTCATAGAATAGTCTCTGCAAGCAGGATGAAGTGCTTCTCTGGTAAACAAGTGAAGCCTTAAAAAACTATTTCAGCTGCTGTTTCTTAACATAAATGTAGGCTTCTCCAGACTTCAGAACCATTCAATTAGATATTCATCTGTGCGGCATTTTTACCACTCTTACTGCCAAAAAATATTCAACAGTAATTTTCCATGACAGCTTTCAAATAGAAGCTAATGCATTCATTACTAGTAAACAGCATAACTTTAACTGTCAACTTCAGTTTATAAACAAACTACAGTTTGGAAAATTAGATCACTTTTCACCCTCAGCTTGTTGAAATGCAAAATAATGAACAGTTTTTGCAAGAAGGAAAGTGACTTACATTGGAGGTCTCCTGCATTTCTATAAACAGTCTTCAGAGAGGCACATTTGACAGAAAAAAAAATTTAAAAAGAAGCCCCAAAACTTCACATTCATTTTTTGTTCTTCAAAACTTCTGTTTGAAAATTATTCTTCTGTCAAACTCTCAGCAGGAGAAATCATGACAAACTTTCCTCAAGCATTAGGGAACACCATCTCATCCATTACGAGAGGAGCTCCCTGTGCTCTTACCAATGGTAAGAAGCACACATTCAAGACTGAGTTTTAAAAGCAAAACAGATAACTCAGTATGTTGGAATGGACTGACCCAGGGTATTTGTGGGCCAGCACATGGGATGTGCAAGCCCATTTGCACTCCTCTCTCTGAAGAAAAATCAAGCTACAGAGTTGACTTTAGTTATGTGACACCACAATCACACGGCAACTATTTTGGCTATGACCAGCTGCTCTAAGAGCCCTGCAGCTCAGAGCATCTCCCCAGCCCTCCTCTAGTATCTCAGACTCCTCTGCTCAGATCCACAGGCATTCCCTTCAAGCCAGCTTCTTCCAGAATTGAAACCATAAGCACTGATTTTCTGGCAACAGTGTGGCTGATGCGCACATTGGCAACAAACCTGAAACTCATTTTGTGTTAAAGATTAATATTATAATTAAATGTCACCGCCCACTTCTGCAGGTTTGGAGAGAAATCAAGCTGCTGGTGCCACAACAGAACTCAGGCTGCCCTCAGGAATGACAGACACTGCCTGGATGTACTGGAGAACAGTGGAAGAGGAGGATGAAGGAACTTAAAAGCTAACCTAAGGAAAGGGGGCAAGGAAGAACATGAGAGTCACTAACTCAAGTTCTTTGAGCTGAACAGTCTTTAGTCATACCCCCCAAATGAACAATAAACAGAATTTGTATTTGGTTTCTAGCCTTTCCATCTTCAAGAGGCACTGTAGCTACAATAGTGGGCTTTTGTCCTTAAGAGAATGAGGACTCCTCAAGCAAAAAAACAAAAAAAAAACAAAAAAAAAAGAAGTTCAAACTCACATTTAAACATCAAATTGCAGAAACTGGAGTTTTGACAACTTTGGAATTACCAAAAACTGGAGATTTGGTAACTAATCTAAAACTGGTCAGATTAGTTACCAAAAATGACAAGTTCATCAATACAAGAGTCAAGATGAGCACCAATAAAAGGAAAGGGAATGAAAGAAGAAAGCAAAGGAAATCATGCAACAGAAGGAAAAGAGATAAATATGCAAAGAATGGGATTTGTAATTAAATGAAGGGAGAGGAAAATATTGATGTAGGAGGAGTGAACCAGGCTGAGAACAGACAGTAAAAACTTGCATGATAAAAGAAACAGAAAAAAAGTGAAAAAGACAAATATAGGCAAAGGATAGTTTAGGAGTAAGACACATCAGGACGTAGGGAAGAAGGTCAAAAAGAGTGAGAACATGAAGATGTGGAAGGAAGCAGATTGGATTAGGAGAGGTAATCAAAGACCCCTCAGAGCAGGAAGCAAAGATCCAAGTTCTTAAGAAAAATACTCAGGCTTTAAAGATCAACATAACCTTGATTTAAACTGTAATTAGAAGGTAGCAAGAAATGGGATGACATTTTAGAGCTTGTGGTTTTTTGGATATGCCTCCTGATTTCTGTATCAGACTACAGCTGATGACTTAGTAATTCTATGCCTCTCTTTTTTTGCTTGGGAAAGAGAAAGAAAATTGTAAAAATTGTAAGAGAATACAAGGAAAATTCTTAGAGAGGTTTCCAGACCAATGGCAATCGGGACTATCCTTCCCTGTGCCAACCCTTCTTCATGCCTTCTTTTTACTCCATTCAACACTTCATTGAAGTTACTCCTCATCTTGAACAGTCATGAGCAATCTTTTTGTATATTGCACAAAGCAAAGCTAATGACTAAGTGGTCTTAGACAGTGTTAATACCCTATTAAATTTTGTAATAAAAATATTTTAAATTGCAACTTAACAAACCCATGCTACCTTAGTGCTACCTCCTAGGATATAATTAAATAGTTACTCTTTGTCTTGTCTCATTTCTGTTCTGCACAAGGCTGTGATCAACATATGATTTTTCTTTGGTCCAGTGTTCATTCTCTTTAGCAAACCTGGAAGTTTTCCCAGGCATCACATCAATTTTTATTACTCTAAGATAAATACTGCAATAGCTCTGCATCTCCAAGTGCTGCGGAACACCACTCATAGCTGCCAGTCTCTTCCATAGATGCTTAAATACAGATACTGCACTCACTCTCTCCTGGCCTATACAGCTATCAACCCTTCCCAAAAAACAGTGTGAATTTGCAGAATTCATGGGTCTTGATTTTTATTTTTTAAAATTTCTGTTACTCTGATCATATTCTAATTTTCCTGGAGCTACCCAATTGCCTGCTCATTCAACAAGTATATGTGCTCCTGCCAGAACTGCGACCCCATTCAAGTCATCAGCAGTTTCTCCCATCATGTTTGATGGATCTGGAGTTTCAAGCTTTCCTAAACTGATAACACAGCACTATTGGATCTGTTAAGAACTGTCACCAGCTGTTAATGAACTCTCTCAAGTAAATGAAAAAGGACTTCTCTGAATTCTTCTCTGCCTCAGCTATGTCTTTGCAGTCTTGTATTTACACTATACAAAGTGACTCATCTCCTTTTGTCTCTCTTAAAGTGCACAGTAATAAAATTCAGTAATACAATCATAGCTGCATGTGTCATGCAAGCTGTTTTAAGGTTTCATCAGGAATAGGACAACATTGTCTCCTTATTGGATCCTGTGCTGTAACATGATAAACTAATCCAGAAACAAAGAGTAAACACTCTTCACCTTCTTTTTAACAGATATCACAAAAAAGCTTCCCCACTTTCATAAAGATATGTTCGTTACCAACATGGACTCAGGATATTACATACCTTTAACCCTCTTGTCACCTGCAACATTCCTACTGCACACTTGGCAAACACACTCACACTTGGGTAAGACTCATGCACAGCTCTGCTGCCGTGTGGGTCATTTGCACTGCCTGTCGCTCTGATCACATCCTGCTCTGAATCATCCTGTTCAAGGGGCTCTGTCTCTCTCTTTCTCTCTCCCCCTGTCACATCTTACACTACTGTCTACATTTTCAAAGCTCCTCTTGTGCTCCCCCAGCCCCACCCATCAGCTCTCACTGGGCACTGTGGGGCACACTATCACCTCCAGCCAGCCCTGAACCTGGACTCCATTATCCATTACCTATTTTTCCCCCCCAAAAAAAGCATCTTTGTTCTTTATCCAGCAATGCCCCATAGGGACATGATATTCACTCTCTGCAACATCATGGCAGATGCTTCATTTTTCACTCTACTCAACTGCTATTAACAATGACAACTAAAATTCCATTTTCCTTTCTACAGCAACATTTTTACGGCATTAGCCAGGAAAACCTCTGTTAAAGTACAAATGTCTTATCTTTTACTTTAAGTCATTATTAATACCAGGAGCCCACAACACCTCGAAGTTCTTCTTTCAAAGTTCAGTGTTTTCCTTATGAACAAATGCAGTTTTCAGACAACACCAAATCAGACTTCATTAATTCACTGCATACTTACCATCTTCAACATTTCTCCATACAAATACAGGTAACTAAGGTCACTTATCCCTGTTGGCAATTTCCTTCCATTTCTTTTGTGCAGGCATTTGAAATATGCACTTTTTTTTTTTTTAACCAAATACATTATTTTGTTGTGCTTATTTTGTCCTCCCCCACCAGAGCTGCCTACAAGAGGATGCCCAGCATCTGCTGATATTCACAGAGAGCCCACATAACCCCCACTGCACAGGATGCACCCGCATACTATAGGCTATGACTGGAAGCCTTCCAGTTCATGCTTCCTACTGGGAACCACACTGATGACAGAAAGCCTGGCATATATAAGGCCTAAGCTTTCTCTCTTCCACAGATCAGTACAGCAAGAAGGGACAGAAAAATCAACTCACCGAGGCTCCTTTCTGCTGTCTAATGCTATTTTCTTCCTACCTTGGCTTCCAACGTTAAAATACCTGTATAGGTACCTATCTTAAAATTCTTGCACAAAAAAGTGAGGCTCAATACATCAAGCCTTACTATTTTTAAATACAGATGTTTCCAAATACCCTTGAACTAAATCTGAATTCTGAACATAAAGTCTTCATTCTAAAGGTACTATTTATTTTAGCAGGATTCATAGAAACACTTCTTTAAAAATTTAAACAGCAAGAAAGGCTACTCCCATCCATCATCTTTTAAAAAGGGTCAGCAAAATTAGAAGAAAAAAGGCAGTACATTCATTTTCCTCTAAAAATCATGCATATTTTTCCTCAGTGCTCCGCCAGGGACTGACAGATAAGAATGTCTTCATGCACACAAGTTGAATTTGCATTTAGTCATCCTATTTCTCCACTCTTGCCTTCCAAAACCTGGGCACACAAGTATGTAAGAGGGACATGAAAGCCATTAAAACTGCCAAGACAACATAAACTATTCTTCTCCAGCGTGTCTCACCCTGAGCCCTCCAAGTCCCGTGAAAGCCACCATGCAGTCAACTTTTCTGTGATCTTTCTGATTCAAAGCCAGAATACTCCATGCATTATGCCCTCCTGCTGAACACCTGGCAGATTTCCAAGACAAAAATCTGCATAGTACTTGCTTCTGGTAAGACCAGCAGTAATTTCCCCGCGTGCATTCTCTCCTAGGGGTGGAGGACAAGGCAAAAGAGGGGCCACTGACACTACCCAGAGAAGCAGGCTCTTGGGAGGGAGAGGGAAGGCTGAGGAGCACCACTTTCATGCCAGCCCTCAACAGCCAATGGCTGGAAGTCAGCCCAGCTCGGTGTCCAAAATACCCATCTTCTTCCCTTTCGAGATCCTCGTGGCTGTTCCTCTTCAGGAGCTCAATGCAATGCCCAAAGTCAGTGACTCCCTTTGCTAAGCCAGGGATCTGGCACTAAGAAAACACGCAGGGAAAACCCTCATTTTACCAAGCCTGCTCACCGCCAAAACTGTTCTGTGGGAAGGAGGTGGCACAGCCTCTGCACTGAAAAGCAAGAGCTCCATATCCAGCTTGCAGCGATGACACAACCCCAATCAAAGAGCCGTGTGGGCCCTACAGTATCCTAGTGCTGCTGGATCCTGGACACAATGTCGATTGCCAGCTCCTGTGTGGGTTTTCTGCTCCTGTATCTATAATTTCATTATTGCTTCAAGTTTATAAAAACACACGTAAATGCGGTTCTGCCAGAACAGAGCTTGGAGGGGTCAAACCACGTTTACCCCAAACATTTTAGCGCATTCAGAAGTTATTTTTTATTGCATCTGGCACTTTACTGGATGCCACTGTTAGCTCTTTTCATACAAATTGCATGTAACAAAGACTGTTAAAGCACACATTAGTTAAAATATATTCTACACTGTATCTCCAATTTCATCATAAGTATTCTGAAGCAACCCACACTTCTGTGGTATTTAGATGTCAGACAATGATCCATACTAAGACAACCACAGTGAGCTTTATGGTTTTTTGCATAGTCATATAAAATCTTTCTTTCTTACTTTGGTTCTGGAAAAGTAAAAATGTTTGCACTGCTCTGTAAAAATATCATTTCATGTGCATCTCTAGGCCAAACTCTGTGACACGGCTGCATTTGCTCCTGACTTCTCGCGAGCCCCACTGACAGGCGTGACTGATCACATCGTTCGCCACAATCCTGGACAAAGCCCGAATGTTCACTACCCAAAGACACCATTCTTCAGGGATTCCTTTATTTGCCCACATAGGAGTCTGTTGTTTACTAAAACAGAAACTAACAGCCAATATTTGTTCCTGTGAATTATCCAAACCTATGCACCAACCTACATCTATACATTTTTTTATGTATTGCTAGAACAAAACAGCTTTACAACTTGGAGCGTTAACCCGCAGAACCCCTATTGCTCTAACAAACCTCCTGACACAGGCATTTAAATCTAAATTGTCTGAAATACAAAGGCGGGAAAACAATTAGCAGGAATCCTTCCTGACCCTCCTCTTGTCAGAGATTCAGGTGATATCAATGGTGACATGAAAATGAACAACTGGGTGGTATTTTCACCCTTCATCTTTTCACTTCTATTTAACCAAAACCTCATTATTTTTTCTAAGACAACAAAATATTAGTAGATCACACAGATAAAACTGAAAAGATCTGAAAATCAGTCTCTGGTTTTGTTTAAGGACTGGGATTCAACTCCAAGGATGTTTTTCTGCTGCACTATCAGTGAAACTTGTCTCTGTTTCCAATCTCAAGGACACGTTTCTTTAACTTTTATGTATTGCTACTTGGAATTTCAAGTATTGAGCATGAACTGGAAAACTGTTTCACAGGAAACTGCTTTGGAAAAGTACCATCAGTTTCTACATAATCAGCACTTCTTTTTAAGGGAACTTTTAATTTGTATCTTGAAAGTAAATTTACTGTGACCATACAGCTTCAGGGCCTATGTTACATTGTACTGCTCCCCAGGCCACAGCACCAGAGCCCTGGTTCTTCCTAAGCTTTCACTCGTGCTAAGAGAATCCAGGAGCCTACAAACAAATGCCTGTTCTAGAGGCTGAAGCTGTAACTGGCTGAGGAAGCTCATTAATCATCACCCAAAGAGAATGCAGTGAGCAATAAGGAAAAGACCAGGAACAGTTCAAAAGACGCCAACCAGAAGCAAGCCGCCTGTCAGCTCCTCAATATTCAGTATATAGTGAATGCCCAAAGTTTGCTGTATCACATACATGACCAGTTTTTCCAGTGAAAACCATAAAGGTTTCACAGGTTTCACAAATCAAAGAACACACAAAATCCCCCATGAAAGCTTGGAGGCTGAGTGGCCTCTATTTCCGAAGTCCATTCGAAGTTAGGTAGATGAGGAAGGCCGGGGCAGGGGGAGGACCCCGGGAGGAATCCTGCCTCTTTTCAAATGCAGGCGCCTTACACCCTGCGGCTGATGGAAAAGCGGGTTCACCGAGTGTGTTTTAGGAGTGGACAGCTGGCAGAAAAATCCCCGCCTGCCCTTTTCTATTATACACACTGGAGGGGGTACTCTCCCTGGGATAGCTCCCGCCTCCTGCTTTCCTGGGAGGTCTGAGCAGACTGGTTATCTTTGTTTAGATACATACACACACCCTCTTCAGATTCTCAAGAAATAAGCACACACATGTGGTGTTATACAAAATAATACATACACTAATAAGGTGAAAAAAAGAGAAAAATAGACAGGGCTGGAAGATTAAAAAAAAAAAATCTCATCAATCCAATATTTAATTGTGGTATCAACATATTACAGGTTAGCACATGAAAATGTTTACTAAAACATTTTCGCAGTAAAGCAGATGTGACATGCAGCTTTAGCATAAAGTAAATGCGCTGGCTATCAGTGAGGGGCCTGAACTTTATATCCAAATATATCCAACACCTTCCTACAGCCAGTAATAATATACTGAAAAAGGAAATAGGGTAAGTCCACCAATAGCAAGAAAAAAAGCAGCAAAAGAAAGAAATACATAGTAAACTAATGTTTTTCCTACAGTAGGATGGAGAAAAGAAAAAGCCTTGATTTCTTCTCAAAAGACTGTAAGAAAAAGTAGCACACGGTATGCAATACAGAACTCTTCAATGAGCTTGTGACATGCAGATGCCTTGGTCAGGAGAGCATTTTCCTGGAATTTCTGGGTGTTGGTCTGGCATTTCATTAACATTACAAAGACCTGTTTTTTAAAACAATTTTGAAAGCACACCAGATCACATTTAAATGGAAGTCATTATTAGACTCATTACAATTGCAGAACTAAATTATGTCCCTTATTCCACTAAATATATTTTGATATTTGCATGTACCACTAGCTCCAAACTGGATTACTGCAAATCTCTGCCAAAAGACTTTTCAGACAGGCACTGTATCAAAAGGCTTCATGAAATTGTAACACCAGGCATCATATTCGTGCTCCAAATGCTGAGGGCTCCATTAATCCCATTTTGTGAATTTACCACTGCCTTCTGATTCACACAACTTTCAAATGCCAAAACCTCTGTCTACCCAGAAAATTCTGTGACGTTGAACGTGGACTAGGCTGATACTGGGGAATACCATCATATATGTGACAACCCACCGCATCCCTCTGCTGCCCATCTTTGATTTTTTTTCCAGAAATCGAGCTTTACTTGCAACAAAAAAATACCGCTTTCCACATTCAAAATCAGAAGCTTTGAAAGGCTGAGAAACAGACATGCACCCTTATTTTCCTTTCCGATGCAAAATACGCTTTCCTGGGTATTTTAACGAAACAGATGGTAGGTGCTAAGCCCCTGTACACGGCTTTCTCACTTACTTAGTGTCAGCACACATCTAAATGGATCTATTTCTAATAAGTGCCTTTTGATGCACAACTGTTCCGGGAGCCCCTGCGGGATGCACGGCACGGCCGGAGGAACCCCAAGGGCAGGGAGCCCGCAAGAGCAGGCGCTCCCGGTGTGCGGATGACACGGGATTGATTACGCACCAGGAGAGACGACGCAATTATAAAACACTGAACCCGCATTCGCCTGCCGGTGCCCGCACGCAGGCGATCGCATCCGAGGCGACGGGTGCTGCCTTTCCACACAGGACACCGAGATGCTGCAGGCACACACACACACACGCAGACCCCCCATGGCCCCCGGCACGTTCGAGGAGCCGAGCGCTCGCCCCCCGCGACCCTCGGGTGGGACGGACCGTCACCTCCCGGACAAAGGCTGATGGAGACGGGCGGCCGCCCGCGCTCGATCCCCGGCTGCTGCCGCCGGGGGCTGCGCGGGGTCGGCGGCGCGGCGGCCCCCCGGCCTTA